>JAXCEF010000065.1:0-183278 GCA_037178605.1 Colletotrichum euphorbiae | reverse complement strand
AAACTAAATAAATTAACTAAATCCTTAAGATCTACCTACGCTATTATATTAATTATAAATAAGATAATTAGGTATTACTACTACTAATAGCCTAATTCGCCTATAATAGTATAGTAGGAGAAAGTGTAAAAGAATTATTATTCTATCCTAACTATAGATTTAACCCTACTATATATAGAGAACCGCAATAGAGCCTAGTAGTACTTAAAGCTGTGGCGGATATTAGGAGAATTTGGGAAATCTAATAAAACCTCCCTAAGAACCTCAAATTCATGCGCAAATAGATGTGTAAATACGCTAATAGGAAAAGAGTTGAGGGACTAACTCTAAAGGAGGGAGATAGTATCTACCTCACCCAACAAAACATCAAGACCAAACAACTAAGCGACAAATTAGACTATAAAAAACTTAGACTATTTTGAATTAATAAAAAAGTATTAGACGTTAGCTATAAACTCTTACTACTAGATATTATAAGGTGCTATCTAATCTTTTATATTTTACTTCTTAAACTAGTACTATAAGGATTACAAATAAATAACCTTATTATTATGGAATTAAATAAACTGGAATATGAAATTAAATAAATTATTAACTATATTAAGGATAAAAATAAAACCTAATACCTTATTAAATAGAAAGGATATAGATATAAGGATAATATATGGGAACTAACTATAATCTTAAATACGCGCAAGATCAACTCCATATATATTGGCAATAATAAAAAATAAATAAACTATAAATAACGCCCGCACCTAAGGGAATATGTGGAGATAAGACCTAATTTATCTAACCCTAACTAATAATTAGACTACTATAATAAGACTAACTATAAGACTCTAATCTATTTATATAACTAGGGATGCTAGTAAACTAGGACGCCTCACCTAATAAAAAGTTTGGAGTGCTAGGATTCTAATCCCCTAGGACTATATCTAAATCTACTATATTAAAACCCCCTATTAATTGCGCTTTATGGACTAAAGGAAGCTTAATAGAAGAACCCCCTAACTCTTTATTCTCTATAGCTACTATAGAAGTCTCTTTATAACTCTTCTTGAAAACTATCCTCTTAGCTTTATAAATGCGATCTAGCTTTATAAGCGTCTTATTTACTTCAGCCTGCGCCTTCTACAGCGCTTCCATTCTCTTTTAAAATAATTCCTCCGCCTCCTCCTCTTTATTATCTAGATGCTGAGACTTAACTATTAGGCGTTCTACTATAAAAACGAATTAGCAATAGAATAATAAATAAAAGATACTATAAATATTAATAGATTACATTATTAGAAGTATTATATAAATAATAAGTGCTGCTAATAGTAATATACTCGCTATAAACTAAGGACTTAAGTAATATCTTATAATATAGGCCCTTAGAATAATAATAATAGTAAGGTATAACTTTAAAACTATTCTCTGCGATATTTAAAGAATAATGATAATAATGAAGCGTGGAGATTGCAGGATTTTTGGGAATATAACCTAATATAGTATTAGTATTATAAGTAAATTAGGATGCATAATTAATAGACCCCCAACCTAGGACTAACGACCTACTTATATTGGGTCTTGAGGATAAGACCTTTAGGAGGGAGACTTAATATTATAACCTATTATATAATATTAATAACTAATTAAACTACCTAAGTATTAGATAGCTAGGGTAAGATATTTATATTATAGGATGATAGGAATATTAGGATGCTTATAGTATAGAAGAACTATAGTGTAAGTTATATGATAATAAGATAAGACTAAGTATATAGTGTGGATTACTGAGTACTTAGTAAGAACTGCTGAGCGCTTAACTGTAGTTACTGAGCGATTACTAATACCTGATTGGTAATTAGTGATAAGGGTGAAAGGATTATTTGGGACTTATATATAGTATACGCTTGGGACTCCTAAGAATAGACTTCTATAGCTCTTTAGCAATTAACTTTGTGATTACTCTAATAGGTACTCTCAGTTTTATCTCACACTGCGACCCCCTTGTGAGGACTATAACTGATTACTATACTCCTTGAACCCCAAGATTCATTTAGCAATATAGTATAGCAAGACTATACTATTAACTTAGTGTTATCCCTCAGCTTCTATTAGCAGAACCCTACTGTCGGATAGCTGACCGTAATAGAAGCCTAGATAGTTCTAACTAGGCGTAGCCTATTATAGTTACTAACTAATAGCAATTTAGCTATAGATTTAGAGAGCACTTTTTACAAGTAGTAACAATTAGTTAATAGTAAATCACTCCCTTAGATACCCAGTATAGTAGTAGCAGATTGCAGTTAATACGGCAGCAGCTGCTAGCTGTGGCGGCACCTTGAATGCGAGAAAGTCACTTCGATCACGTGAAATGGCACGGACCTCGCGCCGCAAAAGTCCACTAGGCGCCAGCGCCAGCGGCCAACCGCGTCTCCCGCAGTCACCGAGCAAGGGCAGGAGTGAACTTCACCCCAACTTCACAACAAACGGGACAAACCTACTTGCTTCATCACAACCAACCGAAGACATGCCCGACTCATCAGAAGAATCTGCTGCTGAGGGCGTCGGCCTCGTCCAAAACGACGCATCCGACTCGGAAAGCACTATTGGCTCCGGGTCCGGCTCCGATGAAGACGGAGAAGAAGCAAACGGCTTGATCGATATCGAGGCATCAGAGACAGGCAACAACGATTCTGACTCAAGCGATGATGCATCTGATTCCGAGTCAGATGATGGCTTCGATATTGGGGGAAGCAGCCACCGAGGCCCCAAGGCCGTCTTCACCCAGTTCAAGAAGTTGCCCATCGAGCTGCGCCATCGCATCTGGGAGTTCTTCTGCCCCGATCTGCACCCATCTCCACGCGTTCTCTCCTTCCAGATGCTCGCCAACCCCAAGCAAGACGTTATCTGGGAAGGCACGACTCTGGACTACCAGATCCATCCCGTTCATGCCATGCTTGGCGTCCATCAAGAGAGTCGCCAAATCGCGCTCAAGGCCTTTCCGGACACGTTAGCCATCCGTCAAGGTTGCCGCAGTATCCATTTCAACAAACAGCGCGACATTGTGCATCTGAGCGGCCACAGGAAAGAGTGGAGCCACAACGCTTTTGTTCCCGGCTTTTCAGAGAATGTTGTTCATCTTGCTGCTGAAATGCCATCTCTGAATGCAAAGGAGATGCAATTCTTGACGACTTTCCCAAATCTGGTCAACTTCTACAAATTCGAGTGGCACAACGAAGGCCGTCCCCCGCGTAGGCTGCGGTGGTGCGCCTCGGAGAACATTCATCGCTACGAGATTCAGCAGCTGCAAAGGGACTTCCACGTCGGTGAGGACCTCCACTTCATTTATTGTTGGCCAGATATCGGACAAAACAGAACATTCGCCCAGAAGCACGCGTCTCAGATGGAGGAAGCCAGTGAGGCTTTGGATGAAATTGAAGAGATGCGAGAGTATGACGAGGATCTTGCGGACATCATCGAAGACCGCGTCGTTGAGAAGCTCCGGTCAGTTGACTACTGGCGGATGACATGCTTCGGCTGGGATGCCGCGGACCGGTTTCCCGCGTTTCTGGCTAAGTTTGGAGATGCGCCGGACGACGCACCTAGCGAAGGTGACGACGATGAGAAGGATGAATCTTCATTGGACGACGATGAATCGGATCAAGATGAGTACGAGAGCGACGGTATCGACGACGCCCCCATCGAGGAAGAGTCTTTTGATGAGGACGAGGATGACCTTTTGGTGCACAATCAACAAGGGAGCGAAGATGAGGAGGAAGGCGGGGCTTCGGACTTTGGTGGATTTTCTCCGCTGAGAGATGAGGGCGGCAGCATGCTCGTCGACGGCGATCCCAGCGCAGCATATTTTTCCAGCCCCGAGCCAGAGAGTAATAGAGAAACCACGCGTCGCCAGGGCGGTCGTGCGATATTGGATTCGGATGATGAGGACGAGGAAGAAGATAATGAGGATGCAGTGGGACCATCCCGCAACCACCGGCGCCCTCAGATCGTAATATCGGACGACGAAGATGAAGAGCAGAACCTATCTCAAAGCGCGGGTCGACCTCGCCGCGTCGTTCTGTCAGACGACGAAGACGATGATAAAGTCGATGAGGACACAGAACATGCCCGACCTGGAGGCCGCCGTGCTAGAGTGCTGTCTTCTGACGATGAGGACGAAGACGAGGACGAAGGTGGGGCTGATGTTGCAGATGCTGAGGGCGAGGATGCAAAGAAACCGCTATCTCTCGCTGAGCGCCTTCAACGCAATCGCCGACAGAACCCAGTATCAGAAGAGGATGAGTCAGAAGAAGAGGAAGGAAGCTCCGAGGAGGACGAGGCGCCGCCAAAGAAAATGTCGCTTGCTGAAAAGCTCATGGTCCACCGTAAGAAGAATCCAATTGCTTTGGAGTCAGGGAGTGACTCTGAGGGTACAATTGGCGACGATGACAACGACGAGGAAGATGAGGAGGAAGACGAAGACGAGGAGAGCGGCATGTTTATGAACATGGCTGATGAGGGAGAGTCGGATGAAGAACAGGATGAGGAAGAATACTAGACCAAACAAGGCGATGATTTCTAGATTTTATGTAATTATGTAGGACACTCCAAGAAGGATTCGATCTGGGTGCGCGAGGCGACAATGGATAAAACGACGCATGGTAATTCTCGGTCAGGAGGTATTTCAGGGGCAAGAAGCCTCCCATTCACTATAATGTTACTCACAGCATCTTGCGCAATTCCAGCACGAAATTATCGCAAGGGCCTAAGCACTTTCCTGATGTTGTTTCTGTTGTGCAACGCTTTATAGACGCATCAAAAGGCTGGCGATCGATCAATATGTCTAAATTTCTGCAATGCTATTATACCAAGCCAGACTCTCGCAACTAGAGCTAGCGACAAGAACCTTGAGTCAGACCAGGGACGGCAATGTTTTCTGGGCAATGCGAGGCGCAGGTTGCGGCCCTGCTGTTGTCGACAATAACGAGATGAATGATTAATACTGTGCCCCGATGCTTTATACTACTACAACTGTCGAGAGCTCACCTTCAACTTTCTCAAAATAACTCACAGAAACCAACATAACATCGAGTATTGGGTCAATTTCTTTACATCCCTGACTAGCCACCAGATCTGCCATCTTACGAAAGGGCAACTTCAAGCGTCTTGTGATATTGAGAGAAACGTTTGATATTCATGCGTAAAAAAGCGTATGGACTGTGTTTCATTAACAAGTGCTGCTCATGAGCCGATTTCAAAAAGTTGAATCACATAGCACCAAGTGATTTTATGGAAGGTAAACTCCAATTCTGAGAAGCACAAAGAGTGATGCAAGTGGCCAGGACAGCATTCATAGAGAGACATAGCCCAGACGACGTGAGCGACAGCTGTACTAAATAACAGGGCTAAATAACACTTTTGAGATATTGTTCAAAGCACCCGCAACCAGAATTAGACAGGCATTACCAACCGCCAGTGAGAAAACAGAGTTCAGCCCAGATGTCTTCAGCATCATATGATTCCCAAGAAACTGAATCAGAACTCGAAATCACTCCATCAAGTATAGAGCCCGCAAAGTAGGTACAGAAGAGTACGGAGGATAGCAATCTGGAACTTTAAGCTCGAGACCTGGAACTCCAGGCTGTTACCACTCGGGCCCTTCATCGACTCCGAGAGAAAACTCCAACACCACGTTGGCTACTAGTTTTCCAAGGTAACCTCCTGTGACTTTGACGACAATAGTCAATGAAGATTGAGTAAGGCTTCTCCCGCCTGAGATACCGCCCTACAATAAGCCAAGTCTTCAAAACCCCTTCCACTTATTCAAAGACGTCAATATAGAGAAGTTGAAGTCTTGTTCGATCTTTAACACTGGCTGATTGTTGTTTCAGTCACCGCAGGAGTGATGTTCACAAGTCCCGGTTTGTAACCAATGAGGGCTTTGTTTTTCAAGAGGGATTGACTAATTATTACATTTCCTTTAAGTCAACATATTGGACAAGGCGCTCGATCTAGAGAGTCTGACCATGATCCGGGCCGTTTTCGGTCACGTGCCGTCGACCGGTCTCCAGAGGCCGACCCAGGCCGGTGTTCGGCTTCGACCCCACTTTTGGCCGAGTCGTCTGTCCACAATAAGCGGCATCAGCGGGCCTTCACAACAGCAGCTCATCTGCCATTCATAAACCCTCCGCTTCAAAAGTCAAATTCTTGGGTTGGGAGAGAAGACCCAAGGAAGATGGGGCAACAACAGTCAAATCTGCGTCATCGGGGCAGGGCTCTTCGGCCTACCCGTCGCTCGTTAACTCAGCTTGGAGGGTCATCGCAGCACCAAGGTTCTAGATTGACATATGTCCCCTGTAAGGGCACCCAAATACAGAAAGATAACATTCCCTGATGGACCCAGGTACCGGACGGCTTCAGCAACGATATCTCTCGGGTGGTCCCGTTTTGATTATGCAGACCAAGACTATCACGAGATCGCTTATGAAGCATATCAGAGGTGGCTCAACGATTCGAAGTATAAAGGAATCTTTTCTCCAACAAATTATAATCTCGCTAGGTCGCTTAACCCTGGGGATGAACTGTGGATGGATAAGACGATAGCCTAATTAACCAAGCACAACTTGCTAAAGTTAATTCTTCGCGACGCAAATGCCACCAAGAGCATCTATCCGGTCCTGACAGGTGCACTCGCGACCCCCAACTTCTCAGTCTACCTATTAGAATCAGGCGGGATGGGCAGATGCCAGCAAGGCTATTTCTCAACTTCGCGATGGGGGTATCGAGCTTGGCGTCTTATTCCTCTGCGGTCCCGCGGGAACGGTGGTTGGGCCCGAGACCAACTCCTAGAAAGCCGACAAAGCGGTGCGGACACTCGCAGGGCCCTAAAGCTCCGTTCGAGGGGATTATTTCGTTTTGGCGGCTGGCGCTTGGGGTTCTGGCCTGGTGCCGATGTATAACTCGACCCTCACCACCGCTCAGGTCGTGCCGTACTTCTCCCTGACGGATAAAGAGATAGTCAAATACCGAGAACTTCCCATCTACTCCAATCACTCGACGGGCTGGTTCAACTTCCCACCTCACGAAGACACCAAGACACTGAAGATGGCCGTGCATGGTTGGGGTTATACCAGAGGTTTGGGCGATGATGATCGCAGACTCACACATAACCCTTCTTCGCCTTCTTTGGAGTACCGACAGCGACCCAACTTCGTGCCATCCGACGGCGAAGGCAGGTTGCGGCAAGGGTTGAGAGAGATGCTCCCGGAGCTGGCGGACCGGCCGTTCAACACAACAACGTGGCCATGTGCTAGTACACGGATACCCCGACGGGGGATTTCATCATGGATTACCATCCAGACTACAAGAATCTTTTCATCGGTGGAGCGGGATGTGGGCAGTGAGTTTGTCACTTGGCTTGTGTGGTTGAGAAAAAGTCTGACAAGTTTGATGTTTAGTGCTTTCAAGTTCTTGCCTGTTCTGGGAGAATACCCAGCCCATGCAGTCAGAACGAGTAGGGAATGAGGACGTACGCTGTACTGCCAAGAGTACGTTGTACTCGAGGGCTAAAAAAGTGTACTTTTTTAGGCAGGACAACAGGCCCACCCACCCGCCCGGAAGGGCGGAGAAAACGCAGAGCGACTTTAGCCTAATTAGGACCTAGCCTCTAGGGGGGCGGGGCTTATTAGACTAAGACTGCTTAGTCAGGGCCTGCCCGATTAGGCCTAGCGCGGTGCTGTCCCCGTTTTGTTGTCCCCGAGGCCAAATTACGGGTACGTTGTATTTCTGGAAAAATACGGATTATCTCATACCCTACTTCCGAGTCACTTGGCTAATAATTGGAGGTTTCGAAAGGAGTACGAACGCCGAGTGGATGCGTTTGTGGGCGACGGAAGCCGGGACCGAATAGGAGGGAGCTTAGCAGTGAAGGAAGAGAAGCGTTGGAAGCTCGAAACTTGGCGAAGCTCTGAGAAGGAAGCCAGACGCAAGGGCAAGGGACTATAGAGGTTTGCATATACCGGCACCCATCATGTGTAACCCACTTGTTAAAGAATAAGTGCACTGGTGCAGGCCTACAGGGGAGCAGTAGAAATAGACAACTTCCCCCAAATATGTGCTGTGCGTCACGGGCGTAATATTCACTGCTTCTGAAATGGAGAATGGCGTTATGGTTGAGCTTGATCACAGCCAGAGAAAGAGGGGAAAAGCAGTGAATCAACAGGATGTCGTTGGCAAGTCACTTTCCATACTGCTGGTCGATGATTTGAATCGTCGTCAAGAATTGTGTTTAAATAGCTTGGACGTTTCCGGATGACCTTCCTCTTCCCATTCCACACAACATCAAGGCACTGGGCAGCCGAACAATCAGAACCTCACATAACATCTCAATCAAACAACAATCAAAATCTTCTACAATAACAACAACAACAACAACAACAATAAATCACAGCTTATAAACACAAACCAGCTGAAATGTGCTACAGAAGAAGAACCGTTTACAAGTGCGTGAAGTGCGGCAGACAGCACCACGCCCGCCAGCACCGCACGAGTAAGTGCGAAAAGAAGCGCAGGGGCGAGTCTTGCGGAGGCAGAACGCAGCTTCCCGACGTGAGAGTCTCCCGAGGATACTGCAACAACTGCGGCAGACACTCCAGCTCGGCTTACACATCCGACTCGTATGACTCATGTTGATGGAATCGTGGACCGGTCGGGGGAGGGGCGATTCTTACCATACATAGTCTATGACAGTCAAGATTAGTAGAAAAGTCTCGAAAGTAACAGTCAGTCGAGCCAACTTTGAGCTCACAAAATGTTTTGGTGCATGGAAGACGGTGATTTCCAAGTTGGGTTGCTTATGAATTCAACAACGATCTGTAAAGACAACCTAACTAGACCGTGACCACAAGGTGTGGCTTGTCTTCACCGAGAGCTGCCGCCAGTGAGAGCTGCCGCCAGGTTCACCGATTCGGTGTAGACTGGGCACTAAAGTGGACCGTCGACGTGACGCGCTCGCGCATTCGCGGATGCCCCACTAAGGTGAGGGGTGCCAATAGCCAAAGAGATCTTCGTGAATGTTCGTCGTCGCTCTGTCTCGACTCGTGAACTCGGATTCCCGGCTTCATCTGTGATACTGTTCACCTCCGCAACCACAACTGCAAGTCGCAAATATGTCAGCTACGCCAGGAAGTTCGTTCCAGTCAGTCGGAACCTGGAAGCGCTACAAACTCGGCCAGGCCCGCTTCACCGACTGGCTGAAGCAGACGGCCAGCAAATTCACGTCTGCGCCCTCGTCTCCTCATCCTCTTCCACCCGCGAGTAATGGCGCTGCAAAGAGCACGAAGACGCCTCGGCTCGACTCTGCCTCGGGAAAGGTGCATTGGACCGAGCTCGAAGACATGGCACAGATCATCGTCACCCACAGCAGACCGGAAGAGATCCCGTGGGATCCCATCCTGGTCCTGCGAGATGTCGTGGCCTTGAGGAAGAAGAGTGCCCGGTTCTACTCCAAGACGGCCGAACAGGACGAGACCGGGAAGCTGCGACTCAGCAACCAGCGGCATGAGCACATCATCAAAGTCCTCGAGAAGGTGCTGGGTCTTCTCGAAACTGCCGTCTCTCCGATGCGATCCAAGCAGAAGAAGGAAGAGCCACACAGAGAGCGGGAGCGGCTGGACATGGGCTTACTCGACAACATGTTCAATCTGCTTCAACTTCAAAAGCCCGCCAAACCACCACAGGAACCCCATGGCCCCCACGTCGAGCTTGAGCCCGAGCAATCAGAGTCGGAGTCTGAATCAGAAGCGGAGACTCGAGCGACGCCAAAGACCGCATCGCGCAAAAAGACCAAGCAGACGTCAAAGACGAAGGGCAAGGGAGGCAAGAAGGGCAAAAAGACACCCAAGTCAAAGGCTCTGGTCAAGAAGCCAAAGCCAGCAGTCGACTGGGTCGATCGCTTCACTCTGAATGAGCAGTACGACGACGACGACGACGAAGAGTTCGACTACTACATGCTCATCTACTGCTTCTTCGAGGATTTCAACACGATCCGCAACCACGTCTGCGAGCGCTGGTGCGATTACTTCTTCGACAACTCCGTCTCTCTCAACACCCTCGCCGTCATTACCAACGCTTCCGCTGAGCTCTTTCGCGACATGGAGTTTGAGTTGCTCCGGCTCCTCCGCCGAAACGGACACGGCGATCTCGGCACATACGAGGCCATGATGGAGTTGCTGTTCTTCGACTATGGCATGGAGCACGTCGACTACAACGACGAGCCCGAGTCGCGGGAGGAAATGAATGAGAAAATTTGGCGCGAGGAAGCCGACTGGCTCGCGTGGTCTGCGTATACTGCCGTCGAAGACATTTTCGCCCATTGTCCACCAGGCAAGGTCCCGCTCTTCCCGCCTTCTTCTCGGAGGCGTCCCAAGTACGGCCCCATTACTGCGTTCGAATTCAGAGACTTCCACAAGGCCTGCATCTTCGACCTGTTCCCCGAAGTTGCCGAAATCAAGGCTTTGAAGAAGAATGGTCAAGAGCCCCCCGTCATTCCAGGCCAGCCTGAACTCGAGCTTTGCTTTGAGAAGGTCCTCGGTCTGCGATACTACCCATCGAGTTTCATCTTTTCCCTCCAGCTTTATCTCGATATTCGCAACATCATGGACGAGAAGGTGGAGGATGCCTGCGAGCAACTTATAGAGACGGCGCATTCCACGCTGGAATGCATGAGAAAATCCAAGATGACGTGCGACGAGGTGTACAACTCGGACTGGAGAAGGTTTGCAGAGCGCGATGCCATGATTCTTGAAGAGTACGCCATCAGGGACTTTACCATCGAGGATAAGGAAGCGCGAGCTAAGAACATGGGCATGATGGAGGAGCTTCCCGAATACGAGCTGTTCGATAACGAGCCAGTTTGGCCTGCATTGCTCGACTTCCGGACAAAGCTGGCCAGCACTGTGCTCAGCATTCGACTTCTAACCCGGACGCCAGCACCCCTGTGGAGCGGCGTGCTTTACACCATCGCCAAAAGAGACTATCCCGACGTTCCCGCGTGGCCCGAGGTGGACAAGTTTTTGGATGTGCACGGAACCGAACTCCTGGGCTTCCCCATCACAGAAGATCTCAAAGCTGCCGACATCCTCGTCAAATATGCGACCACGATGTCTGACGGGAAACGCTACCACATCTGGATGGATCTTCTGGACAAGGTCGGACGCATCACGAGCTTCCACAAGCGCTACGCGGACAATCCTTTGAAGCGTGCAAGCATGGACTACATAGGCGACGTCATCCGCGACCATTTCGGCTTGCCGCATGATTCCAAAGATAGTCCATTCGGCATGCCAGGGCAGAAAAAGGAAAAGGAAGTCGCCGGCCTAGAGAAGACGGAGCAGCTCGTTCAGCGACTGCAGCGCATTGGGAACATGCGTCACGTTGAGATTCTCGAAATCCTCGACCAGACTGTCGAGAAGATGGTCCATAACGAATTTTCTATTAACTACTACAAGGTGGACTGGGAAGTTCAGATGTTCACCAAGAAGCTGCGGGAGATCCTGCTTGAACAGGGTCTTCTTGGCTCGCCTGACGGTGGCGTGGAGACCTATCCAGGCCACCACAGCAGAGAGGAAGGGGATAATGTGCTAGGGGAGCACATCAAAGCTGCTATCCTCGCAGCGGCAGATCAACCGTTCCACCCGCAAGTATCATCAGACCTGTTAGCAAAGGACGATGGCCGAGGCTTCGGTTCCCACGACTGCGCTTGTGGTAATTCCAACTGTGGCAACAACTTCATCGCTGGGCATTGAGTGTCTCCTAACATGGTGACCTCCCTCATCGATGATTCCAAGAACCCCGTCTTCCGCGGATCATCCGCGGACGACACAGATGTCCCACACCAGTCACGGCGCGCTGGACGCCGAACCAACGTTGACTCGACGAATGGTGGCCGCGCAAGCCAACGGCGTAACCGCAAACCACAAAAGAAAGACCCGCGCACGCTTTACCGTCTTCGTCCGTCCCGCCCATCCATGCCGCTCGTCAGCCCTGTACTTGAAGACATGTACGCCACATCAGAAACGCGCAAGAGTAAATCCTCTTGCGAGCGAGACCAAGCCTTATTCAGCCACCGTGCGGGGGTCCGGCGATTATGGAAAATCGCCGACCGCGCGGGTCTAACTCGCGTGACTGCACACTAAGCGTCTCGTATCGATAAGTTTCGGACTCGTCCCAGTCGAGGCTGTTTACTCATCAATCTGGCGGTGGATGAAGCGACATATACAGGTTCAGTTATTGTGATATATAAATCCCAAAGAAATCCTATTAAATATCAACATCATTTACACACCTAACCTTACACCTCATTAACCCTCTGAACCTACATCTTCCTCGTCACCAGACGAGATTCACGCCGCCGTCGTCAACTCATGGGTTTCTCAAAACTACACCACAATCCCCGACCTTCCAGCCCCCTTCCCGACACAGATCCGCCTCCGCGTCCTCGCTTCCGGCATCCACCGTCTCGTCCTCTCCCGCGCCTCCGGAAAACACTACACCTCCACGACCCTGCCCCACCACCCGGGCGTCGACGGGGTCGGAGAAGATCCCACCACCGGACAGCGGTACTACTTCGCCGCTCTCCAGACCGGCGCCTTCTCCGAATCCGTCAACATCGACCGCAAGTTCGTCGCAGCCCTTCCGTCAACCGCGGATTCCGTCGCCGCCGCCGCCTTCATGGATCCCGTCATGAGTAGCTGGATGGCTCTCTCGGCTCGCGCAGCACCCCAATCCCCCGGCTTCACCGGCTTCACCGTCGCGATCCTAGGAGCCACTAGCGCAAGCGGACGCGTCGCCGTGGACGTGGTCAGGGCCAAGGGAGCAGGCGGTGTCATAGGGATTGCCCGCAACGCTGCTACGTTAGCCGAGCTGCCGCTCGACGAACGCATCGTCCTGGGTCCCGAGACGGATTGGTCGGCTTTCGGGCAGGTCGACGTCTTGTTGGATTATGTGTACGGCGAGCCGGCGGCGAACCTGCTCAAGGCTTTGCCGAAGTCGAGCGGGAGGTGCAGTACATCCACATCGGCTCCGTGTCACGCGATGAGAACATGAACCTCCCGGGAGCTATTCTCAGAGGGAAGAGAGTGGCGCCTCGTGGTGCCGGGCTTGGCAGCTAGACCATGGAAGAGTTTGCGAAGGAGCTGGGGGAAATGGTTCAGATTACTGCCGGACTGGAGCGAAAGGGCGTTCACGTAGCCAAGTTCAGGGACGTCGAGACGGCGTGGGATAAGGCCCAGTCAGGCGGCGATCGGGTTGTCTTTGTGAGCGACGACACTGCATAGCACTTTTTGAAAAGGAGAACACCGACGGACATCATGTCTGGTTTGGGTTGGCTTAAGCATAGAAATAATCCATGATCCCATGGCCATGCCCTGAGATCAATGACACATACTCAAAAAGATGACCATATTCATCACGCACCACCATCCGCACCACCCTTCACATCCGGATCTCCTCAATCAAGCTGCAGTAGACCGTCAGCATCAGCATCAATCACTACTCGCAGTCGAAACTAACCTTTAAACCAAGGCGCCCCCACAGCCTGCGCAACAGCCTGCGCCACAAGCTTCTGGATCTGCACGCCGGGATGGTAGTCGTTGAACCACAGGCAACTAACGCCATCGGCGTGAAAACAAGTCGCATCGGGCGCGCCGTACGCCGTGGGGTGGTTGATCGCCTGGTCGAAAGCACCAGTCGTATCGACAACCCACGACGTGACACCGGGGTTCTTCGCCTTGAACGAGGCCAGGTTGCTCACGATCAGGTCATTGTACTGCTTGATCGCCGCCGCAAGCTGCGCGTTGGAATCCGCGCCGTTGGCGAGCATCAAAGGCGTCTTCTGCGTAGCTGCACATCATCACGTCGCGTTAGCTTTTTTTTTCCCTTTGCTGTCCTGCCCCGTTGGAAAATCCGCGACCGCCGGGACGGCGACATGAACTCACGCGGAACGCTCAAAAGCACAAACTTCCTCACGCCGGCGTCGTACAGCACCTGCAACTGCTCGAAATAACTCCCCAAAACCTGCACGAGCAGCGCCTCGCGGTTGCTCAGCCAGAACGCGTTCCCCACATCGTTGACGCCCATCCAGACGCCCGCTAGGGTGTCATCCGCCGCCCATGGCGCCCAGCTCGGCCTCGGTGCCAGGCTGCGCGAGAACTCGGCCACCTGGTCGACGAAGCTGAGCACCGTGCTCGCGTACGGCGCGACGAGGGCCGCGTCCGTCGTCGCGCCGCCGTAGGCTAGGTTGTAGCTGTACACGAGCGAGGCGTTGAACTGCGTCACCATGAAGCCGACCCAGTCGAGGCCGCCCGAGGCCGTCCAGCCGGGGAGGTCTGGGTTTCCCAAGGGGTTTTGGGGGTTGGGTTTCGTCAAGTTGATGTCGAAGCCCGTTTGGGAATAGGAGTCACCGCTGTTGTGACCAGTTGAGTTTCCACAGAGGTTGATTGAGAAGAAGAGTCTGAACGCTTACAAGGTGATGAGGTATTTTGGTCCCGAGGGCGAGCTGGTTGCCGTCGCGGTCGCAACGCCGGAGGAGCTGCTGCGGAAGGATGTGGTCGTGGTGGTCCGGACGGTAGTCGAGGCCGGAACGCTCGTGGCGCGGGTCGAGGATCCGGCGGGAGCGGTGCCGGGGACGCATTGGACTATGGTTAATATTGCGCGTCAGCGAGAAGATGGTATGCATTTTTTCCCATAAAGGAAAGCCCATGACTTACAATACCACGGGTTCTGCGACGAGCAATACGCCCCCGAAGAGCAGCTCGTCGAGCCAGTCCACCCGGTGCCGCCACACTGGCCCCAGACGGGGGCCTGCGCGTTCGCCGAGAGGGCCAGAAGGCCGGTCGCGAGGAGGACGGAAGCCGTGATGGGAGACATTTCTTACGAGATGTGACAACAACTCCGCGACCCAGCCCTTGTTCCCAAGTGAACAGACGCGGGACATCCCACCGGCTTTATATCCCTCACGTCGTCACCCCTTCCTCCCCCATTCCTTCACGATACCAGCATCCGGCATCGCTATCCTAGAGACTGTTCTTCGATGGAGGGGTATATCACCTGCACTTCACCCTCCATCATCGATCCACCCATTGGCGGGAGAATGATGGAACGGGCGGGTAGTTTATCGGGAGCGGAGACTCTCGTGCCTGATTCGACCGCAGAACCCGGGTCCGTGGTTTCACTTGGGGCAACAAGCCAAGCCCGCCCTCCTTTTTTTGAAGTTCCGAGAAACGAGAACTCGGGGGGACAACAGGCTTCTTGACATGTTTGTGGAGTTGGGTAATCCTGGCGTGGGGTTGTTGTGCGTATGCGGGGACGCGGAGGGAGGCCATCCCCGACCCCCAAAAGGGGAACTGGTGGGCTCCACTTCGGATGCCACCGCCGGATGAACGGCATCTTTGTTCGCAACCTGGGCCGTGATGTATATCAGCATGTGCTGCCAGCTTTGGGGTTCTCGTCTCCGGTGCTCTACGTTTGGACTAGGCTCGGCGGAGCTCGAAAGATGTCCTTGAATGGGGTCTATTGCCCCGGTTCCGAAGAAAACGTTTCCAGGATGCGCTCACAATGATCGTGACGGGCTGCAGGACAGGACCTGACCTGGGTAATGTTCTCTTCTGTAATCTTCGAACTAATTGAACTTAGAAATAATGCAATCAACGACAGTGGTAGCAGTCCCAGTAATACTAGATTCCCAGCCAACTCCAACGCACAAATTTCAAAAGTAGCCACCTGTCTTTTTTCTTTCCCACAACTAATCTCTCAGATAGCCGAACCAACCAGACGTAAACTCCAACCATCAAAGAGCAAAACAAAGCTTTCCATAAACACAAATCTTGCCACTCTTTCTCCTCGAATCTTGGCTCTCTTTATACCACTTCGACATGTTCAGAACATCCCCTCAAGCCTTGGTCCGCTCGCCAATATAGCCGTCGGCAACTTCGTGGCACACTCCTTCAAGTTAGCTCAAGTCCAATCTCCATTACAAAGTGGAACTTACACTTGGCGATGCTTGCGCTTCCCAGAATTTTCATCACGGAAACATCCCGTTCAACGTTCTTGTAGAACCATCCTCTGACCTCCACGGCGACCAGGGAGTCCATACCGAGCTCAGCAACACTGTGCTCGCCCCTGACGCTGCCCTCGCCCTGTCCGAGGACAACCTCGAGGTACCGCGAAAAGCCCTCGACCAGCACCTGCGTGACATCAGCGACACCGCCCTCAGAGCCGAGGACGGCCTTCAGCTGCTCCTTGAGACTCTGCTTGCCGTCGCCCTCCTCTGCGGCCCCGGCGTCCTCCTCGACGGTGAAGTGCGAGAAGCGCGGGTCGCGGTGCCAGTGCAGCGGGTTGGGGTTGTTGGGGCTGTACCGACTGAGACCGGTTGTGATGTCGTAGATCTGTCCCTCGACGGGGCGGCCCGTGACGATTGCCTCGAGGAACATGTGGTGGATGTCGCGCTCGGAGATGGGCGGGTAGCCATCCTTTTCGAGGAAGGCGTAAATGTCGTTGCGCTCGCGGTGGAGGAGTCCTAGGCCGTAGATGACGCCGATGTTGAGGACTGAGCCGGGCAGACCGCGGAGGCGGCGGTTGGCTGCCAGTCCGTTCATGTACTGCGTCTTGTTAGCAGGAATCGAGGTGAAGACCGACGATGATGAGTTACTTACCATGTTCGCAGCAGCATAGTTGGATTGCCCACCGTGTCCACCAGGGGCAGCAAACGACGAGGTCATGATGAAGAACTCCATGTCTGAGTCACAGAAGATCTCGTCCAGGTTTCTGGAACCAACTGTCTTGGGGCGCATGACCCGGGTCCAGGTGTTCTCGTCCATCTGCGCAAAGACGCGATCGTCCAAGACCATGGCACCGTTGATGACACCAGCGACAGGCGGCATCTCCGCAGCCAACCTGTCCTTGAAAGCCCTCACGCTCTCGATGCTAGTCACGTCCAGCCGCTCGATGCGTACCTCACAGCCCTTGGCGGCAAGCTCGCCGATCCACTGAGGGTTCATATTGGGGTTACGACTGGCCAAGACCAAGTGGCGCGCGCCATGCTCGTAAAAGAGATTGCAAAGACTCTGGCCCATGTCGCGGGTGAGGCCGACAAGCACGTATGTCTTGTAAGGGCGGAGGAGTTGTGTTCCGAGCAATGGCTTAGCGATGTGCTGGACGGTACGGTCGGCACGCCAGTCCAGAATCTGGAACGGCTTGCCGCTGCTGGACTGGTCCAGGAGATCAGGGACGGAGATTGAGTCGACGTTAGGAAAACCCATCTGGCCCTTCATGCCCGACATGCTTTCGAGAGCTTTCGAGATTGCGCCCTCCCAGATGCCCTCAATGTCCATGGAGTCTCCAAGGGCAACCACATGCTCAGATGTTAGGAGGGAGAAGCGAGAGTGGTACTCGCAGTTCTCTGGGAGGCAGTCAAGGATGGACTCAGAGAGCTCGCTACCTTCAGGAAGGAAGTCAATGATTGAGGCACCATCCGAAGGGAAGAGAGCCTTGAGCTCGCGGTTGCTAGCATAGGGGTGGATGTAGCGCTCGCCGGACGGCTTACCCTTGACAGGGTTGCTGGTGCAGGCGATGACATTGACACCCTTAGGCTCAAAGACCTCTCTCATACACTCCAAAAGGACCGAGTCAGGCTCAAGGAGAAGCAGAGTCTGCTCCATCATGTCTTCAGCCAAGGAGAGAGTGACAAGGTAGCGGAGCACAAGGCTGATCAGCGTCTTGGAATCGACGGTGCGATCACCCAAGGAAAAGATGCAAGAGTTGGGGACCGTGATGTAAGAAGAGTTTGCCTTGGTCAGCGCCAGGCACTGCTCTCCGCTCGAAACGTCCTTTCCGATGGAGATGTGAGAGGCGTACTTGAGACCGAAGTTGATCACCTCGATCGAGCTGTAGTTGACTTGGATGACGCTCTGGTCGGGAACAACAGCGTCCAGAATCTCGCCCTCCACAACGTTGGCAGTGTAAACAGCAGAGCCATCGCCGGACTGAGAAGAGACAATCTCAACACAGCTCTGTAGGGTGTTCACCTCAGAAGAGACGAGTCTGCGAGGGCAATTGACGCGATCGTTGCCCTCCTTCCAAGGGACGACTCTGGGGACGAGACGGTGACCGTGCTCGATGAAAATCTCGTTCTCGTGAGTCCAAACCAGCTCGCCATTCTGGCCACCGGTCCGCAGGTCCCTCATGCTCAGCCGCAGAAACGTCTCAGCAACAGCATCGACTGACTCCCTGCGAGAGTCAAGATCAAGCATCTGGAGCTTCAGGCTTGGGATCTCCGCAAGCATAGAACGCGAGAAGCCGTAGGTAGCAGCGTGCTCGGGGTTGCCGGCGCGGGAGTTCATGGTCACCCACAAAACGACCTTCTCAGGAGCCATCAGAGCGCGGAGGAGGTCAAGACGATTCGAGGTCATGGAGCTCATCATGGGCTGGTCCAGGTCAGCAAGCATGACAACGTTGCTCACACCGTTGAAGTAAGCTGGCTCGAGAGAATCGAGATCAGCGACGATGTCGAGCATATCGCAAGCTGATGCTAGCTTCTCGTGGACCTCTGCGGCGAGGTCGGCAGAGTTTCCTCCCGCTCCAATGATGAGAGTCTGTCCAGCCACCTTGGGAAGAGAGCCATTGAGGGGGTTCAGGGCAATCTGCTTCAAATCTGACTCTGCTTGTCTGACGATGAGGGAGAAGTCAGGAGCGAAGAACTGCTCAGCCTTCTTTGCCACGCGGACGAACCCGCACTCGTTCAGGAGATCAGGCCACTCCGGAGGAGTAAGAGGTGCATCGACCTGGGTCCTCACACCGAAAGCACGACGAAGTCGGTCGCGGAGCGGGCTCATGGACTCATGAATTAGAATAAGGAAGGCGCCAGGTTTCATCAGGCTCTGCACATGCTTGAGCCTGTCGCGTTGCTCGGCTCCCTTGACGACCGAAGTGTTCAACACAACCAGGTCGAAGGGCTGGAGGGAGGAGTTGTCCTCTGACTCAAGGAGCTTGGTGTGCTCGGTGTCAATCTTCTTCTTGAGCGCCTCGGGACCGGAGAGCCGGGTGAGCAAGTTCTTCTCAGCCTCGGTGCCAATGGTATAGGATAGAAAAGAACCCTTCAAGCCACTGATGATGTGTTCTGACAGACCGGCTTGCGGATCGGTGAGACCGAGAACCCGCATGCGAGGGTATCGGTGAGCAATTTGAGAAACAACACGGCTGACATGGGATCTGAAGCGGTGCAGCTGCTTGGCTTCCTGAAGGATGGTGGAGATCATGGCAGGGAGAACGTCAGGAATGTTCTCTCCAAGCATGCGGATGAATTCCAGTGCATGGTAGAAAGGCGACTGCATGATGAATGCGTCCAGCGATTCGGGAGTATCGTACTTCCAAGGACTTGGGATCATCTCAGATGACACAGGCTTAGCCGGAGCAAGAGGTGAAGAAGGAGGCGTGAAGAAGGTAGGGGATGCATCAATCTCCTTGATGGCAGCCTCGTCCTGGATATAGAACCGTGCAACTCTCTCACAGCTCTCGAGAAGGATGCGCTCGGTAGCAACGTCCTCTGAGCTGATGTTGGCAGTGACGATCTCGTGCTCGGGGTCCACATCCATGACCGTATGAAGATAAAGCTCCTTGTCGTCCTCGGGCTTTGAGTTAGCAAAGGAAGAAACCATCAGGCCTTCAACCTGAATCTCCATTTCTCCGCGAGGGTTGAAGATACTCATGTCACCGACAAACTTGGTTGTCGCGGTCTTCGTGCGAGGGATCTCTTGGGTGATGATGGAGTCAACCACTAGAGAAGCACCATCGTTGGGCTCGCCATCGCAGATCGCAAGGTTGAAACGGATTTTTTCGATGCTTCTGGGTAGGAAGGAAGTCCAGAGTGACTTGTCACCGGGTGAAGCGCAGGCGGCGAAGACGGAGTGGAAGCAGCTGTCAAGGGTGGCAGGGCTCACACCAAGCCCAGTGGTGTCATCGGCATGGAACTTCTGGAGCGTGGCAGTGCAGAAGTTGTATCTGCGATCAATACCCTGCAGAGCGCGGAAAGGGCCGGTGTAGTCTAAACCGATCTCCGACATCATCTGATAGAAGGCATCGGTATCGGCCGGCAGGGTCTCCACCAAGGCAGGATCACGCTCGGGAAGGGCACCTTCGGATGGCTCACCGAGGTAGATGCGCAGGTTGCCAGTGAAGTTCTTCTGCATCGGTGCAACACCATCAGCGTAGCAAGAAGTGATGGTGAAGGTGCCGTCGATAACCTTGCCAGCCAAGCGGCCCTTGGTTGAGGGAGGCTGGATGCTCAGCGCCACCAGAATCTCGACTCCATAAGTATTGGGCTCAAGGGAGATACCACTCATGAACTCAAGATCCGTCAACTCCACAACTGAGGCGGGGCGACCATCGAGGACGGCCTTGGCCGCATCCAGTGCGAGCACGCAGTAAGCTGAGGCAGGAAGAAGGGCCTGCCCCTGGAACTTGTGGTGCTGAATCCAGGGGACAGTTTCAAGCTTGAGGATGTTGCGCCATCGGAGCTCGAACTCGGTGTCGTCGCGGGTGCGAACGCCAAGAAGCTCGTGAGGACCTTGCTCGCGGAAGTGGTATTGGTGAGCAATGCGTGACTCCCGGTAGTGCATCTGGCTGTGGTCCCAAGGATAAGATGGAAGCTCAGTCTTTGAGGACAAGAGACCAGGCTGGGTAGAGTTGGAGATGAGAGGCTTCCATCCGATAGCCTCGGGACCAAAGTAGCACCAAGTGAAGCCAAGGAACTCAGCAAAGGCATGTCTGTCGTCCTTCTTGCGGTCAAGGAGGCCAGCATACGACAAAGCGCCACCAGTGGCAGCCTTTACAGTCTGTTGAACTGGACCCTTCAAAGCATGATGAGGACCAACCTCGACAGCGCAGTCGAAGGGACCCTGAGAGCTCAGGGCAAGATCGATAGCCTCGTAGAAAGATACGGCCTTGACCATGTTGTCTTTCCAGTAGGTTGCTTTGAGCTCATCGGCGTTCGGCTCCGTGCCATCGGCGTAGACGCTAGAGACCCACACCGTTGCGTTCCGTTTTCTCGGCGCGATACCGCAAGCGGCCAAGCCTTGCATGTACTCCGCAGCCGGCTTCTCCATATGCGCGGAGTGATAAGCCGTGTCAACGACCAAAAGCCGCGCAAACTTGTTCTCCGCAGACAACTCGGCCTGCAGCGACTTGACAGCGTCAATGTCTCCCGACAGCGTTACGCTGGTGGGAGCGTTGCTGGCGGCGACCCAGATGCGGCCCTTGATATCTTCCCGATCGCAGAGGGCAGATGCCTCGGCACGTGTCATACCAACAGCCATCATCATGCCCTTTTTGCCGTTCTTGCCGCCTGCAAGGTGAGCCGACATGCCTCTGTAGTAGGAGACGAGCATGGCGTCGCGCGCAGTCAGGACACCGGCAGCATAGGCAGCCGCAATCTCGCCAGAGGAATGACCAACTACGGTATGGAAGGAAACGCCAAGGCTGGAAAGGAGATCAATGAGGGCGATCTGGACCGCAGTGCAGAGGGGCTGGGACAGGGCGGCAATGTTGATTTGCGAGGCGTTCTTTTGGTGGATGAGCTCTTTCACGAGAGACCACTCGGGAGGATGAGGGCAGCTCTTCAGAACGTCCTCTAGCTTCTCAATGGCGCTGCGGTAGATGGAGTTGGACTGAAATAGCTTGCGGCCCATGCCGGACCACTGGGCACCCTGGCCGGTGAAAATACCGAGGATCTTGGGCTTGCTGCCGTCGAGCTTGGCCCGGACACCGAGTTCGGGGTTGGCAGAGGATCCAGCCTTATCCAGAAGATCGTCGAGACCAGCGAGGACTTCCTCTCGAGAGCTTCCGCTGACTGACACTCTGTAAGTCAAAGCCGAGCGGTGCGAGAAGAGGCTATAGGCAACCTCATCCGCTGACGCCTTGTTTCCAACCATGAAGTCTCGAACAGAGCGAACCACGGCGACAAGTGACTTCTGTGACTTGGCAGAGAGAACTAGTGGAAGTCCCACGCTGGGGGCTTTCGCATCATGCGTCACAGATGGAGACAGGATAGCAGGAAGTTCGAGCGACTGGGCGAACCGCTTCGCAACATGGTTATGGATGCTTGGTTCGTATCTCTCGATGATGGCGTGCGAGTTCGTGCCACCAAAACCAAAAGAGTTCACGCTGCCGCGGAGGGGTTGGCCAGCTTGAACCTGAGGCCACGGAATAAGTTCGGTAGCAATTCGAAGGTGACCGTAAAAGGGGCGAACACTCGGGTTGAGGGCCTCGAGATGCAAGTTGGGAGGGATCGACTTGTTGTGCATGGAGTGTACCACCTTAAGCAGACCGGCCAAGCCGGCGGCGCCTTCCGTGTGACCGATGACCGTCTTGACAGATCCAACAACAAGCTTCTTATCATCATCATCGGCGGTAGTCGATGACTCGTTCCCGAAGAAGGCGGTAGCAATAGCTTGCGCCTCCCTAGGGTCACCGGCCTGAGTGCCTGTGCCATGCGCCTCAAAGTATTGGCAGCGATCAGCAGGGCAGTTAGAGTCCAGACCCGACCTGCGGTACGTGTCTCTAATCAAGTCGGCTTGGGCGAGGGGGTTGGGCATGGTGATACCCTGAGTGCGACCATCTGAGTTAACACCCGTCTCTCTGACAATGCTAATGATTGCGTCTCCGTCTCTCAGGGCTTGAGAGAGGGGCTTGATGAAGAGCGCGGCGAAACCTTCACCGCGCGCGTATCCGTCCGCGCCAACATCCCACATCCTCGATCGCCCTGTTGGGCTGAGCATATGAAGGCTGGACTCGGTGATGAACTGCTCAGGCGTGATCATCATGTTTGCTCCGGCCACGCAGGCCATTTCGCACTCGCCCGATCGCAGGCTTAGGACGGCCTGATGGAGGGCGACTAAGCTCGACGAGCATGCTGTATCGATCGTCATGGAGGGACCACGAAAGTTAAAGAAGTAGGATATCCTGTTGGAGAGGATGGCTCGCGAGTTACCGGTGGCGAAGTACTGGCTAGCGGTGATATCGTCGCGCTGGCATAGCGAGTCGTAATCGGCAGTCATGAGACCGGCGTAGACTGCAACCTTGCGGCCGGCATACTGGGAAAGGGTATACCCGGCAGACTCGAGAGCCTCATAGACGACCTCGAGGATGATGCGTTGCTGGGGGTCGATAGCCTCAGCTTCCTTAGGAGTAATGTTGAAGAAGCCGGCATCCCATACCCGGTGGTCTTGTTCGAGGAAGTAACCTTGAGTGGCATTCGTGGCGCCGTGATATTCGCCATCCGGGTGGTAGAAGGCCTTAACGTTGAATCGATTACTGGGAACCTTTTGTGTAAGGTCTTTGGGCTTGGAAAGGAGGTCCCAGAGTTGGGAAGGAGAGTTTACATCGCCGGCAAACCGACAGCCCGTGCCAACAATGGCGATGGGCTCCGACTGAGGGATCTTGTAGGTAGACATTGCTGTCAGGGGTATTCTCTAGGATAATTATGTATCAGGGGAAGGGATAGGTATAGATGGGTATAAAGGTGAGTTATGGCCTTTTTGGTGAGATATCAAGGTGAGAGAAGAAGAGTATAAGAATGGAGAGAAGAATGTAGATCGATGTGTTTGATTCGAACAAACCACATGATGAGCTGCGAAGGCATGAAGGGATATATAGAGAATCACTTACACGAAGTGGCCAGGAGGCCAGGAGAGTCAACATCGCGATACCCTCCCTCGCAGACAGCATCGGAGCCATGACGCCTGGCCCATGTCGAAAAAGCAAGGGGCAAGTGAACCGCCTCGTCCAGGTTAGTCCTTGTTATCCCCCACGGTCGGGGGGTGTCTAGGGGTGTGTCGAACGTAGGGGGTGTGCGATGGTGGAGACGACTTTCGGCGTTCGTGATGAGTTGGAAGGGGTGGTTCGGAGTTCCGTGGCCGAATGTCTCGAACGGCCGCCGGGCCTTTAAGTTGCAGATTCGGCGGTGGGTAGTTGCTTGGGAACGGGATTGCTTAGTTAGCCTCCCGCCCACAATCTCATCATTGCTGTCGGAATCGGCCGTCGGGAGGCTTGATCAGAGGCGTCTTCTCTTCAGCGACGAGCGATATGTGGTCTGTGTGAAACATGAGCCGGCGACGAGAACGGAAGTCAAACGACGTCGAAACCGGGTGCTGGCTGTTGCTGCTGCCTCGGAAGCGCGCGCCGGTCCGCAATCTTGGTACCAAGTCAATCGGTGACACTGCGTGCACCTTTACCTCGTGGAGAAATCGGGGTACTTGAATATGAAAAGACGTTTCTTTGTCTTGGTAGTCCAGTTAGAGCCTGGGGTTGTTTCTTTTCAACAGCGACGCCGAACTCCACGCCAAACTGCATTCGTCCACATCCGTTAGGCATACGGAGAGATGCGGCTAAAAGACAACGGTATTATGTAACATGACGACTTCTGATTTATACTCATGCGTCCAAAAAGGACTCCATGTCCTTACGCAAGTCCTTTAGCTCCCGACCAAGGCTCTCTTCTTGCCCCTTCAGGGCCTGGAATGAGACATCTACTACCCCAGAAAACATGGAAGTCGCATCAGGCGCCCTTCCCGCCGGCGAAGTCGCCGATCGCAGATTCGGGTCCAGCGATGAAGCTGCTCGCCGCATCTGCAATAGAAATTCTTCGGCTAACTGAATGGTAAGAGACATTTGCAGTGAAGGCGTCGAATCTACCGCAAAGGATCCGACAGTGACGCCAGGGAGTTTCCATGACTGAAACAGGTTGGCCGGCTGCAAATGTGCTAGTTGATAGTGAATGCAGCTGAACACCTTCTGGTACATGTCGAGAAGCCGAACATATGTGGAGAGAATGAAGAGGCAAGTCGCCGGATCCGCCAGTGAGTCGAGTCCCCTAGCCGGCTGGTGTCTGTCCGTGTCGCTAGTGGGGGAGGCGCCATCGATCGGTGCCATCTCCGAAAGTATCTCGGCAAAGTGGCGTGAAAGTTTGAACATTTCGTCGACCGGGAAAGGCGTCATCAATGCATTGCCTCCATCGGGACTCGAAGCCATACTGGTCCGGCCAGCATCGTCTGAAGGTTCGGCCTGGTTGGGAAGGCTGGATGACAGCTCAAAGAGTCTGGAGTTGATACTGATGATCCGGGGCATCCACTCTTCGGCAGACGGACCTTTGCCGCTCGCAGCTGGCTGAAGTGTGATCTGCCTAGTCCTTTGCTTGACACGTTTCCGCTGTCGTCTCTGAGAAGCCATGTCGTCTTGTGGCTGCCCAAGTCTGACCGACTGCCTGTAGGAACCAGGGCTGCCCAGATAGACGTGATTGACTGGGTCTGCCTGAGGACCCACGGGAGAGGGGAATGTCGACTCCGACGTTGCAGAGTGTGAAGGGCTCCATGCGTGAGAAATCGAGTCTCCAGACATCAACTCGTCTATCTCCCCGTGGAATGGCGGCGGAAGAGGCTGATTTGGCGCTGGGTTGGGGTAGAGACTTGGCTGACCAAAGCCAAAGTCGAAGTCAACAATGTCCAGCATGGCATCTGGCGAGACAGCATGATCCCCAAAATCAGGGTTCCTCGTGATAGAGTCACCCGTTTGGGTCTTGACAATGGCTACACAATAATCGTCAGCAAGGGAGAGTCCCCAGACATGCCAAAGACACACAAGACTCACACAGATCGGGCTGCGCAACGTGGCTCCCGCCGTCGGTCCGCTGACGCTTGGGCGACGGAATGCTTCTTCGTACGACTTCGCCTGTAGATTGTTGTTGATGTTGCTTCCGATACCGCAGGGAGGGACTCGATTTGCATTGTGTCTTGAGTCTAATACATCGCTCGCAGGCTTCATCGCCGAGGCGCTTACAGCTGAGCTTCTGCGTATGGCACCTGTCGCAGGCCTTCCGATTCGGACCGTCCGACATTGTTACTGCCATGACTCGGCGTTGGCAAAACAAGAACAGATTGCGAGGATTCCAGAGTCCGGGGGGCGATGTTTAGTCAAATAAGTCAAATAGGTCCCGCGGTCCATCCGAGTAAAGCAATGTGGGGGGATCCCTGAACAATGAGACAGCTCTTTTTACACTCAAAGCTGGCTGCAGCGTGTGCAGGTGACAAGTACCGCGTGTAAGAAGCAGGCAGGAGAAAGGTACCGAACGACATCTACAGGCACAGGCTGATCCATTCCTCGCCTCGACTATAGCCCGCTTCGTGAACCACACGAGTGCCTGCCACCTGCCATTGGACAACATCGGCTAGCCGTGGACGCCAAGGTAAAACATGGCGAAAATGGACGAGCAAGATGGAGCTGGTCCCTCGTACTGGACGGGATGCCATCTAGGCTAGCCTACCCAGGAACATAGACTGGATTGTGAACGGGGCACCGCAAAGGAGACTGTAAAGGGGGTCGTCAGGACGCTTGCTCCGGCAGATGGCCAATGGGCACCTCCCCGGTGGCCCAAAACACTGGTACTGGCCTGCGTGGCTTTCTTCGATCCAACCTCATCGCCATGGTATGAAGGACGATGCCTGAAAGAAGGAAACCCTCCACTAGCTCAAGGAGATATTACGCTGACCATAAGTCTGTGCTTCGACTGAGTCCGCGCTGGACTGTCTTTGCAGACGTGGGTTGGTTGCAAGGGGCCGGGAGATCCACCAGGGTCCCCGTAGTGGAGCTGATGAAACCTCGAAAAACGAAGTTCTCACGGAGAAATTGGATTGGCCAGGTACGACAAACGACAAAGAAAGCATTCGCGAGAGGAAAAAGACATAAAAAGCTTGTTCTTGATGACGGCTCATATCCGCCAGGCGTGGCGTCTGTTTGAACCTCAAACCCGCTGGCCAAAGCTCCAGTGAAACTGATACCCACCAACTCGCGGTATGGCCACGATGAGCCAGGGCGTGCAGAGATGATCGGCTATGTGGAAGTGGCTGAGATGGGCAGTTCTGGGGATCAAAAGCCAAGCCATGGCTGGTGACTCCAGCGGTAGACTTGCGCGGCGTACTGATGTGGTCTACGCGGCTAACACCCAGCGTGAAGAAACGGTGCGTTGCCCGATGGCCTGCGACTCCAACCTCGATTCAAAGAATCAACTTCTAGTCTCGAGACCGAGGTATGGGAACGACGCCTCACACCGCCAGAAGATACGGGATGGCAGTGATAACGGTGCCGGACGGCCGCCTTTCCCACTGACATTGAAAGCTATCTGCTGGCTTCCTGGACAAGCTCCCTAGAGCGTTGTCAAGCGGCGGCCGTAAGCTACCAGACGGTCGCAATTAGCACCCGCAGTCGCCGGTGCACTTGCTTGGCGGCCAATGAAGACGCAAGTCATGACAGGATAAGAATCCAGGCTCGATGGAGTCGCCAAATTAGGGTTTCGGGATTGGCGATGCGCCTCTCAATGAGATAAAATTGACGGCACAATGTCGTGTTAGGTGTTAGACGGTAATGGGACAGGATATCATTGGACACGGCCCGCAGACCAAGGACTTGGTTGTGATCGAGTGCTCGAAGAATATACGCTGGTGGCAGCTCGGCCACATTGGCACCCGGCAGAGCGGTCCTGATGGAGTGGGGTGCCTGGTTTCTGCCCCGCGATCTGAGCGATAATGTGATAAACCTCACCCGATCTTCGACACATCCCGGTCGGGGGAGATGGTCATTCTCTTGGAATGGATTAATCAGCCCTGGAAGACCGCCTCGTCAACAGAGTGCCACAGAGGTTTCCAGAAGGTGAAGGTGAGCTTGTTTAGCCTGCTTTCCTCGTCTCCGCCTTGCTGACCTGCTCCTCTGGCGACTTCAGGAGGATATTGAGCAGAGCTGCCCTGAGGTTGACGAATGGGAGGTCTGGTGACAACATCTTCATCGGAGGAAAAGCAATGTCGTGCACAACCTGCTGGTCATAGTGCAAGTTCGCAGTCAGCTAGGACTTGAATGTGCACCGAATGGCCGTTGGTTAGGGCCCGTTGCGAATCCAAGTAAGTTTAGATCGATAAGTATACGGCCGAGAGTATGCCAGGAAGGCGCCGTCTCTTTGTCGTTCGGGAAGCCCAAGTAAGCGCATAAGGCGGGCATTTGCGGGCGTGAATGAGTGTCAAGAAGTGAGCGAAGTCGACGATGGCTGCGCGAGAGTAGAGTCGGTTGAAATGCCGTCGAGCGTGAGTAACGTGCATTCCATTGAGGTGATGCCGGATTGAGAAGACTGCAGATCTAGCGCCATGTCTCAGTAGCTGAGGACGCTGTGTGGCTAGGAGCTAGCAGGGGAGATTCTCGACGCTACCCCCTCAAGTCAGACCCTAGCAGCCCTGGAACCTACAGGACCATCGTCAAATCCGGACTTTAGAGGGTGGCCCGGCCTTGAGGCTTGAATAGTATGACGAAAGGCTGAAGAAGTTATCGGTAGACCGTGTCAGGGTTCGGTGCATGGAGATGCGTTTGGCCGAAGGGGGTAGGGGAGGGTTCGGCGATGCTGGCTTTGGGAGTCGCTGTTTGGCATTTGCCTCGATGCCTTCACTGCCAAGACATCTTGCGTGCGGTCTTGAGTAGTGAAGCTTCCGGAAAAGGTACGGAACTTAGTCACGTCGCACAAGAAACGCCTGGCGGAAGCGTCCGCGTCGCCCAGACCCGAACTCGTGGCAGCCCATCCAAGGCCGCTCCGGAGAATCACCCCTCAAAGACACCGCAACAGTGCACCGACCGACGCCGACCGCATGGCTACGGGAGTGGTCGACCTTCGGCGTCGTGTAACCCCGGGTGACGTGTTTCTGATTTAGCCATCCCAGGTATGACGCCCTTGATCAGTGCTCATGTCGTTCGATGTCTCTTTGAGCGAGGCAAAGTGGTTGTTTTGCGAGTCCTGAATTACGATTGACATAGCGGCCGTATGCTATGCAGCTGGTGTGTATTCTGTAGAGTAAACGCACAAGTTGCAGCCGAGCAGGCTGCAAATGCGGGCCGTCCCATGGAATGAGCATCGGATCATGCGTCAGCCTATGCCGCTCAAACGCGACTCAGTGTACATTTGACAGGTTCAGCTTTATTGAATGTTGTGCAGCTCGCTGTGTATCTGACAGGACTCAATGTGGATTTGATCGTTGGAGTAGTGTTGCGTCGCGTAGTGACAGCAGCCCTCCCTTTCGGACTCGGCTTCCGCCGCTCGAAATTCTTTTTCGAGACGAACCAACCCAGACCCAATCCTCGGTTCTTCGACCCCGGCAGCGGCAAAGACCCTGGACCAATGCACTGTGACACTAGGCACATCAGGTGAACCGTTGTAGGCGCAACCACTATGGTTATTGACAGGGAATACACCCGAAAGAGTTTCGCGGGCGCTGATTGACAGCGGCTCGATGCATACGAGCAACCAGTAGCCAGGATCGGAAAGCCTGGATGCGCGTGGGAGACGGCGACATTCGGCGAGTGTGTAATCCCGCGAGGAGCGGCAACTCCCCCCCGAAGTCTTGAATCCAGATCTGGCCAAGAAAAAAAGCGAGGGGTCGGATGAAGACGGGTCATGAAAGAATGACTAGGAGGCGTGTGAATATCACCAAGTTAGCCCGTTTATTCCTCGGGTCTAGGTCAGTCGGCAAATTTCTCCTTGATGGAGGTTGATGAGATGATGAGCGGATAGAGTTTGAGTGCCGGCATTTCATGATTGCTATTGCGTGGCGTTATGGTGGTGGGCAGGTCAGGGGACGGCAGATGAAGCTCGAGCGCTGGGGAATGCTGGTGACTCTTCTAGAATTCTGGTCTTTCTCGTTTATCTCAGGAGCGCAGGTGGCTTCTCTCTCTCCTTTTTTGTGGCTCCTGGAATGACGACGATGGACGAAGATCGAGTCGATGTGAGACAGAAGAGCAGGGATGGTGTTGATCGCGGGAGGCTTCCGGTGGTGTAGCTAGGATGATTGAAGCGATGTGAGATGTCAAATATGATGCGGGCATGCCGTTGAGGCCGTAGGGTGGGATCCGTGAGGTGTGAGAGGGAGAGATTGATAATTGATCTGCCGGACGAGGGCCCTTCGATGGGTTCTGAATGGATCGTAGGTGGAAAAAGAAGAAAACAGAAAACTGGTCGAGAAGAAAGATTGGTGGTCCCAGATCGATGGGACTTTCACACTGTTAGTTCCCCGGGGGCCGGCTGAGCTTCTCCTGGGTCCCCTGGCTCCGCTAAGTCCCCGGCCCCTTTCGCGTCCGGGCCGAGTCCGCGTCCCCTGTCTGCTGCAAGGAAAGAAAGCCTAGCAATGCAGGGCGAAGAATGCATGTAGGTATGTTTGTGAGGACTTGATGATGGAGCGGGATGAAGAAATGACGAGAGCATTCTGGCGATTTCCTAGGTAAACGACGATTTGGTGAAGGAGTTACAAAATGGAAGTTGCAACTGCCTAGCGTTGGGGCCTTCCAAGATGGGGAAGCAAGTGCAAAATCCTAGTGGACCCGGATGGGCCCGGATAGACACGAGTACCTATCTCCCGGTGGGGAAGGCGTCACCCGTGACCCAGGGCACCTCAGTCCGGCAGCAAGGGCCCTCCAACGCTCCTGCCTCTCTGCCTGCCTTGATTAGGTATTCGCACCTGCCTGCTAGCAGAATGCGCCTGCCCGTTTCTCGGTGCCTGCTCCACAAACTCCTGCCGTGCCGTCCCGGAAGGCGGCTCTCACCGCGATTGCCCTCCCCCTTTTCGTTATTGCACCCGGACCTGCCTAATAAGCACCGGCAGAATGGCGCTCCGAGATTCCGGGCATGCGGTCGGGTCGGGTCCAGGGGAGTCCGGTCTCGCCAATCGCCAATCCCGTCGCTAATCACCTCCCGTCAAGTCACCTCCCTCCCGTCACTTTCCCATCTTGCAGTTCCTGCCTGCAAGAGGTTATGGCCGAAAGTAAACCCCTGGGCAGATCCTGCAACCTGAATTTCCATTAGTGGCCCAACAATTCCGTTCCGGTCCATCATGACTTCAACACCATGTCCTCGTCGTTGGTATTCACTTCGCAAACACCCCTGCGGCAGCGCTGACTTTTGTCAAATATCACCTCTCACATGGAAAAACTTACCGGAATCTCAGGCAGAACCCGAGCGGATGGAGGGGAACCTGAATCTTGCATCCGCGGCGTCCTGTCGATGTCGATCTAGGAAGCATGGGTCTTTATGACAGCCTGCATCGCCTGGCCCGTCATCCAACAATCCCTAATGCGAATCCATCTACGGATGCACACTCATCTTCCCATCCTCCCTGCCTGGTCTGTCTGCCCTCCCGGGACGCCAGCCGGAGCGTCCGTCCGCCGCGGAAAGAGGCAACCGCAAGCCGCATCTTGTCGCCTTGCCCTGGAAAACGTCGTCACCGCTGCACCATCTTAGGCGCAAAGCCAAGTTACTGGTCACTTCTCCTGAGATACGTGGCCATGGGAATAAGAAACGTTCATTTTTCGACAAGCGATACGATTTTGTTTCCTCGTGTTACCTTACCCATTTTATTTTGGGCCACGCCTGCGCTCGCCCCGCCACCACGCACGCCTCATCGCCTCGCCCGTATGAGACCGGCTGAATCACTACGAACCAGGCACTCAACGGTGGTTCACAATAGTTGATGCGTTAAGACGGGTAAACGGGGTGGCATGAACGACCAACCTGGCTTCCTACCGACCGTCTACGTCTCAAGGATGGACGTTGCTGCCCATGTGGCACCGTTTGAAGGGAATGGACGAACGAACGACAAGCGTTAAGGCTTGTCGTCCTCCGTCTCATCTCGACTTTCAACATTAACGTCAGCTCAACTTCATTCTCCCGATAATTCATCTAGTCGCGGCACGAACAGGTTCGATCTCGCATCTAGAAGGCAGAATCTAGTCTGTGCGCTCGATCTTGAAAAGTTTTCAACACATGACAGATTTTTTTCTGCGCCCCAAAGGTCCATTGCCTCGAAACAGCAGGCTGGGGAAAAAGAAAACCTCGACTCCAACACATCGCTCAGCCGAGGGAGAACAAGATGACCAAAACAAGCGGAGGACCATAAGACAAAAAAGCAACAGGGCGTTCAACTTTTTCCTTTTCGTCACGTATATGAGAATCCCTGGAGAGGGAATGTCACTTGAAAAAGAGGGTTTCCAAAATTTGAGAGAGGTATCTGTCTATCTGTACATCCAAAGCAAGGTGCGCGTCGACAAGTACAAAAAGACCCCCCCAAAAAAAAACCAAGCAATGCTAAACAAAACTATCGCCACGCCCGGTGGTGCCTCATCCCTTCGCAAGATCCCGGTCTTGGACCTCTTGTCCTCTTTTCTGTCTCTAAGGCAATACTCAAATCATTACAGCCTCAATCTCACTGCTCGACGTCACCCGTCGCAAACAGCTCCAGCTTGACTCTCTCCCTTTCGACTCCCAGGCCCTCAAGCACGAGTCTCACCTTGAGCATCCAAACTCTCGGTCCGCAGACGTAATACTCAGTTCTTTTGTCGGCAAGCCCGAGTTCCTCGGCAGGCAGCTTCTTCAGGTTAAGACGCTCTTGGATATCGTACTCCTGGCCCTTCTGGTCGCCCTCCGTGACCTCATTCAGGAACATGTGAGCGCTGACGTTCTTCTTTTGGCGGGCCAGGTCTCGGACGTGCTTCGCAAACACCAGGCTGGAGCTGTTGCGCGCTGCGTGCACCCATTTGATGGGTCGGTTCGGCGTCTTGCTTTCCGGGCTGAGCACAGTCTCCAAGATGGACATCAACGGCGTCGCGCCCACACCGGCAGACAGCAGGACCAGCGGCGCATCTGCCTTCCCAGCCTGTGTGACATCGAGGAAGAACTCACCCTGCGGGTGCGATAGCTCAACCTCGTCACCAACCTGGTACTTGTCGTGCAGGATGTTCGAAATTAGTCCCGTCACGAGGCCCTTGCCATTGTCCTCCGTATTGCCGTCCAGGACCGTCGCCTCCCGCTTCACGCTGATACGGTAGTGCTCTCCCGAGTTATGTGCGTCGCTGAGTGAATACTGCCTAGGTTGAGTGATGCCGCCCAGCTCCGGCACAGGAACCTGCAATGAGATATACTGTCCCGGGAGATACTTGGGGAGTGGCAGCTTTCCGTCCACGGGCGCGAGGTAGAAGCTGGTTACAACATCGGACTCGTCGATGCGGCGGATAATCTTGAATTTGCGCCAGTTGTTCCAGGACCCGGCCGCGCTGTACATCTCAGCCTCGCGGTTGATGAAGACCTGCGCGAGCTGGCCGTACGCTGCAGTCCAGGCCTCGGCAATCTCTGGCGTCAGAGCGTCACCCAGAACCTCGCCGATGGCCTTCATAAGGTGAGTACCAACAATTTGGTACTGGTCCGGCTTGATGTACAGCGAAGCATGCTTATGCGCGATGCGCTCAACGGCGCTCTTGAGCTTAGGGAGGTCGTCGATGTAGGTGGCGTAAGCCAGCACGGAGTTGGCAAGCGCGCGAGGCTGCTCTCCATTGGCTTGGTTGCGCAGGCTGAACACGTTTTTGAGCTCCGGGTGGGTGTCAATCATGTCCTTGTAGAACAGGGTCGTGATGGTTTCGCCGTGCACCTTGAGCACAGTTGCGGTCGACTTGACGATGTCGATTTGCGCTTGGGTAAGTCCCATTCTGGCGGTCGATGTCGCGTATGATCGGCTAATGAGACTTTGTGAGCAAACTAGGCTCGGCAAAAGGCGAGATGTCCTGGAAAAGGCAAACATCCACAGGAAGATGCGTTGTTACGAAGTCGCAATGATGATGGCGGAAGGTTGACTGAAGCGGGTGCTCAGCTGCGTGTGTCTGATGTCCAAGAGCTGTGAAAAAGACTGTGGTTGTCTGATGAGTAAGTGATGCACTCACCCATCTGCACTTCTTTCTTCTGTTTCAGAAGACAGGAACATCGGGCGATATATATGACACTCGGTTACAGACCACAGAGCAATCCCGCCGGCATTGCGCTACTCAAAAACCTCAATTCGCATCCTCATTGAACGACCCGGCCCCAAATTGACAAATATCGCAGTCCTCAGTGGCCCACGCCGGAGACTAAACCACGGAAGGAAGAGACGAAAGAATCGTCAGTGACCAAAAAAACCGGGCATCCCGTAACATCCTCTTGCCGTGGCCTGACATCGGACCGTCGTCGAGCTTTGCATCTCCGCGGCACCGTGACGCAACGGCGGGCTGGGTTCACAACCGCCGGGCCCACCCCTGCTCACGCAGCAGCCTCCTTCGCTGAAGAAGAGCGCCTCGTGGCAGTTCGGCGGAAAGTCCAGCGGCTCGGCTGCCTGGGTCCTCGTTGCGACGGCGACTGTGGAACGTCCCATCGGCTTCTTCAATTTGAAGTCTAGAACCGTGATGTACTTTTTTTCTTTTCTGGCGTGGAAATGATTTGAATGCATTGACAGTTGCATCTTGTAGATTTTCGTCGACGTTGATCCACTGCGGGCCTTCTGGCAAAAAAAAAAAGAGTCATGTTCACATGTCAAGCTGCATCCTGCATTGCGTCCTGCGAGATCTCTGCGACTTTGAAACCCAGTCTGAGAGTACACATGCCGCAATATGATATAGTCTAACTTGCCGAAGACATCACCGTCTGCGGGAAGACGGGAAACAACAGCCTGGGTTGTTGTTAGAGTCCGAGTGGTGCCCAGGTCGAAGCCTCAAGTGCTCCCTAAAGGCGCCGGTGACACGCCACACGGAGAGAGAGAGAGAGAGAGAAAGAGAGCTGGCGTTAAGCCAACCGAGAAACAACCGCTTCAGCATTAGCCGAAGAGCACGCCCTGTAGGATGATCAAGCTCCACTTCAGCTCTTGAATGAAGGGATAACCTACTCGTTGACGCCGTGATTCGCATTCCACCCGTACCTTGGAGGGGGTCGCTTTTCGCTGTCCGACACACAAAATGCGTACCTACATATCATTCCTACCTTATGGGCAAAGTTCTCAAACACAAGAGGCCAATTGTCGCAGCGCCGCATGGCAGCCACCGGGAGGCAAAGACAATCAATCCCCCTCCAAACCAAGATGGACGGCGGTGGAATATTCAATGATCGTCAAATAGAAAAGGAAAAAAATAAAACCCCGGTCGATGTCCCGGAAATAATCCCGCCCTTCGGGACTCTGTTCCCGGCAGGCCCCTTCGCACGCAAGGACGTGATAGTCCCGCATGCTTGCGTGGACTTGAAGAGACAACAAGGCCATGGATAAGGTTGCTGGAGATGCTTCACCTAAAAGAAGTGCGCAGATATTCTTAGAACATGATTTGCAATTGCTGTTCTGTGCTGTAGTTATCACGCATACCAGAATGCGAGAACACTCCTGGCCCAGTCAAATGATAGAGAGAGAGAGAGAGAGAGAAGGGGGGGGAGTCATCATCAAGAGGACCCCGCGATGCCAACGGGATGGGACGATATTAGCCGCAATGAATTACAGAACCTGACTTGATCTTCAAAGCCCCGTGCCCCCATCCATCTCCACCGACAGCTGATATTCAGCTCCTCCCCCTTAGCCTCGAGGTGTGCGATGCAACAAATCAGCCCCCGGAAAGGCCCTGTTTCCTGGATTCATCTCACGGTGGTGCGCGAAAGATGCCCTTGTTGAATGTGTCGCCCCAGGTAAATTCTGATGGTTTGAATTCCTGGCCATTCTTTGACTTGTTCACCAAAAAGCATGCAAAGTGCGACGATATCGGGATCTTCTGTGATGATTTGATACGGGTCTGCCGATGTCGCGCTCTGGTAGCACGAGTGTTCACAAGGCGCTCAATGTTTTCGAGGCGTATTACGGCGAACCACACCTTCAAGAATCTGAATCTATCTGTACTTCCCTTGGAGAGAGCCCAAGCTCATCTTCGTCTTGACCATCTTCAACTCCGATACTTCACCGAGAACTTCAGCATCGTCACAATCTGTATTCATCTGGCATTCGCATTCAATCATACCAAAGCAAACTACCTCTATCTCTCCAAAACACCACCCAAACTCACGCTACAACCCAAACCGCCCAGGCGCCAGGTCCCAGTAATCCTCGCCCTCCCGCGACCTCCTACTCAACATCGTCGTCCGGTTCTGACAACTCGGGTTATAATGATCCTGCTTCATCCCGAATGGCCACATAGCCACGAAGCAGATCTCGGCAATCCCGCATCCGGGCTTGCACTTCTTCCACATGCTCCAGCCAAGGTACTCCTTCAATTCTCTGATGACCTCACGTCCGTGCCTCACTGCATCTCCCATCCTCTGCTTCTCGTCCTCATCGTTGTTGCCGACAACCCTGCTGATTTCCATCTCAGAAAACACGCCAGCCAGCTTGGGCTTCGCGTCGAGAATGACTCCTCGTACAGCGTACATATCCTCGCATACCCGCCTCGCAACCGTCTCGACAGCCTCGAAAATGAGTCCGTCTTCCGCCGTCCACGCGTCTTTCCAGGTCAGAGCCGGTATGAGGTTTTGCTCCACACACCGCTGCCTCGCTTCAGTGACCATATCCCCCTGCGACAGAGCCTCGTCCGATTCATCCCACGGATAATCGACAAAAGTGTTCGTGACGACAAACACTTGGCTCACGAAAGCCATGTCAACTTCATCATCACCATCCTCCGCCAACGCCTCGATTCGATCGCCGTACCGCGTGACAACCATATCAACGACGTCTTGCCAATCAACCGGTCCCCTCCGATCATTCCTCACGTTCTCCTCAATCCTCTTCAGAATGGCCTCTCTTTGCTCCCCGCCAAGCTTTCCAAGCCGGGGCATATCCCTCCTGCCGTTCGGATTGCTCACGTTGAGGGGATACCACGCCCCGCTGACCATCCCGCCGAAATGCAATTTTACCCGTCCACCTCCGATATCATCATATCGTTGCCCGACCGCCCTCGCCCACTCAAACATGTCGATGCCGCCGTTGCCCTCCACGCTGTCGCTCCACGGCCGTCTGAGAACGCTGACCTCGTCCAGTCCGTCAGAGAAGTCACAGTAGATCGCCTCAAACCCAATCTCCATTCGGATCACCCCGTCGAGACCCCACGATTTCACCAGGGCGCACACATCCCGTGCGCGTTCGAAGTCGCCGAAGCCAGGTGCCGAAGCAACGCCACGGAGAAGGTAATCTTGCGTATCGAGAGTGCCCATACTCGTTTTGCCAGCAGCCATACCGTCGAGGTAGAGAAGCTTCAAATCGCGGTTCGCACGGTAGGTATGAAAATACCCCCTCGAAGGACCAGGTACGCTAGGTGGCCCATGGTCGTCATCGTCGTCGCCGTCGCCGGCCAAGACCACCTTCTGCCCATCCTCACTACCACCAGAAACTATATCCCCTCGGCCAGACCCCGGCCCCCCGCTACTAGGCGGTCCCGGCGGCCTGGGTGGCCTGAATCCATTACCACCCCTCCAACTCCTCGCGAAGCCCTCCGAGTGCTCCTCCTGAAACGCGAGCCATTCAAATGCCTTCGGCGTCTGGTTACCCCTGGCTCCGTGGTACAGCAACGTGCCCTTGGGAACCGTCGCGGGGATCACGCCCAGCCCGTTGTGATGGATCGAAGAACCCCATTGCCGCATGGCAGAGTGGACGGCGTTGAAGATGTGTGGCGCATTCTCCCTCGCGTGCTCGGAGCTCGGGGCAAGTTTGGCCGGGGACGGAGTCCGATGCGACGCCGTGGCCGACGCCAAGAGCACGGCCGGCGATAAGGCGAGTGCCAACGTGGCGGAGAGGTGCATTGTTGCGATAACTGCGCCCACTCGGAATGGTTCTGAGCGTGATGTCGAAGAAACGAGATTAGAAGGCAAACCGTGAAATCATGACAGAGAGCAGGAGAGAGAGAAGAAGGTTTGCAGAAAGGAAGTTAAAATCGAAAGTGGCTCATCACAATCCGTCAGCTTATCAGCAAGAATGATCAGTGCTCTCTCCTAAAAGGGACTGGATCCGGTACGTGCGGCGGGCCGCGACTGACTGATTCGCGGTGAGACTGAAGATGTTGCAATCGGGGGAGGCCGACCGGGGGTTGGGTGGAAATGCCGGAAACCGGCTTGCGGGCTATCACCTGTAATCACCTGGGATGATCCACGGAGGCGCTCTTAGACGTTGCGCAAAAGCACCTTGGTTCGCTGTGACAGAATGGACCACTCAGAGCCTTATCGCCAGCTGGTGAGATGGATGATCAGGACGGTTTAGCCTGAATGGGAAGAGTTGCCTATAACGGAGTGCGACTGTTCGCCTGACTTTCCTTAGACACCCGCTATCAACGGTCTTGCGAAGCCCAACGGTTAGAGTGGCTCAACACCATCACCGACGCCACCAGAGGCGAAACGGAAACATGCAGATATTAAAACAAAGCGGGGATATCGATCGGGCACAGACGATGAAGCTGCTCTAGAACCTGTATAACATAGTCTAACAGACCCCGACTACTATTCCCGTAGCTAGTGACCGCACCTCATTTTTGGTCGTAAAACATCGTTCGTCGTCAGAAATGAATCTGTATGAAAGCAAATAGGCTTGGCTATTTATCGTCCTGGCCATTTTGACCGTTCTGGCCGTTGCTCTTTCCAGTGGCGACGGGAATGTCTTTCTTCTGGGTGAAGTGACGGGGAAGGCGATTCTCATGCTGCAGATACGGCTTCCCAGCTTCTTTCCTGGCCATGTCGTTGACCCATTGCTCGTCGCCGCGCAGACCACGCTTGACACCAACTTCAGCCCACTTGGCGGCGAGGTAGAACCATCCGAGCGCGTTGCCGACGGTACCAACTTCATCACTGACACCGTGGGCGGCTTCGTAGCTCATCTTTTTGTGAAGCTCCTTGTCGGTGAAGAGGTCCAAGAGATGGCCCGCAACAGCCTTGTAGTCACCGGGCTCAACCAGGTAGCCGTTGACCTTATCCTTGACTTGCAAAGGAATGCCACCAGCCAGTGTCGCAATGACAGGACGGCCAGCGTGCAAGGCCTCGGAGACCTTGACCTCAAAACCCTCGCGGGTTGAGAGCTGGAGCACAACGTGAGCATTGGCGAGGACTGTATTAATGAGCTGATCGTTGGGCTCCAGACGCATGATGCTGCAGTCATTGATGAGATGCGGGTAGTGCTTCTCCAGCTGGGACATGGTCTGGTCGTAGATCATGCTGGCATCGGGATCATCGACCGAAGCGTTACCGCAAACGACAAGTTGGGGAATGTCAGTGTTCCCTGCCTGATCCATCAGACGGCGGAACTCGGCATAAGAGTCAATGACGGTAGGGATCCCCTTGGACGGATCGAAACGAGCCACTTGAGCAATGTACTTGCGGGCGGGCCACTCCAGCTCCGTCATCCGCTGGTTACGGCAGGCGTTGTTGTAAATGTGACCATAATAACCAGTGTCCCATTTGTTAAGAGGCTTGTTCAGTCCGTCGAGCCAATCGGTGGTGGCAGGGAAGTAAACAACCTTTTCCCGAGGAACGTTGTATGGGACGAAGATGGGAATCGGATGGCTAATGAACATGTCGGCATATTGGATGTTGCTCCACAAGAAGTTCCAAATATCCTGTTGAGGAGAGCCCTTTTTGCCGGTGAGGTCGCTACGAATCTGAATGTGGGATCGGTACAAGACGGGTCGGTCGGGGGTGATCTTCTTGATGAGAGGAATCAGGCCGGGCATCTGTGGATCATCAATCTGCCATAGTGTACAAGGGTTGGTTAGCTTCAGCTCACGATCGGGGCTTCAACGTGCGTTCAGGTGGTGGGGTGGACACGAGAAGAGCTCCTGGGGAGATCAGCCCACATGGCACTACCTATGGAGGGGTAGCTCCGGAAGTGGAGAGAGGGAATTGGAGACAGTGACGAGGCGTGGGGAAATCTTGGAGAAGCTCACCATGACAACGTCGGCACCACCCTCCTCAGGAGGTCTCAAGGGGCCTCCTTCTGAAAGCCAGTAACGGTTGGCATTTTCCGTGATCCAGTCGATAGTGGCCTGTTTCTCTTCCTCCGAGATGCGCTGATCCGGGTGGCTAACACCTTGGAGGATATTGTGGATGTTCTTGGTGACCCTGAAGACGCCAGGTCTCGGCTTTGGGACTGGGTATGATGTCAGTTTCATACGACTTTTGACAGCTAAGCGACCTCGTCCCGAGACAGAAAAACGTACCATACCAAGTCAGATCAACGCCAATGAGACGCGCGAACCGGACCAGAGCGTGCCGCATCAAGGCCACGCCACCACCCTGAGGGGTGCTGCTGAAGAAGGCAATCTTGATTTTGTTCTCGCGAAGGTTCTTGGCGAAGTGCATCGTGGCATCCCAAGTCGGGGCAGCGCACGTATCCTTGTGGTTCTGAATGGTATTGAGCTGAATGCGGAAACCGGCATCGGTCTGAACAATACCCCGGAAACCGACCTGGAGTAGGGGGACCAGGGAGGGGCCGAAGTTCCTTGGGGTGTGCTGTCAGTTTCGGGACAGGGCTAGACGAAGACTGGGTGACTTACATGATGCACTTCCGAGCCATTGAATCAGCTTGCTCGTCCACCCTCTTGATATCCCAGAAACTCTTCTCCTTGTTCTCGTCATCGGGGCGCAGAACGACGGGTACAATGTCTAGCTCGAGCCAGAGGCGAGAGCACAGAGCAGGGCTCATGTACTTCAGAGTAGTGGGCAGACCGGCGCCGATGAACTTTGAGAAGTTCTCGTGCTCATAACCCTCGAGGGTGCTGATCACGTAGTCGGAAATGGCATCGTTGGTTGAATGGGTCGCATCGTCGAGGTTGATGTGCTTGACGGTGAAGTCAATCAGATAGACGGTGTCATGGATAGCGAGGGCCACAACAGCAGTGTGGGAATCGGAAAAGACAGCTGAGATACCGCAGTAGAGGGTCTAGAAGTATCAGATTGCTTATTGTGCTATGTCAAAGATCAGGTAAAACCCACCGTAAGAGCTGGGCCAAACGCATTGCCTTGTTCGTGCATGGTGCTCATCTGCCTCTTGCGGTGGGACGAGGCACCCAGGGAGAACTGGCGCCCCGGCTGCTTCGGATTGACCGACATTATGGCGATGGTAATGGATTTGTTTGGTGTTGTTTGATGGTAAAGTCGACGAGTTTAGGTGGGAAAGCCCAGTAGCAACGCAGCACCACCTGGATAGGTCCCCAGAGCTGAGGGATGAGATGATGGAGGAAGACAAAGACAATGGAGAAAATGGAAGGAGAGATTGAGGAGGTTTTGTGTGTCTCGCTTGCGTAGGTCTGCGAAGTAATGGCAGGGGATTCACAGCCCGCGGCGCAGGCGAATTCAGATACCGGCGTGAGAGTACGAGGTAAGTTGCAAGTCGAAGGCGAGGGGGTCATGGGAGAAGAGAACCAGCCAGCTGCACTTGGACTGGGCGGCAAGGAAATGAAGAAGGAGCATCAAAAGGTGAGATGCTTGACTGGTGATGAGAACCGATTACAGGACGATCCTGCCGAATCTGGTTGGATGGACAGCAGGTTGAATCGATCAAGAAGGAGGTACCTAGGCACCCTACAGTCGACCGGGAACCTACCTCAGACCACTCCCGTTCGGGCCAAGGAGAAACATCCCGGCCGGGACACTTACCTAGGCAAGAACAGGAAGTATTGATATAATTCAGACCAATCAGGGACCTGGAAAGGACGTGGCGGCGAGAGGAGGCTCTTTCTCGACCGGTACACATAAGATAGTTGATCCCGTCTTTAAGGTGCCTTATGGATACCTTAGTGTATTCCCACGGACGGACCGGGGTCACGGTAGGAGAGAGGCCGGCCGAGTTCGGACTCGCTCAGATGAGGTAGGTAAGTAGATACTTTGGGCAAGTCGAGATGTTCGAGATCACAATGAAGTTACCTTCTAAGAAAGGGTACAGACATTGCGTTTGTCTCGGGTTAAGGATTGCTGTAAGGCACGTACAGATGCCTGCCTCGCATCCAGCCTTCAGGCAGGAGGCAGGACGAAGGACTTGAGCCGTGGGGAAAAGTCCATCGCCCACGGGAGTGGGGAGGACGCAGGCAGGCTCTACACGGAGGTATTTTTCGTACCTTTGCAGCAAGTACCTTAATTGTCATTGACGCCCAGAATTGGTTGGTCTTTGAGTCGTTCCAGTGGCGTCATGCTGTTGAGATTCATCCGCGGAGCTGCTGTTGCACGATGCACCACCTGAGCGACCTCGATACGGGCTACATTGAATCCCAAGACGAGGAGCTATAAGAATCTCAAACTTTGGTGAGCTCTTCATCCTACAGTTAGGTACTTAGCGGAAATAATCAATGAGTCCAGAATTTCAGAGGGGACTAATAGACCTATTAACCTGAGCATTATATATGCAGCAACACTGCGCCTGGCTAAGCTACCCAAGGGAGCCCAGGGAGGCACCTAACGTAAACAGCGCAGTCTTTACCAGGTAAGGTAGAATACTTCCGCCCCTTCTGAATTTTGCTCTCACGTAGTAATCAGGAAAATTTACCTAAGGTACCAAACTCAGCTCCTCTCGCACACTTTCCCCAATGAGATCCAATGCTCCTTCCTTCCACCGGTGAACCTCCAGCACCCGCACCCGCACCCGCACCCGCACCCGCACCGGCCGTGCTGCCGGTGACGGCCCCACTTTCCCACTCTAGCGTCCTGCCACAACGTTTCTGCCACTGCATACCCCTCCTGTGCGCACTGCCCTGTCGAACAAGGTACTGTAGTCCTCTTCCCCCCGCCTGAAGCTTCATCTCCTCCCATCAACCACCCACACGGTACGCCGCAAATATCGACTGACTTCAGCCTTTACGCAGCCTCCCGATCTCTCAATGGCCTCTGCTCTCTTCCAAACCCTTGAATGTGAACGCGGTATACGTCGGCTCCTTTCGCTAGCTTTACCTCGCCTTGCATGAGGTACGACGCTTGGAAAACGGACACGAACACCATGCCAAGTACCGCCATGTACTCCTGTACAACGTCCCTGACGATGATGTTGCGGCGAAAGCAACAAGTATCCGTTTGCCCGTCGAGCAAACGGCGAACAAGATCGACGTTGCTCACCTCGCTTTACCGCGCCTGGTATCCTCTATCATAAATGGTCTCTCACTCCCACGGTGGAATTGTCGGTGAGCAGACAGTCCACGTGCTTCGAACGTGGGGGGAGGATGACATACAGCGACATGGTCTGAACACCAGGATCAATCCCTGATTGATGACCACCAGGACTGCCGGCTGCCCTCCCCTCCTTACTCCTCGAGCCATCTTTCGATGCCAGACTCAAGACCACCTCCAGCGACGCCTACTGTTCGCCGCATCGACCGCCCCTTGTGAAGCGCCGGGAATGCACTACGGTGGAAGTGCCTGCTGGAAGGGAAGCTGCAGCATTTGTTGAGGTCGTCCGGCCCGAAGCTCCTGCTATAGCAATGGAAGCCTCTACGCAAGAGGCCCTTTGCTCGGACGAACCTCGAAGAGGATCTTGAACCAGCCATCTATTGGCGCATGTCTTACTCTACATCCATACCGTCTGCATTCAGGCCTTTTGACATCGGAGTGGAGCAAACGGCAAAACATGGCTACATATCGTACCACTGATCCTGCACCACAGGTCTAGCTCTGGATTGGACCTCGTACCTGGACGACGTCAACGCTATTCTCGGTCCCCCGCTGCTAGGTACGGCAGCCGCCGCTACGGTCACCTAGTCAGAGGGCAGTTACAGGGCAGAACCCTGTTCTGCCGTGGTGGTCGCCCATCGACCTGCGAACGCCGCTTACACGCAACCTGCTGGGCGCGTCGAATGGCTGATCAACATCAACTGACATTAGTGCAGGCTGGCAATCTTCTCCCGCCGCTTCGACGAAGGATAGTTTCTGATGCCCACTTCCCGGAATAATGCTTGTAGCACGGACTTCTTTCCTCGTACGCAACGTGAGGGATTCGTTGTTCGCGAGTTCCTGGGACTCACGGACAATTTCCACGCAGACTTTGGACGAGGAGCAAGATCAGATCCGACCTGAACCTTTGTCAAATTTATTGGCGTGTTACCTGTGTTCCGGATCATGGCGGTTGAAGGCATCAGCCACAGGTGATGGCTTTGCGAGGAGCAAATGGTCTACAAGGCGGAGACGTCCAGTACGTGATTATATGATGAAAGTGCATCCCCCATCCATACGGCAGTCGCCGATACCAGTACCAAAGAATTTTATACTTCTCGAACCGTGGTAGACTATCAGCCTTTCTGGCATTTCCAGCATTTCCGTTAGCAAAGTCGATAATACGTTATGTAATTATGTTTTAAACATCAACGATGACAATGGAATAGTACTAGGTAAGTTAGTAGATTTGCTGTTAACAGCACAGAGGCGGCATCCATCGCGAATCAAAGCTACCGTTGTGTGTCAATAGGAATCAGATCCACGACGAACCACGGGACACTCACGCCTAGCCTTTCACGATTTGCGGGACGAACCACCGACCAGGAAACTCAAAATGTCCTGGACACATAAATAAATGGCAATCTTCCAACGCCAGGCAGAAAAGTCCTACCCGAAACTGTCAGCTTTTGTGTCAAACATCGCCTCTTTCTGAAATCGACAGTCGCCACATTCACTCCAACATGAGAAGGCTAACCTTTCGACGACGAACGGTCGAAGATGCTTCTCTACGAACTTTTCCCATCGAAAAGCTGGCACCAGAAATTGTGTACATCATAATGGAACACGCAATTGATGCAAGCGATCCAGGCAGCTTGAATCATCTCGCCGCACTCACATCTTCCTCCCCAAGACTCCACCAAATCTTTTGCAGATATCGGCACTGCATCCTGCGCCGGTCTCTGCCGAGAAACGCACGACAACTTGCCCTCCTCTGCGGGCCAAGAACGCTCCATCAAGTAAACCATTCAGGAAAATGTTGGTGGCATCTCATGAGGAGGATTCTGGTGGCGCAAGACTTCATGCGCTGTTGCCTCGGATTCGGCCAGCCTTCACCAACCCCCCCTAACTTGACCGATAACGAGCACCTCCTCTTTGAGCGCTCGGTCGAAAAGTCCCCCAGGTTGTGCCGCGCTTGCATGAACCATCAACTACTAACCGGACTGAGCGGCGGGGGCGACGACGCCATCGATCCCCTGGGTGGCTTAAGAATCTGCTGCGAATCTCTCTCGCCATCCGATCTCCAGGACGTTCTGATACTTCAAGAAACCATACACCTGTTTTGGCGGCAAAACCTCCCTAGTCATATGAATACCGTCATGCAGCGTTTGCGACTCTCGGGGCTGCGTATACAGCCCATACTCAGAGTGCTCAGCCCAGAATTTACAATGTCGATGCGCGGACTGCGCTTCGTGTGCGCATTCAAGAGGGCACATTTGCTCAAGGATCGACGGGAACTTGTGTTCAAGGCCATGGAGCAGTTCGCAAGGGGCAAGCAGAGACTTTGCTTCCCGGAACGATCTGCCACAGGTGAGCTACAATTATGTGGAGCTATCCGGGATATCAAAATAACGGCGACGATGGTCCGTTATAATTCGTCGTAGGAAATTATTGTTCCGTGTTGTACTATCCCGGGGCCAAGTAGATCAATCGTTGTCGTTGGGTAACGCAGGTTATACAGGTCAAAAGCACAGTATGAGAGTCAACGGTCCTGGAAAGCAGCTTTCAATGCCAAACTAACGAAGATGAAGGTGAAATATTCGAGAAGTGCTGAGAGAATTGGAAGGGCCGGTTTGCTGTGAGATATTTGGATCGAGTTCAAACATGATGAGCAGAATAGAATGAGGCCAACTCTCTTTCACGACAACTTCTATGAGTTTCCTTGAATGCCGTGTGTTCAGCCTCATTTGAGGGACATGTCGAGAACCCGATGATGATGGGTAGGCTCCCGTGCGACTCATTCCAACACGAAGTTCTCTCCGAGGTACTCGTGAAATCTGAATGAAATCTGCAAACCTAGTAGCTTCTTACGAAGGTTCTTAGCATGAATTCGCTTTTATATTTTCCTAAGATCTCCCGGGACGAGTTAACTTGTTTGCGCTACGGCAATATCAGGACCTCAACCACTCACGCTTTATAATCAACCAATGTACGAGACTTTCTAAACTTCGAGATTCAATTTATTCAGTTTGGCATCGTGGTAAAGCTGTCATAGACCGGTTACTCGCGCTGGTAGCCCAGGGGTTTCCAAACTCAAACCCAAGCACCTTGTGGAGTTAGGGGACAAGTACGTGAACTATTTCTGCTCTGTTTGAGTACACAAGCTGACTACTTTGAGCTTTTCTCTGTGGAATATAGCCAAACCACCGTCTGAGGCATAACACAAGCCAGAGAAGCTCTACGATAGATTTTGTAGAAAGCCTTATCCTCCCTCGCCAGTAATAGGAGCGTGGCGCGATGAAGAGGCGTTACTTCAGTTCGCGCTTCCCAAGACGGCCGAAGAGCAAGAAGGGGAGCAAACCCCAGACCACTAAGACATCGCTACCACAGAGCTTCCGGGAGCCCCAACCAGCAACACTGTACATTCTTCTGCATCCCCAAGAATGGAAGGCCTACACAACGACACGAGACCAGCCAAGATCCACGTTATCGATCAGACCGAAGGTTTCAGAGGGCTTCAAACTTCAAACCACATCCAGACTGCATAGGAACTGCCAGAAGACCCGAGCCTAGAGGCGCTACCAGCAGAGTTGATCTGCCGCATCATCAACCACATCCTCTCCAACTCACACAGAAATACACAGGCAGTATTCGATCTCGCCAATCTCGTCAAGTCGCCAGCGAAGCTGTCTGAGGTCTCTGACGCCTCCCTCGAATCGAGCGCCCCGAGGCCCGTTCCGTTGCAAACCTTCTGAGTCAAATACCAAAAGGTACCAATGCCATCTACGCACAAAAGGGAAAGGCGCGCCGGAAATGGTGGGAATTCTACGAACAAATTCTTCAGAGCGCAAGCAATATACAACCGCGAACGGGGAGTCGGGCGTTTCGTAAGCGGAGTGGCCATCGTCGCCCTCTCGTCGCGCTCTTTTGTGAGGCCAGGTTCAAGATACTGCTCACCGGCATCGAGCCTCGCCTCGCCGCCATCCGGAGCTTCTTCTTCCTTGAATACATCTGCGCCGCGGTGGGGAATGGCCCAAAGTACTTTGAGGCCCACCAGATTCTCGCAGCCGGGGCGATCTCCATTGAGCCTAGTGATATCGAGCTGGCAGATCGGGACGCGATCTGGAGGTGCGTGTGTCTCTTCTAAGTCGACCAGATTCGACGTCACGATATAATGTCAGCCTTTAAGAGGTGAAGAGTTTGCTAGTCGCGTCTTGTCCGTTGCGCAGTGCCTCACAGCAAAGGGGCTGTCCTTCCTTGACGAGTTCGTCCGCGCATCTGCTGACGCGAGGGGCAACTCTTGTTGCAGGCATTCAGACATCATTCTGGCATCACCTCTTGTTGCCTTCTTGACCAAAGTTGGGAATTTGGACTTGATTCTTTCTATACGGCGAAGAAAACAATCGTCTAAGAGAACGGTATCTGTCAGACCCCGCCCGAGATCAGGCGGCGCAGAGAATATCATTTTCTTTTTTGCATAATTATGGTTCATGATCGTGTGTATTCAAACGGTCGTCTATGTATACGCTGCTGGCAAGTGTCGACCTCTGGTCATCTACATGCCCCTAGGTCTTTCCGCTTGACTCCTGGCAAGGTAATATTAGTCTCAAGCGGCTAAGTGACAAATAGATGGATATTTCAGGAAAGTAGTCTTCATAATGGTTTTTGTCCTACAAGAGTGTGAAAGTACACATATGAATGAACCGAAGGATCAGGCAAATCCTTCCTCACTCCTACCAGAAACCGCTCAACCTCATCAGCACTCCAACTCAGCCCCCTTGTGCATGGCCCTATGGTCACGGCGTGAAGGCCGTCGTATATGACGCTCAGATTGTACAGGCCAATCGTCCTCAGGAACCTATTCCTCGGCCATCCGCCCACGGGCACCTTCTTCACGTGATGCACGAGACTCACGAACCCAGCAGCCTCGAGTCGCCCGGTGTTTCGTTCCGCGGCGTGCATGTCGACGCCGAACTTGGCAAGTCCTTCGCTTATGTTCTTGACCATCTGGATTGGAGTGAAATCCGGGGGCATCGTCCCGTCATCGCAGCCGTATACCCAGCGCATTTCCTGGAGTTCGATCCAGCCCCCGGGCTTTAACGTTCTGTTCACGGTCAGATCGCTCTCGGCCTCGTGGCTTCTTCGACAATATAGCGAGGCGGGAAAGTAGCTCACCTATAGACCGACTCCAACAAGCCAGCCCAATCCCGTATTGACGGTGCCATATTCCCTAAACGAATAAAGTCGAACGAATTCCGCCCATGAAACCACTCCGCCTCGGCATCGTCCACGACGAACTTGACGTTCGGGGGAACCCAGTCCGGCCATATCGGGCTGAGGTCGATCCCAGTAATCTCCGCCTCGGGATACTCATCGCCCACTGCGCCGCTCTCGTCAGCATCCGTCTTACTCATACCTCGCCCCCCCCCCACCCCCTCTCCCGTCACCACATGCCAACACTCAGGAAACAGGGCAAAACGCACTATCAATAGCCCAGACCCCCGTCCCGGTGCCCACATCCAATATCTTCTGCGCATTCCTCACAGGCGCCCTGTGAAGCTTGCCGTCCATCAAATGCGTCATGACGACATGCTTCATGAACTCGCGCTGCTGCTCCGAGTCGTCGTTGGGAAACGGGTACCTCCCTTCGCGATAGCGATGGTACCGTCGGTCGTTCTCAAAAGTGTAGTCGCGCACGCTCGGGGACAGGGACATTGTCCCGCCGCGTACGGAGCTGTGCGTTGACGCGGTCTCGTACCCGTCGTCGACGTCCGACGCCTCTATCATCTCGTCGTCGTGGAACTGCGCCGGGTTCGTCACGGGAAACGCCGCCGTCGTCATGGTCGTGGCCGCGACCCATTGTTGCGCCATATTGCGGTTCAGTTCTCGGGCGTAGAACATGAGAGGGACGGTGAGTAATCTTCACGGGATCCAAAGCGGTGGAACGAGCAAGGTTGGCAATGTTGGAGTAGGAAACGGCCCTGGGTATTTGAATGGTCTCGGCGAAGGCTTGCGACCCTTGCCGTGACCGGGGTGCCCCCGTTGTCGTAAGACCGCTGGGCGGAGTGGACGGGCTAGCGCGCCGTTGGCGATCTCAAAGTCTTGGAGAAGGCGTTCGACAACCGACTGGACATGCACCGTGGGGTCTTCCAGCATGGGCGAGTTACGGATCAGTGTAGCACTTGGATACCACCCTTTTGCTCGAAAGAGGCACGTCTAGAAGATCTGGAGGTACGGGGGCGGCGTGCGTCCGATCTTTGGGGCGTTCCATTCCCGTTCAGAGTTCTGATACTGATCTCGGGGACGGAATCCCGGGTACCGACCGGGCGGGCATTTCAGCGCTGCTTTCCTCGCTGCACGGCGCCTGAGGCGGCACTTGTGGCGAGTCTGGTCTCGGTCAGAAGCCGTTGGACTTGTCGAGTCAGCCAATCCCGTCTAGAGGCCAAAGTCAACGCAATCATTTCACCGACGTGTTGGAGTACTCCCACCAGTCCTTCTTGTACTGTATTGCTGAATCGGTGTTTGCTCATTGCATGTTTCCCCCAAAAGTCCTGCCGTCTCGTCACCTTGCGACAACGTTAGAGAGACCCTGGGTACCACGCCGGCCGAACCCGCTAATGATCTTGGATGCTGAAACAACCACCTGGTTATGCCTGGAAGGAAACAAGGCAATCGATTGTGCTGTGGGTGCTCATTGACAAGCCGTTTAATAACTAGCGAGGGGTAAGACGATCACCATGTCCTAGGACTATTCCCACACCGGCGATCACGCCTTCCGCCGTCCGGGAGGACTTGACATTGGACATGAGCGGGGCCGGTGATTCCGGCGGACCGGCGCCGACGGCGGTGACGTGGATCTTTACTTCAACGCACTCACATTGAGTTCAAGCCAAATTCGGGGAATCAGCAGCAAGAAGAGTGGTCCGGATCGATTTCATTCGGCAGCTCTAATGAGTGAGTTGCTGGCCAGCGAGTAAGAGTAATGTAGAAGGAAAGATTAATGAAGATCCATCACACCGGACACATGAGTTGCCTCTGGTTTTCACCCCGAACCCATTGCTCCGTGCAGTTTACACGAACACGGCCATTCATCAGACTGTCGTCAAACTTGGGAGTTTCAGTCGCGTCAGCCATGAGAAGTCGTCCGTCTTAGTTGGCAGCCCCATCGCGGCAGTACGCATCGGCGTTGGGAGGGTTGGTCTGCGAGTTACGACCATTGCAGCCACCAAGACTAGCGTTGCCAAAGCCATCCTCGCAGGAGGTCAACCATTCGAGCTCAGGCTCGCCATGCTTGCATCGGAATAGGCCGTCGGCACGGATGTCGTTGTGCCTCAGCTACGGACGCGGTGATGATGGCGGAGAGCTGTTCGCGGGTACAGCCCAGACCTGGGAGCGAGGGCAGCGACTGTTTTTTTGTCTGACGCATTCTATTGATTGATGGCCTGAAGAGAGCATCGGGGTTTTTTTGGATATGAAATTAGCCGAACCTACTTCGTAGCTCCAAGCCGCACATCAGCTGGCCGGCGGGGCCGTTTGGGACTTGACGGGCGCCGACGGAGTTACGGGGCCACAGTGCGTATTGAAGGGTGGAGATAGCATCACCAAAAATGAAGGTGATGACATACAACACCGGGTATTCGCTGGTCGTCACCGACCCAACTACTAATCCAGCCCTCATTGGCTTATCTAAGGGAGAGCGGACGGGATCCCGAGTTTTCCAATGGGTATGGTCGTATGTGACTGCTTAACGACATCAAGACGATTATGTAGACTGTGTGATTATCAGGGGCAGCGGTGGCCAGACCAGTGACGGCATCTGCAGTAGTAGCGAAAAGAGTGGTGAAGTGCATATTGGATGGTTAATTGAAAACGTTTGTGAGCTTCGGTATTGGTGTAAAGAACGGTATATGCTTTGCAGCGTCCAGCCCTCGGTCGACGCCTGACACGGGTAGAAGCTGCATTACCATCCCATCCAAGACACATCTCATCCGTCGAGCCATCTATCTTGTGTAACTGTAGCTACGGATATCTAGGATGAAAGACACGAAGTGTGCGCAATGATCCACGCGGTCGTTGACACATTCCGCCTCTCTCTTAAACTCGGTTCACGGAGTCTCAGTCGGGTCCCCCCCGGTGGATAGATCCACGGCGGTTGATGTCCCTCTTGTCACTCCCATCGTCGAAACATTGCTAGAGCGCCGAGTTCCCTGGGGTCTACGGCATCGGTTTCTGACCCATCACTCAACAAAGCGGCGACGCCAATGCGGAAGCCGATGAGTCAGCGAGGCAAGCCTCTCGTTGACGTCTTGGTAGTTTAGCAACTCGGAGTTTGTCAAACTTGCATCTTGTACTATCACAGCAGGATCGCGATAGAACGCTCTCGCCATTGGGGCATACAGCGAGCCACTTAAGAACCGAGACACCCAACCTCCAGCAGAAATCAATGAACGTTAGCTGAGGACTCGAGTCGATAGACAGGGGTGGACCTGCGTCAGTGGGGACCGGATCTTCTGGACTGAAAAGATCGGACGATCTCGATTCTCGACCCCTCTCTTCCCCAATTTTAGCGCCTCTGTGTCTCGGTGAGCACTGAGTCTCGGTGAGCACGAACAGCTCCAAAGACCCACACCCCACCTTCACCTTGATTTCTTAATCTTACCCCGCACTAACCAACAGTAGTGAGTGAGCCGACTTTGAAAAAAACCCTAAACATCGACGGACCGGTCACTTACTCACTCACTTACCAATCACAGTCACGCGAGTACTCATTCGACCGCCGTTGACGACACTCATTTAGCCTCATTCTCAAAGCCAGTGCATCACTGATACCCCTTCCCTTGGCGCAATACAGACCCTCGGATCCAGCGTCAATTGCATTCCAGCGCTCACTAGCCCAACCGCCACACCACAATGGACGAGCTAACGACCTGGGCGAAGTCGCATGGCGCAACCCTCCATCCCTCGGTCGAAATCTTCAACGACCCAAATACCGGGAACTCATTCCGCGTCTCCGCCGACGCCTCCAGCGTGGACCCCGGCGACGCGATCGTCACTTGCCCCTTGGGCATCACACTGTCTTACCTCAACGCCGCCGCCACGCCGAGTCCGGGTTTCTACCACGACGACAACAGCACGCCCTTCCCTCCATCGTTCCTCGAAACCGTTCCGCCGCACGTCGTCGGACGCTTCTTCCTCATCCACCAGTACCTTCTCGGCAAGGACTCGTTCTGGTACCCTTACATCAAGTCCCTCCCTCAGCCCGGCAACCTCCAGTCGTGGATCCTCCCTCCGCTTTGGCCCTCGGACGACGTCGAGCTGTTGGAGGACACCAATGTCCACGTCGCAATCACCGAGATCAAGGCGCGGTTGAAGACCGAGTACAAGCAAGCCATCGCCGCCTTCGGCGAGGACCCCGCGCGGAGGGACTACACCCGTCTTCTCTACAACTGGGCCTACTCCATCTTCACCAGTCGGAGCTTCCGCCCGTCACTGGTTATCCCCGCTAGTCGGCAGAACACCCTCTCGTTATCTCAAGGATGTGCTATCGACGACTTCTCCCTTCTACTGCCGCTGTTTGACGTCGGCAACCACTCCCCATTAGCCAACATCTCTTGGGAGCATCCAGAAGATGCCACCGATGTCTGCGCTTTCAAGACCTTGGATACGTACCAGCCGGGAGAACAGGTCTACAACAACTACGGCACCTCCAAGACGAACGCCGAATTGATGCTCGGCTACGGCTTTCGGATCCCCGAGTCCGGGGGCCTTCACAACGACTACATACACGTCCAGAAGAGAGGTGCCGAACAGGCAGCGGATGGAGGTTCCGAATCATCAAAGCCGAAAGACTACCTCGTCTCCCTCCGGCCAGTGACAGACCCGAGTTCAGTGGCGGTCCGGTCCAGACAGATGCTGCGTGATGCCGATCCCGAAAAGATCATGCCCCCGTTCAGACATGTTGAAGACGTCATGGTGTGGGAGCTCATCCAGGCGCAAACGACGCCAGAGCAGATGGAAGAGATGATACCGATTCCTGAAGGGATCGAAGGCGCCGATGCAGTTTCGGCGCGTCTCCTGAGCGTGCTGTACGGCCAATTGCCCGCGTCATCTGAGTCATTATACGAGCAGACCATCGGAATCATCGATGACAAAGTCTGGCAAGAGCTAGAACGGCTTAATCAGTCAGAATTCGAGCTCGATGAGTCAGAAGCAACGAAAAATCAGCTGATGGCGTACGAATACCGGAAGCAGTGCAGGAAGGTTCTCATGAACTTCCTTGAGTCTATGGAAGTGGAAGTGGACCGGCTTAAGTAAAGATCAAAGACTTTCACGCGAACAGGGTACCCAATAAGCACACCAAGATTGCCCATCTCACCACCTCAAGTCATGGCGCAACCAAGCTTGGTTCTATCTGTTGTCTGCCGCACACATAGCATGCACGAGGGACCACACTTGCCTTCCGGACAAGTTCAATGTCAAAGGATTGCCAAGCCTGCGGAATGTGGGCAAGACTCAGCTCGGCGCCGGTCGCGCCCTCTGTCGTCTCATCGCAATTGGTAATGTGCATAGCGAGGTCTGCCTTGAACGACACGCCATCCGCGGAGAGGACGCGTGTGCAAGGGTATGACCAGCGGCAGAATGGCTTCTTTCAACAATACGTGAATTTGACTGGATGGTCAACGAGTACGGACCTTACCTAATCTCCTTGGATTGGGTGCTCTACCCGCGTCTCTAACAAGTACTGCGTGGCTGTTGCGTAGGGATAGGTTATTGGGATACTGAAACATTCGTTTTTGTCCGTCAACATGATTTGGCATATACCCCACGCCGTATGCAAGACAGAGCAAACACGTTGATTGATAGTCATGAATGGCAGCTCTGAAGGGCATGTCTCGTTCTTGCCATTTATGCCAGCGATGTCGATTGTCGACTCACCGCAATCGAAGACATCGTGTTTCGAGGTTTTGTTTTCCAGCTAGAAGAAACCGGCCTTTTCTTTCCTGATGTCTTATTTCGCCGAGATTTCGACCAGGAAACGATAACTGTATCCGAGCTCAAGTTTCTTATCCGTTAAGTGACTAGACACGAAAGAAAGGAATTACCCGTGCCCGCCCCCACTTTAATTGGAACTCGAAGACTCATCACCCACTAAAGTGGGTGCTGGACACCTATATGTCTATAACACCCATATATCCAAAAAAGTAATTAATTAATACTATTCCCACTCTCAACCCCTCTTCAGCAAGCAACTATATCCCTCATTATTAATTATATATAATAGCTATAATGCCCTATTAATCCTCATCTTCTAAGCCTTTTTTATAGCTTTAAAAACTACTTTTTTAGTAGTCTAGCGCATCTTTTGCTTAGTGGATTATATTACCCTTATAGCTTTTACATACTTATTTTCCTACCTCTACTTTACTATTTTCCTCTTATCTTTAACTTAGATAACCCCTCCTATCTATAATTAGGTATTATATGCCTAATAATAAGCCTTGCGGACTTATTTAGCTGAATTAATCCTTAAGAGATCTCTCTTAACCTAGATTAACTTAGACCTTTAGGTTAGAGCCCCTCTAATAAATTAATCTAGGTATTAATTAAATAGCAAGATCTCTCTAGTTAGCTCTTTAATCTAGTTAGTAATAATCTCTAATGCCTCAGAGAGCTTATTTACTACTCTCCTAAGCTTCCTAATAGTTATAGGAGTACTAATTGAGGAGGAGGATAACTCTATATTAGGTAGTATAGATACTATAGGAGGATTGCTATCTCAGATTATAATCTTCTCTAGTACTACTTAGGGGTTAAATAAGTTAATTCCTATCTTCCTAAAACCTAATAGGATAGTAGATTACTTAAATACTTATTTACAAATTAACTAAATATAACTAAGGAACTCTAGCTTAGTAATATTAGTATAGCCTTCCCGGACTATAGTATTAATAGCTAGACTATAGTAGTATTTAAGAGGCTAAAATACTACTATATCTAGTAGTTAAAGAAGATAAGTTAAATAAGGAGGGAGACTAAAAGGAAGGATCTCGTAATCCTTATAGTACTATAAGAACTTAATAGTATAATAAGAACTATATCTATTAATTAAGAGGAGTCTCTTATAGCTAAGAGACCAGCTCTTTAAGTATATATTAAAGTACTAGATCTAATTGAGAGATATCTAATTATTTAAATAACTAGTTAGCAATACTCTAATTACTATATCTACTTCTAGATCTTTAATCCTATACTATCTACTTATATAAATAGAACTACTAAGGATTAGGAATATAGGGATATAATCTCCTACTATAGATATAGCTTTAATTACAGTTACTAACTCTCTATTAGTTAGGATTATAAAGTAATAAGCTCTCTTACATTTAGTAATAACTATCTTATCCTTCCCCACTCCTATTTAGAAGCTAGTCTCATCTATATTCTAAATATTAGAGGGTTATATACTATATACCTAAATAGTCTCTTAGAGCATTAGAAACTATCTATTAATAGTCTCTATATCTTCAGACTTCTTCCGTTCCATATTAAGGGTCTTCTCTTTAGCATAGAAGTACCTATACCTTTTAATAAAGCGACTAGCCCATATAGAGTTAATAATTAGAGGAGGGACTTAATAATCTTCATAGGATTTAGCCAAAAAGTAATTAGCAGCATCCACGAGAAGCTCTCGCCATAAAGTAAGATTTATATAATCTATTCGATCAATATAGTAATAGAGAGCCTTCTCCTAGTCCCAGGTAAGCTTTCTGCTATATACTAGGCGGTCCTTGAGAGATATTGTTCCTGAAAGCCTCCGATATAGCTTCTTGCGTGGTATCTGGTATTTCTTAGTAACAGCAGTAAGCTTTAGGTCCGGGTTTTCACGAATCAATAGAATAGCCTCTTAGATACGCTCCTCTTCACTCTAGTTAAATTTAGTTATTATAGTAGCTTAGATCAAAGGTAGTGATGTTAATGCTTAGTATGAGGGATTTTTGGACATATGGGTGTTATGGACATATGGGTGTCCAGCACCCACTTTAGTGGGTGACGAGTCTTCGAGTTCCAATTAAAGTGGGGGCGGGCACGGGTATATTAACCTTGCATTGTACATGCAGTTGAGACCGAAACTCATCTCGTTTAACAAACCTAGCATCAGTTTGACAGCCCAAAGCGGTGTCAAGATCAGACCCGCCGAGTCGGAAACAGGCCCGCCTGCAAATGCTTTGTTTTGAATAATAAGCTTCCCGTCAACTTAGTCCTTAGCAACAGTGTCGTATCAGTTGACTACAATTTCTTCAGATCGGCTGATGGCCAACTCCCGCCCGTTTTGCCTCGAAATGGCGAGGCGTTCAGAAAGCTCCGAGAGTCTAATTGCAACGTGGAAGATTCGAAGAAGTCTTCTATGGAAGGCCCAGCGCCGGTGCCATCGAATCTCGAGGGCGGCACATGGCACACTGCCACACGCTGTCTCATCACCCATGAGGACGCGAACCGCAGTTAAACCCGCGGTCAAATAGGACGAAGATGAGGCTCGCTTGCATCGCGCCCCCGCACGTATGTATGCCTGCCTCCGGCAATACACACACACACACACACACACCCATGCGCGCGGTAATTACACCTCCCTCAAATCGTCTACTATGGTAGTCTACTGCATACTCTAGCGAGTCAGTCGCGATACTTCAGACGCTCTCCATTGGACGAAAACCACAGCGCTGTCCCTGCTCAGGGCTGGATCAGGCAGTCCTACAATGACGTACCCGACCACCTGGACTGGTCCTTTCGACAGTGCCGGTGTCCGCCCGAAACGAGTTCCTGCAACATCATGAGTCGCCAATCGGCCGTGTGCTCGCGAAATCGCGCCTTGCGGTTGCGGTTGCCTCGCCGGCCGGTTCGAAGTCCTCCACAGGGCTAGATTAAAGGTAGGAGAGGCTCGATGCCGCAAACAAACGTCTCCAGCCACGCCGGAAGTAATCTTCCCTTTGCTCCCGAAACAGTACAAACTAATGCTTGCTTTTCCCAAGTTTACGATGGCCAGAGGCCGTGGTAGCCTCTTGCGGTTGCCGACTTCCGCATCCTTAGCTTCGACCTCCCGAACCTGGGTAGCTCCCATCACAGATCGCCCCAAGCGAGTCGACCTCAGCTATTCCATGTCCCCGGGCGTTGACGGCGGGCGTCACCCCGCCTCGAAAGCTCCATCGTGAGCCAGCCGTAGCCCCGTGATTAACGTTTCGAAGCAAATCATTTAGAGTTTACTTGATTTGAAAGTACTTGGTCTGATAAGAATTATCGAATGCCACGCTCTGTAATCTCCTGGAGATGACCGGTTTGAAGTTGCTGACATGTACAAATAAATATCTCGAATGCGCCGTCTTGCATCGCTCGTTCCCCCCTGCTGGCCGCAACATAAGACGATATGGTCATCTACGAGGACAGCCGCTCGTACAAATCACGCCCATATGGTGGCTGAATTGCACTTCCACCTGTATCACCCTCGGTTGCTAGCATGAATAACAACACCGCGCCGTTCCGACCCCGACGAACCTCAGACCCGCCGATACATCCGATGCGCAATGTCTAGCCAAGAGGGGGCGGCACCCCCGCCGGAAGGCGTAGTGCCCAACCTGGACAATCCCAAGGACGTCCTCCACACAATTAACCTCGTGTCGCAAGTCCTGTCGATTGTATGCGTCAGCATATTCATGATGCTCCGGTGTTACGTGAAGTACTTCATCACGCCGCCATTCCGGATCGACGATTGTACGCAATCTAGCCATCCTGAAACTCACGTCAAAATGCTGACATGTGTTCCCAGGGGCGGCGATGGTGGCCTGGGTACGAAATTTCTCCGGGTTCACTTTACGTCTGTAAGAAAGCTCACTCTCAGATAGTTTCTATCAATGTGCTACAGTGCCACGGCCCTTGTGAGTGAGTTGGTCCGGTAGTCCGAATAACCTCTTGCACATCATTGACGCGGGGAACAGTGCAGCGCTTTGGCGGAGGCTTTCACGTCTACGAAATATCAAAATCGGATCTCGTAGGATTCAAAAAAGTAAGTTTCTCCGTCATTGCTCGTGAGACGCCAACGACCGCCTGACGCCCTCTCTGGGGCTATACGCCGACACACTCGTGTACGGGCCGAACTCATTATTCACGAAGCTCGCCTTGCTTCTCATCGTCACCAGGGTCTTCAGAACGTATAGGAAGACGGTGATGGGCACGTATGCCGTCATGGTTCTCATGAGCGGCTACTACGTCCCCGTCTTCTTCATCAAAACGCTCATCTGCCGACCCGTCGCCGGATTCTGGGACCCGACGATCCAGGCGGATTGCATCAACCAGCGCGCCGTCTTTGTCGCCGACACGGCTGTGAGCGCCGTCACGGACATGGCGGTTCTATGCTTGCCGATCCCCGTGGCGGTGACGTTGAGAATGTCGTGGTCCAAACGGTTGAAAGTCATCACGATGCTCAGCGCGGGAGGCATCGCCACGGCGGCAAGCATCGTCCGCATGGTCCTTGTGGTGCAGCTGCAGAAGTCAAACGACGAGCCGGTCGACTTCATCCGCTTCAACCTCCTCGGGTTCGTTCAAAATCCCCCTCTCCCTGCTTTGCCAAGATCTGCGGTGAAACCGCGTCGGGAGCGCCGAGCTGACGGTATTTCCCAGCACGGCCGAAGTCAGCATAGGCATGATCTGCGCCTGTCTCCCCGCGGTCAACATTCTATTCATGCGCGGGCGCGACTTGACGCCCATTTCGAGTCGGGCGACGAGGAACTTCATCCAGCCCATCGAGCTCAAGTTTTTGAAAGGCAGCAAACTTCAGACTCAGAACTTGACCGGCGTCATGAGGAGCGACATGGGGTTGGAGTCATCGTCCGCTAACCCGTCGGAGAGATCGCGAGCGACGCAAGGCACGGCAGGTACACAAGGGGCACAGGGGACGCAAGCACTGCAGGAGCCAAGAGACATTATTTTCCCAATTAAACGTCTCAGCAAAATCTACACACAGCCTTTAAGAAACTCAGAGTCGGGTAGACCAGATAGTTAGTATACGAAGGTCACCTCACCAATATTCAGCAGGCCTTCATCCCCGCAGTGGGCGCGAAAAGCTGCCGATGAAGGAATCGAACTATCGGGACCTTCTACTCCAGAGCTGACAAGAAAGGCCTGGGACGAGGGACTAATGGACATAGAATCAATAGGAAGACGAGACAGCTGGGACTGAAGCCTACGACTGGGCGATGAGCCTATTGTTGAGTGCAAATTAATGACGAAAATACACATTCTAATAGCGAACATTCATTCGTAAGACGATTTCTTTTCCTGCGAGAGCTTATGATGACGAGAAATTAGGAGCTTGCCTCGTGTCGTGGATCTCTCATGCTGAGCCTAAACGTGACCAACAATATTCTCATATAGGGCGCGCTCCAATTCATCATACAATTTGACAACGGTAGGATCACCAAACGGCAGAACATACACGAACAATGCCGCCGCAATGCCTGACTCCCTGTCAATCCACCAGTGGCTGTTGAGCATGCCACTCCACGTCAGACTGCCCTTCTTTCGTTTTCCCGGTGTGTCCCGCATGTTGATGCACCCGCTGAGTCCGTAATTGAGCTCCATGTCGGGCTCAAACTCCACAGCGGTGTTCCCCCTGAAAGCGTACTCTTTCAACTGCTGAGCGATTTCGTCGTTTAGCTGGGGACGGAACATCTCATCCAAAGTGTCTTTCTTCACAAGCTTATCCGTCAAAAGAGCATGAAGGAACCTGCTGTAGTCCGCTGGGGTGGTATAAAGTCCCGCACCACCGCTTTCAATGGGGTGTTTCTCCGCCCACATAGCCGGGCCCGGGACAAGACTCTGTTGGTCCTCAGCCCAGTAGGCCCACGCGGCGAAACGATCGGCGACTTGGGGCAGCCTCTCCAGCCAAAAGCCGGTGTCCTTCATCCCCAACGGCTCGAAGATGTTTTCGGCCATGTACTCGCCCAGGGTCTTGCCGGTGATTCTCTCCAAAACCTGGCCCGCCCAGTCAAGCGCCGCGCCGTAGAACCAGCCAGTGCCGGGCTTGAACTTCAGCGGCACGGTGAAGCCCTCGCGACTCCACTCCAAGTTGGTGACTTTGCGACCTACCGCCTTGTGCCACCTCATGAGGTCATCGTCCGCTAGTTCGTAGCCGAGACCCAAAGTGTGCGTCAAAAGCATTCTTTCCTCCAAAGTCAGCGAGGCTTTCAAAGGTGGGTTGGCCTTGTAGAGCATACCTCATGCTGAGAGGTGTGTCATGGTCCTCTAGAATCGGTTGTTCATCCTCGGTAAAGCCCTTCAAGATGGGCATTTGCCCCAATTGAGGCATCAAGCTGCGCAGGTCCGCGTCCAGGTCGAGTAGACCCCTCTCAACAAGCTGCATGACAGCTGTAGCGGTAACGATCTTTGTCATAGACGCCACCGAAGCGAAAGTGTCGTCCTTCCATGGTTTGGAATCGGGCGCGTGACCGATACGGCCTGCGGATCTGTTGTAGATGATGCCTGGATTCGAGTGAGCCACTATACCGGTGTGCATGATCCGGACCAAACGTACCATCTTTGTCAAGGACGACGAAAGTGGCACCAAGCACCTTGCCCTTGCTATCCTCGCCAGGAGCGGCAGTGTACTTGGCTAGAATCGCGTCGAGGGAGGCCATGCTGTCTGGGGAACTCCGTACGCAAACGCACAGAATCAGGTCGGTTGGTGGTGAGTTGAAGGCTATCAAGGCGATGTTTCGGCTCCGTTAAATAGAGCCACGAGGAAGATGGTGGACCCGGGCAACGTCGCGAACTCCGGGTCGGGGTGAAGTTGACGATGACGGCTCTTCAGAAAGCCGAGATGAATGTGCGAAGTCCGCTTCTGCCTAATGGCTGTCTTATTTGATTTCCTACGTGAAGCGAGCCCTGTCAGATTGATAGGTGACCGCAAGGGACGAACTGGCAACAATGAGCGGGCCCGCACACATCTTTTGCTGGTTTCGACGAGCCCCGCACCTGCTGATGAAGATATCCCGATTATTATGCCCAGAAGGAAAGACTAAGGTGCCGACCACTCCGGCCAGTACCTTTTCGGGGCGTACTTCGAAGAAACCTGCCTTTGACGGCTGTTTCGGTCTACATGACAGGGGTGATGGATGACTTGTAGTTAGTGCTTATGACACGGTTCCCAACTAAGGTAGCTTCCTTCGTTTGGCACCAAGCGAGCTACCTCAGCTCTCAGCTGGTCGATTGTCAGTTCTCGATTTCTGGGATGGATATCTCTCTATTGACTTATGATCCTCTGTGGTCGGGTTTCGGTATTCTTTGAAAACTCAAGCATTTGCGGAGAGACATATCGTGCAATATACCAGCCTCAAATAGCGCCACGCAACGCAACAATGTATTTCGGAACCCCATGTGATCCCTTCAAATGGGCCGCATCATCCTCTTCTTCCCATTTTACTTACTAGACCACATCACCAACAGCTTCACCACATGCTAACTCTGACTTCATATGCTTGGGAAGGTACGAATCCGGGTGACACACACAAGTGAAACATTGCTGCACGATGCCTTCGCTAAGATGCCAGAGCGTCTCGGCCTTGAGCGTGTCTCTTGCGAAATCAGCACACTCATCGTCAGCAACGCGGCAATCACTGATGTACACCCCCTTGGCAAGCTCCTTTGAGGTGTTCACCGGCGGCAGGTCCGGGTCAACCGCCGCAAGGACGATGGAGTTGGCTCCTTCATCCAAGCTTTTGGGGGGTGGCCTGCCTGACGCGATAGCCTTCTCGACTTCGAGAAGGAACTCCTCCTCGAGTTGCTCTTCGTTGGCGCCGTGTTTGAAGACACGTCCTGGATCGACGGCATATGATGAAATCCCGTACCTTTTGAGCCTCTTGCTCAACGCGACCGAGAAGAGAACGAGAGCCGTCTTCGACTGAGCGAACGCGAAAGACCCCGAGTAATCCTGCTCGTACAAGCAGGCCAGGGTGACGTCGTTTTGAATCCCTCCCATGTTCGGGCGCTCCTTTTTCGGAAGCTTTGACACCTTCTTTTTAAAATTGATATCCGAAAAGCGAACTGGGGAGAAACGATGCCTCCAACAGGTCACGTTTATGATCCTGGTAAGGCGGCCCCCAAATCTTGAGGAAAACACGAGCTTAGGCAGCAGGAGGTTCGTGAATAGGAAATGACCGACGTAGTTTGTCGCGAACGTTTCTTCGATGCCGTCCTCCTCCATCATCAACTCCCTGTCGTCAATTTCAGTTGTTGCGGCGTTATTGATGAGCATGTCAATGCACAAGATGTCAGGATCCAGGAGGATCGAGTTCGCGACGGTCCTCACGTCGCTCTGAGACGCGAGGTCCATGAGCCAGGCTTTGATTTTGAGAGCTGGGTGAAGCCTCCTCAACGCCTCAACCGATTCTTGGATTCGGTCTTCTTCAACCCCTGTTATAACAAGCAACTTTGGATTTTGGCTTGCCAGCGCGGAGGCAAGTGCAAACCCAATCTTGTTGACAGAGACTCCAGTAATGACGATGGTTGTGTCTGCAATCGATCGCGAAAAGGCTTTGGCAACGTCACCGGCCGGTGTGAGGGAGCCAAATGATATCCCTAATGCTGTGGCCATAGTGCTGTTATTGAGGCTTTGAGTACACTGAAGAGAAGCAGATGTGACGTGAAGACTTTGGTTATGTGGATGAGAACATCTCAACGTATTATATTATACTGAGAATGAGGTTTCTTTAGCCTAAAATCTGATGCTGTCATTTCAGCCAAACACATCTATGAATCAAAGAGCAAGCCCGCAATCAGTGCAGTTGCCTTGTTCAGAATTTCATGCTTCAATGTCTTTTAGCTTTTGGACGAAGATCTCGGCGTTGTATTGTACTCCTTCAGAGCATTTGTGAACATTGAAGGCCTCTCTGGAAGCTTTTTGTCTCAAGGCTCGGAGTACAGCAATCACGTCCTTTGACAACCTAAATCATTGACTTGGTTGAGCAAGCAATTCAGCTGTTGCTTCAATTAAAACCGCATTTGTTCGCATTTCCGTTTTCGTCAAGTGTCTGGCATTTGACCTTGTTTCTAATGTTAGCGCCAAATAAAGAGACTGAAGACTATGTTATATTCAACTGCTCCCTGCGTAAGAATCTCCGCGAGATCGCCGATTTCTTGGTCAAAAAGCTCATATTGACTTTGAAGTTGATGATTCACACATGAGCCATGCATGCCATCTAAGATCATATCCACCACAGAGACTCAGCTCTGACTGGCGAACCCACGAGATCTCATGCTTCAATAAATAGCAAAGGTCTCTCAGCCACATCCCACAACCTCTGAGGTATCACGTAATATACTTGAGAGAGCCATCATCATATTTTCGATTGGTCTACCTGCAACCGCGAAAGGGAGAGATGGGCCGAATATTAAAGCTCACCACATGTACCGGAACGTCAAAGCTCTGTCTCCCTTGGCCGAGAGCTCCTCTGCCGTGTACCTGCTGTCCTCTCCAGCTGCCATCCTTCTGTCCCTCTTCTTGTTGGTGCCGATGTATGAGAAAATCAGGATGAGAGCGGCTATTATGCCCACGAAGATGAAAGCGAGCTCCAGTGCATGGCCGAGAATGTACCGCGGCGCATCCTTTTGGCGATAAAAGTTGGAGGCCATGGCCTACCAAATGTTAGTATAAGCTTCTTGAACGAAGATGCACTTCAGACTGGGCTACTCACGCCACCCAAGTTGCCAACTCCGATTTGGAGAGCCATACCAGCGCTGCGCTTGTAACTTCCGGCGAGATTGTTTGCCAGCCAACTGATGACTCCGGGAAACGCGGGGTAAATAGCGCATGCGGCGACGAAAACGCCGCCGTAGACTACTCGAGGATTCGAACTTGAGATACACCTGAAGACGAGCATCTGTCAGTTCCTATCCGTAGACACGATTGGATGCAGAAAAAAGACCTACATCGAGAACCCGACGATCATCATGCACAAGAATCCCACAATGAAAGGACTGCGTTTGCCCAACTTGTCCGATAAATACGCGACCACAACGGCAAGGATCGCAGCAGTAATGTAGATTGGGACCGTCATCAGCTGAGCCGTGCTCGCCGTGTAGTTGAGGTTTCGGATGATGGTCGGGAGGAAGAGGCTGATGCCGTACAACGGGCAGACAATCTAGCGTGAAGTCAGCGAGGGTGACGTTGCGATCGACACCAGTTGTGCAAGCACTTACGCCCCAATAAACAAGGATATTGATCCAGATTTGCCAGTCGGTGAAAGCTTCCCAGACGTATTTCCATTTGAATTCTTCGGCTTCGGCAACCTGGACCCGGCTTTCTGATTTTCCCCGAGCCTGGCCCTGGTATTTCAACCGGTAAACGACGAAGGCCCGCTCTTCCTCGGTCAGAAACTTGGCCGTCTCGGGGAAATCATGCAATGCCCAAAAGGCCCAAACCGCTACGACCACTGTGACGATTCCCTCAAGGATGAAAATCCAGCGCCAGCCCTCCAAGCCTCCGGTTCCGTCCATTTTCGAGATGGCGAAGGCCAGTAGCCCACTGAAAGCACCTGCTATAGAGGCGGCAGAAAAGAACATTGCTTGTCTATGTACCAGGCGTCAGTAAGGGACAGAAAACGTCTAAGTAGAACCGCGGGATGTGGCTCTGCTAAAACAACGGGATAATACGGAACTAAGCTTACCTGAGTTGGATCTCATGCCTACAGTACCACATGGTCAAATAATATGCAACGCCGGGGAAAAGACCGGCTTCGGTGACACCTAGAAAGATACGCGCGGCCAAGAGTCCGTGATAGTTCCTGACAATACCCATGAGTGTCATCACCGTTCCCCATGCAACCATGATGGTGGGCAGCCAGATGCTAGGGCGGAGCTTCTTGAGGAGTAGGTTGCTCGGAACTTCGAAGGCGGCATATGTGAAGAAGAAAACGGTCAAACACCAGTTGTATTGATCAGATGTCATTCCCAAGTCTTCCTGGAGGCCTTCGATCTTCGCATTGCCGATGTTTCCGCCTGCGGCTGCTTTTAGTGAAACTGTTCGAAGTCCCGGGTTGATCTTTGCTTACGATCCAGGAAAGATAGCAGATAGAGTAAAGCCAGCATCGGGATGAGTCGCATGTCCATCTGAGTAAAGTCATTCGAACATTAGCCTCTTGAATATTTAGCCAGTAGGCCAAGATTTGAGTCCCCGTGTGAAGTCGGGAAGTGGACTACCTTTCTCAAGATCTTCTTTTCGTCCAAGTGCGCAAACGATGCCAGTATAGTCCCCTGGGCAGTAGCTGTCGCATCAATGCGCCCGACCTCGTCCTCCTTCATCATGTGTTCGTGGTGCCCATTTTCAATCTTGGCGACATCGAGCTTTTCTTGCCGCGGTGTTACAAGCGCCATGCTGACTTATTGGTGAGTCCCCTTCGACCCAAAGTCGCGAGAGGAGTGCGCGGAACGTAACAAAGAGCGCTAGGATGCCGGACGCAGAGCCGCCTCCGTCAACATGGAGAACAATATCGAGGCGGAAAGAGGTGAAGTCAAGGATTCGAAGTCGACACACCTCTCTTGGCGAACAGGGTGGGCTCGTGAGCTGAATATAAACCTTCGGATCGTTGTCCGCCGGTTCGGTCCAACCCACGGGCCTCGCAACAGGTTGGCAAAGGTTCCGGTCGTCAGCGGCTGGGGTGAGCCCCGTCCATGAGCAAGCTCGGCAGATTGAAAGGGCCAATGAATTCAGCGAGCTGTTCAAGAATCCGGAGAGCTTCACGTCATTAACGCCGAGACGGGAGCTTACCCCGCGTCGTTTAAAAGCTTCTCTGATGGAGCTTGGGGGGCCACATCTGGCTGGCGGGATGATGGCCGCTCCAACGCGGGACCCACGTGCTGGTGTTCCGACGGATTGTAGATTGGTTGACAATTATCCAGATTCGTGGTGAGATCGGCGGAGCGGAGAGTGTTGGCGTCGTGATGTCACTTGGAGAATGCGGGGGAGGAGCCGGTGGTCAGTCCGGCAAACGATCAACTGCAATCACGGGACCTCGCGGCATGAAGCTTCAAGCCGTCTTCGCTGAGAATAAAACCGCTCTGAATCGGACTCTGCATTTGAGTGCCGACGTCTTCAGACAAGGCATTGAATCTCTATTAGACGTCTCGAAGCCTGTATTGGATCTTAGCTTTGCATCTCATCTCACCCTGCATCGGAGTCTCTCAGATAAAGGACCGCTGCGTGAAAAACTCAACACGGATTACAATCTGACCAATGTAATCAGATGACTAGAGACCTTCAGGGCTTTCGCGTTCTCGGTTTTCTGTGAATTGGCGACACCTCGGCGAGGGCACCTTGGCTCGGAAAGCATCAGCCTGTCATATGGAAAGACGGGAACGAGGTACTTCGAGACTTCCGGCGAAGGCCTCCTACCCTCTGGGACAAAGTAAACATCCCCGGTCTTGAACTACCTGTTGCCGACGAAAAGAGTGACCGCAGAAGAGGCCCAGTACTGACACAGGCTCAGACTGCATCACAAGTTTCCAAGACTTGGCGTTGCTCAGGCCCCGAAGAAGGCCGCATAACGCAGGTCTGGAGTGATCTCCGAGGATTACTCGGGTTTGGAGATCTGCCTCGGGCTTTCTGGAGTTCCAGACTATTGTTGGGTCGAATCAGATGATCTGTTCTCGAGCCTTCGGTTCGGGGACATACTGGCAAACAGCCTCAGGGAGAGATGCTTGCTGAAGCTGCAAATTCGGCTTACTTGCCTGCGGGCGCTTTTTGGCCGTCTCCCAACCAGCTCAAAGTGCGAAATCAGCAAGGCGTCGCGGCCGGGCAACTGGGTCATCTGGCTATGTGTAGCTTGAAGCCCTCATCTCAAACCACTGCAAGATGGGTTCGGGTACCCGTTCCGCCGCGTAAGCCGGGCGAGATTTGGACCCTGTGCCGCGATATCCGTTGGAACTCGTTTATGACTGGCATGGTCTACGATTTTGTGAAATTGCAGTATCGAATAACATTTCGTCAACAGGGAAGCCGCGCTGGCCATATGGGGCGTTCCGAGGTGATTCCTGGGAAGTTGGATCCTTCTTTGTCTTCTCAGGTATATATGCAGGACCCTGAAGAAACTGAAGCCAGGAGTTGATTCGGTTTCTCTGTTTCATTTGAGAAGAAGCTCATCGACAATTTCTCTTCGAAGCACCGTGTTCCGACGAAGGCTCATCTGCCCTCGTATTAATCGGCTGGCCTGAGCAATCTCGCGTTGTCACCAAGTCTAGCTTTCACCAGCAGAGCCCCGCGAGTAGTTCTTCGCCGTTTTCAACCAATCCCCTCAAGCTTCCAGATGCATACGGGGGGGGGGGACTCATGTAATGCAATCAAATAACGAGTATTCGGATCCGGAGTCTGAACCCCAACACCTTGGTCTACCACGACTACCCGATATCTTTCGCCTTTCGACTACCTCTCTGCCCCTAAGGATCATGACAACCAGCACTCGTTTCCTGGATCAAGTCCAGACCTCATCATGCGGCCCGCCGTCGGCTGCAAGAGATCTGCCCAGTTTCGGGGCTAGGAGGCACAGCCACGCCGGTGCGGCACCGAAATTACACCCCTGCGGAGCCGATTCAATTTGGCGATGTTATTAATCCGGAATGAGAAGACCTTCTTTTAACATACCCTTCAAAAGCAAAACCATCAAAAGCACAGGCAACCGATTCGATATTGACTCATCGAGACAGCTTCGTGGATTGAGGAACACGACGTACCCATCACCAGTCTCTGCGATACGCTGATGAGTCTTACGCCACCACACGATCTCGAATTGGCAAACGCTGCCCAAGGGTGGACGGTCGCAATCAGAGATCAAGGCAAAGCAGACACGCTCGAGATGATTTTAACTTCAAAGCTTTTCGCTGAATTGCAAACGAGCGTTTGGGGGGGTATTTAATCTTCGTACTACGTCTCATTACATCCGCCGGATTACATCATTCTAAAGAAGCCCAGCAACATCTCCCTTGGTCTTCCATGTTCTTTTCATCACATCATATTGGCGCAGCGGCAAGAAAAGACAAACGCCGGGACATCCAGGCCACGAAAACCATGTTCGAGCTCTAGTGGAAGTCGCCGATACGAGGACCGAAGTACTCGCCCTCCTCGAGGGTGAGAAGACGGCAAGGCAAGCCCTCGCATCCCTCCGACACAACGGAGTTACCCCACCAGTCGACCTCGACGTCCTGCCACTGGAGGGCGAAGAAAATAACGATGCCGGAGATGGCGATACCGCAGGAGAACGCGGCGGAGAGGACAAAGTTGTACTGTGAAAATGGTTAGCCATCGAACGAGGTGCGAGATGACGGTTACGGAGTCGGAGACGTACCTTGGACCAGAAGCCCAGGAAGCGGCCCTTGAGGTAGACCCAAGAGAAGTATGCGATAGGGACAGACGGCCAGACGAAAGACATGTTGTAAGGAGCCCAGACGAGAGCGCCGTACATCATGGCGACGGGGTGAATCTGGCGCAGCCACTTCCATCTGGGGAACGCCTTGGCGAGACCCCAGAAGATGAGGACGACAGCAACACCAAGAGGGAAGCCAAGAAGGGTCTCGGTGTACTGACCACCGGCACCCCAGATCTTCTTGGGACCAACGGTACCCCAGAGCACGGAGGCGGTGAAGAAGGTGTTGATTCCGGGGCAGGTCATCTTGAACTTGGCGTCGGCAGTGCAAATACCGGGAATGCTGGTCATCTGGAACTTCAAGACGCCGAGGCACACGAGGGTGGAAACGAGCGTGGCGATCATCTGAGCCCAGAAGGTGTGGCGGGGAGGAATCTTGACGTAGTGAGCGAGCTTGAGATCGTTGGAGAACCAGACGGCATGGGCGCAGGTAACGTAGCCAAAGGACTTGAAGTAGTTCATGGCCAGCGCGTTACCCTCGACCCAGGAACCACCGATGAACTCAGCCAAGACGTTGAGGGTGACCTCGATACCGGTCATGGCCTTGATGATACCGACGGGGACGACGAAAATGAGGCAGAGGATAATACCATAGAAGACTACACCCACAGTAGTGTAGGTGGGCCAAGCGGCGATACCGGCGCAACCGAGTGCAACGGCGACAGCCAAAGTGAGCAGATACCACCACTCAGGGACTTCAGGGTAGACCTTCATGAGACGGTTGTGAACGTCAAGAACCTGGTCCTTCTCCATGTCGCTGTTCTTGCGGAAACTGCCGATCAGAGCCTTGAAGCCAAGCGCGATCTCATGTCTGTGGTACAGGAAGGCATAGGTGATGGTGGCAGTGTAGATGGCGAAGAAGAACATGTAAATCATAGTATTGGCAGCTCCCAAGAAGGGAGGGGAGTAAGCCTCGTAAGCCTCCTTGTCGAAGAGGCCGTGCTCGTTGATGGCGCGAGAGACATTGTACAGCTTGCCGAAATGGTCGTACACCTTGTTGGAGTTGATGGGAAGGTAGCCGGTGTTGTACGTGTTGGTGTACCAGACAGCAATGATAACGAAACCGGAGATGAGGGTGCCGAGGAACTTGTTGAAAGTGGAGAAGAAGGGAACCATCAAGGGGTCGGTGTTGTCGAACAGCCTGAATCACGTTAGTAAGGTTTCCAACCGAGCAGAGTCAAATCACTGACAAGATGTTCCAGTCGAAGGTGGGCCAGGGGTTGAAGCCAAGGCCGCTGTTGAAGCCGGTGATGGTGGCGAGGTTGCGGTTGTTGGGGGCAATCCAGGTCATCCAGCTGAAGGTGCTCAGAGCAGTGAAGATGTAGTTGGGGAACCAGAACCACACGAACATGGCGGCAAAGGCCACGTAGAAGAACTTCTGTCTGCTGGCATTCCAGACGCTGCGGAAGGGACCGTCGACGGTGCTGGTCTTGTCGGCGTGGAAGGCGGCGTTCAGGGCGATGGTCACCAGAGACGCGGGCCAGACACAGTATGATGGGTAGACGAGGAAGCGACGGCAGAGACCGGCCAGACCGTAGCCGATGAAGTTGGTCGACAACGAGATGAGCAGCTGGTAGCCAAAGTTGGCGGCGTACGGCATGTTGAAAAATTGAGGCAGCCACTGCGTTCTTTGTTAGTTGACGCTCGTCTGCAGCGCAAGTTGCGCCGGGGAAGGGTAAGAGCTTACCTGAGTCCAGATGATGTAGTTGGTGTAGGGGATGTTGTAAGCGACGTTGGCCATGATCGTAATGAGCATGTGTTCCTTGCGGTTGAACGGGCCAGGGTTGAGGGAGATGCGGGAGCCGAAGACGGTGAATCCGACATCGGGCAAGGTTTTCTCCCACAGCTTACCCAAGGGGTAGGCGAGCAATTGGGCAACGTTGGCCAAAATCGTGATGGAAGGGTAGCGCACGGAGAAGAGCTGGTTGACGAAGGCGAGCAGGCCGGAGAAGATCAGACCGATGGTCCACGCGCGGAAGGTCGAGGAGGGCATCGTGGGGTCATCGTGGTTATCGACGACAGCGCGCACCTCGGAGTAGGGCGAGTTGCCCGTGATGAGAGCGGCCTCCAGCTTCATCTCCTGAATCAAGGTCTCGTGCTTCTCGGGGTTCGTGAAGACGTCGTCGTTCTGGAGAAATGCTTCGATCTTCTCGATAATGGCGAGCGGGAAGTTGGGGTCCTTCTCGTGGATCTTGTGGACGTTGAACATCATCTGGCGGACTTCTTCGAGGCTCATCTGCGAAGCGAGCTCCTTGGCCTCGAGAAGATCGTCCTCGGTGACGTTGAGGTCTCTCTCGACGTGCTCATCGTAGTCGGCGCCGTCGGGGTGACTGTCAATGATCTGCGAAGGGAAGGTTTAGCACCGAGAGCGCCGAGTGAGGCTCGTGAGGCGAAGTGTCTTACAGGAGCAGCCTTCTCATCCGAGATGACGCCGCCCTGGTGGACGGGTCTGTTCTCGCGGATTTCAGACATGGTTGCGCTGGGTCAGAACTTGTCACCCTGAGCGAGGTGTGGATGGTTGGATCTGCTGAACCCGTCGAATCTTGGGCTGGAAATACGCCAGTGACCGAGAAGCAAGAAGAAACGGGGGAAAGATGGACGAGGGTATCTCCAGCCTTTAATATCCAGAGCCAGGCGGCGAACGAGTATGCTTATTCCTTATCGACGCTGTGGATCCTAGGAATCCCAACCGCCTGGCAACGGACGGACAAGACGGTGGTGACAGTCTCGCCACGAGACGATCTTCAGTGAAGATCCCCTTGCGCCAAAGATGGGACGCTGCGATGGCATAGGCTGGGATGGCACGGCTTCTTCTTTTTTGGAGCAAGGGTGGTGTGGCATGGGTGATCATATTCAGGGCTGGACTTCCAACCGGCGCCCTCGTCTGGTCGTGCATCCCGAGCGTCCAGTGCAACCCCGGCAGCAGACAGCTCTACCTTCTGCATTCGACATGGCCGACATCAAAGGTTTCTTGGCGTTAGGGGAGGCAATGCATCGACCTGCGTCCCTCCTCTGTCCGTTTTGGGTCACTTGCCCAGGCCGAGGGTCAGAGACGAAGGAAGAGAGAGGCAGGGTGAGCAAGACTGGAAGAGAGGGAGACAACCAGACGGACGTCGAGAGAACAAGATTATGGGAAGACACCGCGTCTATCCCCGTACGGGAGCGGTGTTCGAGTAAGCAAGCCATAAGAGACGTTCAGACGCCTATCAGAATCTTGTGGTTCGTTGCTCCGTTCCTTTTTTCGTCTCGGCGGAAATGCAACCCACATCCCCCTCCCCCGCCGGGCCACCCACCGGGATAGTCCCAGTCTGCACTTGCAGATAGGGCTTCAGGCGGGAAGCAGAGGCGACCCTGCAACCTACATGGGTGACACGGAACCTTTGCTGATGGCACAAGAGCTTCCGCTATTGGCGTCGTCCCAAGTCCGACGATGTGCGGATATCTCTACGCTGAGCATCGGGCAAACACCAATTCGCAGCCATCCCGTGCAGGAACCGCGGAGGGTCTCGACTCTTGATGTGGTAAGGCAAGGTCTGCCAGCTATCAGCCGAGGAACTTTTTGAATCATTGATGGCAGCATCTGCAGCGCCTGGAGACCAGCCCTCCAATCAACCTGCTTCGTTGGTTCTCATGGATGGCGTTCATGTTGCGATTGCGATGGCTTCATCGCGGTGCAACGCCTCCGCCCGCAGAAAGAGTGCAGGCCGCAGGGCGGTCTCAAGCACTGTCGATCGAGCTGAAGGCAGGTAGACCGTCGGCGAATGCATAGTACGCCGAGTAGACACTCTTTCTCATCAATTGATTTTGATGAAGGTCGATTCGCTCCTTAGTACGGCTCACACACACTCCCTATTCTCCTCTGTCTTTGTCAGTGGCGGGGATATTCCTGGTAGCAAGTGGCTATCCGTTCCAGTGTACCGTCTGGTCCGTTGGTGTCATGTAACATCCATGGATGTTGGAGTTCCCTCTCGGCACTAGCCGCAACCTATTGCGTGTGGGAATCCCTCCGAACAACTCCCATGTACTCTGTGATCTGTACACTGGCCGCCCTGCGAGCAACAAGCAGTTTGCTGTTGTGGGACTGACATGTGGGAGGCAGCCGGTTCGGAGGCCCGATTCTTTTTGCAAGTGAAGATGCTGATGGAGGGATCGTGGGAGCCTTCGGGGGCCGACGGGGCACACTCGTTCCAGCGCAACAATCCAGATATCGTTGCGATCAAAGGTGTTGTGAGCTGGAGGCACCGTCAAACCGGCGTCGAAGACGAAAAGAAGGACCATGGAAAACGGCTGTTCATCCTTTGAAAGTTTGACAGTGGCTGGTCGAGCCCGAACGAGTCAATCCTCGGCAACCGGGCACTCTGAGGGAGTGAGACTGAGGGTCGTGCGCTAATTAGTCGACGACATGGGCGAGTCTCGACTGGTTTCTTGGCAATTTATGCCCCGGCGAGCAAGACGGACTTGTTGTTGGTCAAAGATGGATGCTGAAGGGGTAGACCGTGGGACAACCTGGGACGTGGCGTCCTCTTCCATGCACCTACAAGACGCCAACAGACTCTCAAGCTTTCCTAGCCATCTCCCAAGACCACCGAGACCATCGCGATATGCTCCCAAGACGCCCAAGACTAACCAAGACTTTTGACATCCCATAAGGACAAGCAGCGTCAAGAGATCTTCCCGGGAAAGCTTGTACGCCTCGCTGCAGACCATCATAGCGTCAAGAGCTTGCAAGACAAGAGACGTCAAACGTGATCGCTGGACAGGGTGACGGGGAAACACGTTCATCCAGAGACAACCATCGCCGTCCCTTGTTCGGCTTCCTCTCTTCCCCGTGCCCCCCAGCTGCCCGTTCCGTCTCTCGAAGCCTTATCAGCCAGGGCCCAGATGTCCGGGGATGCACACAGGGATTAACCAGTCCGAGACTTTGCTTTCGCTCGAGTCGCATCATCTGCGACCGGGCAAGAAGGTGGCAACTTGATTAATCCGTCTTCGTCTGCCGCAAGACACTTGTTTGGGAGGAACTTTTTGACGCCCATCCCCCACGCTGACCCTTGTCCGCCCTCTCACGGACACCTGGTATCGGCGGCTTATTAGATGGGTCCAACAACGCGTGCGGGTGTCCCTATCTTCAACCCCTGCTGCTTTCAAGCCACGATATTGGCTGTTGGAAGTGAGCTTTTTGGCCAGATTGCTGCCGACTCTTGATGCCATCCTGCGGTTCTCATCGCTTGGAGTTCTCGTACTCACCATGCGGGTTACTCCGGACTCATACTACCGTGTACGCAGTCCTCATACTAGTCAGCAATGATTCCCCTCCCGAATTCATCTCCCATGCCCTCGGCAAAAACCAAAAACTACTTCTACAGGGATAGCTCGATTAGGCAAATCCTGGGGCAGTGGGGATGGGATGTACAACTGTTACAAACATTCAGGGACTGTATTGTACTGCCGTCGGGTAATATCTTCAGCAGAGTCCTTGGTGATTCAAATTGACCTCTCGTTCCAAAGATGCGGCACCAAATACTCGCCGCTGACGATGTTTCCCATGCGACCAAAATATCTTACCTGTCATACGAGCAGAAACCCCCCTCCGTGTAAATCCTAGAGGGAGGCATGGCTCTTCTCTTCTCCAGGTTTCTTCATTTGGCAGGTCGATTGCTCCTCAACGCGATTGGACACGCATCACTATCCCAGTCGGCGCATGGCGCCATTCCCTCAATCGTTATCGCGACGCGCGCATGACGATGACCATTAATTTGCTCGACAGAACGCTTGAAGTCAAGCCCAACCGCCAAGAACTCCCACACGCCGAGCTATCGTCGGGAACGTTTGTGCGGTGCATTTCTGCGATGGCGGGCACCTCTTTGCGCGGCGCAAGCGCTGAAGCGTCGGAATGGCTCTGAAAGGCCGTCTCGCTCCGAGCCGTCATCCCGGCTGGAGATGGCTTGTTTACCCGAAGACTGAAACCGAAACGAAGCAGCTGCTCAGGAACTTTCGGTCGTGTGCAATCCCGACTGATTGAGAAGAAGATTCCGTATTTGAGTTCAATCACCGCGATGAGCTCTCTCGCTCACCAATCCAATGACTCGTCCAAAGGCGTCGTCTTGGCGCCGCGCCGGATTCGCGGGCGCAGGCTCGGTGAGATGAGAACCAGCATTCGAGGACGGAGCGGACGGAGCCCTCAACAACATATCTACTTACCTTTTGATGGGAGACCACATCTCCGCAGGCTGAGGCGCGAAGCTTTCAGCGAGCCTCAAAGTCGCGTGAATCGGCACAGAGGTCCTCTCGGTTTCGCGGCTTCTTTTCTCACTTGGCGATCCCTAATGCTCCGTCTGGACACACGTTGCCGGCTTGGGAGGTCTTGGGAGACGTCCACCACCTGGGAGAGTCGGCGTCAAGCTCGTACATCCAAAACGGCCTTCGGGCGGGCGCGCTTGTTATCGCGGATGTGGCTATTGGCCGGGGTCGTTCATCCCCACGATCCCTGACTGATAATGCTTCTTGGCATGCATTGACAAGCTGTTGCGAGCGTTTGGTGCCCCCGAGGGCTTGGCATTGGTTCCATTGCTCGAAACTGGTCGTCTAATCGGACTGACAAATTACGGAAGGTCGGGGAGGATCGTGAAGGGCGACTGTCGCGAGATGGTGTTGGTGCCATGATTGTTGGTCTATCCTTGAACATGCATTGGTACGAGAGACTTGCATCGACCCGAGCTGGCGTACCGCATCTAACCCAAGTTATGTCAGACTTGATCCGGGCCGTGGGTATCCTATCGAAAGTTCGCGAACAAGTCTAGGTGTATCTCGAAGCAGATGCCCGATCATGATTGCACTCGCCCATATGCTCTATGAGCTCACTCCGCCCAGGGACTTATCAGCAAATATCGCCTCGAACGGATTGAGCCAAGCTCCACTGCTTTGAGAGGGAGCCGATTGCCTGCTTGCCACAAGGCGGCAAGTGGCGTTCGTTCTCGACCGAGGTAAGCGGGCGTAGATCAAGATTTGTGGACAGGGCCGCGAGGTAGGCGTGCAGGTCTACCGAGATTCAGAAAGACGTGATCCGCCATCGTCAGTCTGTGTTGTGTCGTCTTTGTGTGGACGTCGCCGATCCACCAGCTTACACCAACACGATCCGTCACCCTCCCTTGCGGCCCGAGTCCCATCGAGTCGAATCGTAGGCTGCTGAAAGGATTGCACGGTTAGATGCGGTCATCTGTGACTGCGACAAAGATCAACCATCGGAACTTGTGCCGTCAACCGAGAAGAACCTTTTGCGTCATCAGAATCATCAGCAGCCTATCGCTTATGTTCTGTTGGTAATATTTGTGAGGAACCAAAGTTGTAGACAGATGTTACTTCTATATGCTGATAAACTGGCTATCTAAAGTTCTAAACGAAATACCTATATGCTCAAGAATGCCTTCTCCCACGCCCGGTCCGGTCTATCAATACCAAGTCCCCGAGTGTGCCAGTCAGCGCATTCCTGCATACTAGAGGAAGCTTGACCCGAGCTGGCGGTACAAAAGTTCCAGAATATTGGCGCGATTCTTACCGCTGACCAGACCGCATAGAACTGAGAATCGAGCGAGCCTCAGCGAACTCCAACTCATCCAGCGTCTCGGTCCACAGCTGCTCCGTTGCAGCCATTCCCTCTGGCGTGTAAACGATGGAGGCGAATCTGTCAGATCAGAGTCAGCCAAGCGCAAATCTAGACCCGAACCTCGAGCTTACGGAGTGATGGCCCAGTCCATGATGAAGCTGCCGTGCATCTCGTCTCCCATCATCACGGCGGCGTGGATGTAGGTCGATGCGCCTTGTTCGAGTGTCCTTCCGGTCAAGGCCTTGCCAGCTCCCATGGGGGTCTTCCACGGGCCGCTCAAGCCTCCGTGCAGGCTGGTGCCCTTGGTCAGGTCAGGATCGACGAGGTTGACGACAACGTCCTCCTTCCTCACATACCCAGCGAGCTTGACCATGAAGAGATGACCCAGAATCTTGGACGTCGCGTATCGTTCGAGCAAGTTGAAGGTCTTCTCATCGTCGAATGCAGGCAGGAGTGGGACCTTGTCGTGCTCTGCGAATTTTGTCATCATAGCCGTACCGGAGTTGACGATCGATAATGTGCTGGCCTTCCCGCCCGTCTTCTTGGCTCTCAACACGGGAAGAAGGAGAATAGCAAGCAGAGCAGTCGACAGGTAGTTGACCTGGACAGACTCTTCGTGGCCTGTCGCGGCCAAGTCGAAGGTCTCCTTCACGATGCCAGCGTTGAGGACGACGAAGTCGATCCGCGGCAGCGTGGAGCATCGGGCGGCGAACCTCTGGATGGACTCGTAGGACATCATGTCCAAGGGCCAGACCTCGATCTTGGCCGAGGGGAATTTCTGGCGGAGTGTCGAAGCGGCGTCTTCCCCCTTCTTTGCGGATCTTACCGGCATGATCAGGTGCGAGAGGTCTTTCTCCAGAAGCAATCTGGCGGCGGTCAAGCCAATGCCGCTGTGAGAGCCCGTGATGATGGCCGTTTGCCCGCCAAGTGACACGTCCTTGGGCGGCATCTGGGCTTTGGCGCAGAGACCCTTCATCGTCATGCCGAATGCATCTGCGTTAAGAGGCGGAAGGTCGATGGAGCTCGTCATATCGTATGTCTGGACTGAAACGAGTCAAGTCGTGTTGTTAGCGATAAGCGTGAAGTTGTGAAAGGTGGTGAGTGTTGAGTTTGTGGTGGAATGTGTTGGTCGTGATTGGCTGATGCCGTTATGGATAAGGTTGCTATAGATGTTGATGTAGATGATGATTCTGTTGTGAATAGCGATGTTGGGTTTCGAATTGGTCGGTCTTCTTCCCATCTTCTTATACTACTCAAAGACGACAGACAGGATGCCCGAACGACGAAACACCAGAGGAGTAATCCATATCATGTGCGGCGTGAAGCCTCGTCATCGTCGTCGGATTAGTCTTGCAAGACAATTCCTATAACCGATAACTGTGAACAAGAAACGTCGTGCTCTCGAAACCAACTGATTTCCCAAAGAGGAAACCAATGAAGCTCGGGCTCACGACCGGCCCCGGGTCCGGGGGCGGCTAAGTCCGGTGGTCGGCGCCAAGCCCCACTGCGACTCTCGTCACAGCCCCGAATGCCACCGGGATGACCCCACCGCACGCCGGATCCAGGTAAATACTTCATAATCAGGTCGCTGACTGCAGACTCGAGTCTTGGAGAATTTCCCTTCGTGTTAATAAGCTTACGGGCTATCCGAGGAAACCCGAAGGATTGTCGCTGGGCCAGAAGAAGGCAACAATCCAGAGTCGCTATGGGCTGGAGCGGGGTAGACGAGCGCGTTAACGCTGAGCTCTGAGAATGAGTCAATCATAGAATATCCTGTTTCGACCCAAAGGTGCCTCTCGCAACTGCACTAAGTCCTTGGTTCACCCCGATGGTTCTTCTGTCCGACAGCTTGATTGTATGTCATTTTAGGAAAACGATCCTTCATGGTCCAGAAACTTTATTGAGATTTGCCAGGAGTCAATAAATCCGTGGGTTCCTGTGAGTTCCGGTGATCAGGGTCCTGCAAGGTTGTTGCTAAGGCTGATCCTTGTGCCCAGAGCTTCTAGCCACGGTTGCCTCGGCCACCGTCACGTCTTGATTCCGATCTGGGCTGAATCGGACGATCAAAGACACATCGCTCCAACGTCGCCAATACCGGAATCCAAAGAAACTCGTACAGGCACCTGTCACGTCGCTATGGGCGGCCAGAAGCGTTTTCTCGGATGATAAAGCATTTTATTTCGCGCGCAGGAGATAGACCCCAACAAGTTCCAGGAACTCATGACTTCCATCCAGTACCGGCTACTGTACCTCGAAACAGAAGACAGCGCAGTGGCAGAATCGTTTCGGCTAGCAATGCTCAGCAATACCTCGACATTCTTTCTGCATATTCTAGGCGCCAGGCCGCGGTTCGTCTGGCTGTCGACCAAACTCCGGGAGACTCTGCTGGAAGTCGACACGTCGAGACTATCAACAGACGCTTCGAAAATCGTCTTGGCTGTGCCGCGTGGACCAGAGAAACTTTACAGATCTTCAGCAGTCCGCATATGCCTGGTCCTTTCGCAAACCATGGATCAAAGTGACACGAGTATTCAATTCGGCTATGGTTCGACTAGACCCATACGAGCAGCTGATGACACGTTGCCCTATGCAGCCGTCTCCGGCATTATGCAGCAAGTCCAACCAGCAGCAGAGCGGCGCGTTCGGGTTCGGACCGACTCAGACCAGCGTTGAAGAGTTGAAGCCCAGATCATTAACACGGCTAACTGGGCAGTCTCAGCAAACCGTTGCAGACCTTGAGAATACATGGCTACGAGAGGAATCAGTGCCTTTCGGCCGTTCGGCGCAGCATCTTTGGCTGGTCTCGACCTGATGCTAGATTGGCCAGACCGGATGACCGCGTCTAACGTGAGCTACCCGGCCATTTGCAGCTACAGCAATCCACCTCGTTCTCCTCATCATACTGTTGATTAGTGAAGCATGCAAGTGCAACGGCACGCCGAGATCAAGGAGTCGCTTGAGACCCTGCTCCAAGACAACCTGCAGGCACGATTCTTCAGGAAGTTTATCAGCTTCGACCCAAGGTGAGGGGTTGGCGCTTATTGCTTCGTTAAAGATCCCAAGCTCGAAGTGGCCGTCGGAAGTACTGTAGTCATTCATCATCAACTTTCCATAATGGTGGCGCCACTCGAAGCCACAGCTGAGTTCCGCGTCGCCAACCTTGAAGGGCCGACACGAGAGCAGATGGCCGCAGATGCGCCTCTGCTCAGAGACGTTGCCGAACGACTCCCAGACCTGCTTATATACGACCCCTCAGCTGCAGCATACGAGAAAGTCTGACCCTGCCACAACGCGGACTTTTGTGTGAGCCAGCCGGGTGCGATCGTCCGACCAAGGACGGACGCCGAAGTCGTCGCCATCGTCCGCCAGAGACTCAAGCCAAGAGGCATCCCGTTCGGCATCAGGAGCGGCGGGGCACGATCTGGTCGCCGCGCAGCTCCAAAGAAAAGATGGAATCATCGTTGACCTCCGTGCCCTCGACGGCGCTGTTATTGCAGAGGATAGAAAGTCGGCGAGAGTCGGCGGAGGCATCATTGGCGTGAACCTGTCCGAGTTTCTCCATGAACACGAGCTCTTGGCCGCCCCGTGGCTCGTGTGCCGACGTAGGCATCGCCGGATGGGCATTTGGCGGAGGGTACGGCCGTTCGAGCGCCTTCTACGGCCTCGGTGTCGACCAGATTTCTCGGAGCCCGGGGTCGTTTTGGCTAGAGGTGAGATCGTTGACACGGATAAAAACCCCGACCTGCTCTGGGCTCTCCGGGGAGCCGGCAACGGCCATTTCGGTGTTGTCGTTGTTGAGCTCCGAATCAAGGTTTACCCTGAGACGGGCTATTTGGGCGGTCTTCTTCTTGGCTATCCCAACGCGGAGATCGGCCAGGTACCGACAAAGTTCGTCGAGATCGAGGAGGACTTGCCCGTGAACTTCTCCCGAGAGCTTTCCTACATGACGCTCCCGGGCGTTGGTCCCGTGCTGGTCTGAGTTTTTGCGTGGACTTCTGAAGACGATTCTCTCGAGGAGAGTTGGGCATTTCACCAGAAGCCGAAGGCCCTCGGTACTCCGATATTGGACACCGTAACAGCAGGGAAGGCTCGACGCGATTCCGCAAATCGGGCAGAGAGTTGGTTCTCGCCATCACAGTCACCGACTACGGCCTCTTCATCGCGTTCCCAAACCCGACCGGTAACCGCGTACATCCACATGTCGCCAGAGGTGAGCAGCGTCATTGCGGACAACCCACCGCCGGGACCAATGTGCGCCACCGTCGTCCACAGCGCCCACGGAAAAGCTCTCGAGGAGAACCCGGAGGCGTGGTACCCGCTGCGGAAGCGCCATCTTCTCGTGAACCCCAACGCCTGCGTACCGGACAATGCGGAGCATGGGGCAGACTTTGAGATGGTATTACAAGAAGTGGAATGATGGAATAGTAGCGAAGCTTTTCGAGAAGGGCTTGACGCAGCCGTACGGCTACCGCACAATCTGTGTCCCGAGGAAGACGTGAACTGGACCGACTTCTTTGGGGAGGGGACGAGACGCCGGCGAAGTTGAAAAGAGTAGAGCCAAAAGTTCGACCCGGAAAACGTGTTCAAGACTGAGTTCCTGCGGCTGGAGCTGATCTGAGTTCTGCTGAGCATGGCCGCTACGGGACATGGTTGGGAGACAAGAGATTGATGCAAATATAAGCTCTGAGTCTCATCATACCCACAGCGTCGTTCTAGCTCGCGGTATGGTGTTGCTATGGCGAAGGCGCGTTTCCGAGGGCGGCGTGTCGCACTTCTCGGTCTCAGAATCCCGTTCATGCATTCCATGGAGGGATGGGATGGTGGCCTCAACATGGTTTCAGTCTAGATTCGGCCACAGCGAAATCCAGTTGTCGGCCATCGAATAAGACACTGCCTTTGAACTAAGATTGAGTCCCCGAATTTCGTCTCAGCAGTACGTGAAGCAAGGCCGCATCCGAAATGCGTGCCAAAGCCATCTCCATCTCTGCTATGGGTGACTAGACCTCCCTTGAAACCATTTCCGCGATGGAGGTGAGTCGATTCCCTATCCGGAAAACAAGAGCCGTAGGACCGCAACCGTTTACGGCCAAATGTCCGTCACCAGATCACACTGGACGGCGGGACTATGTCCGCTGCCAAACCCCAACTCCCTTTTATTTCTTTTGGGAGCTCATGGGCCCCCTCTAGCCGCTCTTGTTCGACTTATCGGGACCCACGACGTGCCTCCGTGCCGGACGCGATGATACGACCGTGGAAATCGGCATCGGCTTTCTCGTTGCTGGACATGGAAACCGAACAGCCGCGGGGACTTTCCTGGATATCATCGTAACCTGTGAGCTCCTGGGCCGGCCCGAGCTTTGTCGCTGGCTCGGTCTGGATTCTGGACTGAACTGCAGGAAGCCCGTCAGTCAGGAAGGGCTCCAATCTCGCGCGCACGCGCGCGCGCGCTGTGGATAGCAGCGTCTTGTGAAATGGACCTTGAGCGATTCCGTGTGCCTTTTCCGAGAGCGGTAACCCCAAAGCGATGAGACGCAGTGGGCGACGAACAAAACGTGCACGCGGTCTCATCACCTCCGCAGTTCAGAGTCGCTCACATCGTCCATGGCCTAGAAGCGTTTGCAGAGAAGCTGAACACGGCCCGACTCTTGAGAGCCAGTCGAGTCGGGAACGCATTTCCATCCAAATCAGGGTGACAGGTGCTTCTTAGGAGTCCAGGGGAGGATGCGCAACGAGTCGTCATTGACTTGCGATTTCCCCTCTCGATCTGTCTCTGTTCCGATTAGTTCTAGTTCCAGGGCTAAATGTCAGCCAGCATCGGGAGGCTTCGACGATCTAGGTAGAATGCGGAACTAGTCCGACGGCGATCTACGATTCGGGCCCCTGAGGTGAAAGGGGAAGCTATTAGTTAGCTGACGGCTAATGAGGCGAGGCGCATCGTCTCGGTGGTGTTGGTAGCCTCAATTGAATCTTTCGACGCGGACTCGTTGGTCGCGTGGTGAAGTCCTCAATGACGTCAAGTGGCTGAACCGTCAATGATTCAGTATCCCGACGAGTGGACGAGTGAATGACTAGTAGTACTAGATGTATACGCACAAGTCTTGCCGTGTGGAGACGGAAGAAGAGGGATCGTATCTCGTCGTTTCCGATATCGATTGGACACGTGAGACTCAACGCAGAAGATGGAGAGCTGAGAGAAGGGAATGCGAAGACAGGTTGGAACCAAGGAAGAGAAGGATTAGAGAAAAAAAAGAAAAAAAAGGAGAAAAAAACTCGAACTTTGGAAGCTGACAGTCAATGTACGAATTCTACAAGGGTTTGGTCCGGGACAAAGCTGGAAAACAAAACCCCCACAGGTCGAGATTTGAAAAGCCCATCGGAGTCGGAGTTAGCCGTGCCGAACGGAGCATCAATCGGTTTGCACTAAAAGCCAAGTCAGTTTATGTGGTTGCGCGGCCCGGGAATCAGTCAATCCCGGTGCATGGTCCAGGGTTTGCCGTGGGTGTGCGGTTCTCCTCAAGAAGAGGTGCATTGCTTGTTTTGTAACGCGAGGTAAGGAGAGGTTTTTTCGTCGTCCAATGGCTCAGGAGGCGAATGTTACCGCCGGCCCATGTGTTCGATTTTGTTGGAGTTTGTCTGGGAACGGCAAATGAATAATTAAAAGCTTTCCAAGAGGCCGCAAATGGCGGCACTTGTGGCTCACACTTACAAGTACCACACAATCTGGACAGTTCAAGGCAATTCGCCACCTCCAAAGCCACCATTCCGTCCCAACCAATTGGCCTTCACGGAGTCTCGGAGAAGACGGGTGTGCATGCTCTGGAACTTCTGAGTGGATGCCGAATGGTCCCAGGAACAGGCGAGCTGCATATCTCGAGCAAGAAAGATGCGGGCAATGGGAGGGAAAAGGTGGATGATGATACAAGAATGAGCAAGCCTCGTGGACCATGTGCCTGGGAAAACTGGGATTTTCCGACTAGATTCCCAATTTCAGTGACATGGCAGAACGTACCTCCGTACGTATTCTTCTACCTCAGAACTGGACCGTCTAGACTATACGCCTAGAGGTTCCCGGCCGATCACTTACTTCATGGGGACCAAGGGGGGGGGAGGGGGGGCACCCTCTATTGTTTCGTCATGTTCAGACCTCTGCGGGGACTATTCTGACCGTTGAGATGACCGTCGACAACCCGGACGAGATTCCGCATAGTGGCGGCCCAATGAGGTGTTGTAGGCTCGCCGGAGATAACCTCCGGTGTCCTTACTTGGCACGACGAAAACAGGACTTCGACACCGTACACGGCGTCCGAGAGAGCAAGATCGTCATGGTACAGTGTTATTAGTTCCCGAACACCCTACGCCCTCCTCAGCTTAGTAATGCATAACTTGGCTCTGGAAAGCTGTCCGGTCTCGTAGTGGCCTACCGGTGGCTCGTGGCACCAAATGTCTCGCATATTTGCCGCGAGCTCCAAGTCGCCAACTCTTACTCAGGTCGCATCTCGATGACGGACCCCCCAGCCACGAACCCTGGCATGGTAGCTCGCGACCTTGTTGGGACTGAATTGTGCCGTTTGATTGGCTCGGTTTTCCTGAATATCATCTCTGGCATCTCTGCTCAGTCCAAACTGGGTGTGTGTCTGTGTCTGTTTGCTGGCACACGCCCCAAGCCATTTCCCACCGTGTCGGATTACTGTCCTGGTGTTTGCATAGTGGTGCTTGTGGCATGCTCGTGGCAGAGAGACGAGGCTGGAGGAACGTGCTGCCCGCGATCCAGAGCTGTTCAGGGATTTATATGCTAGGTGGTATAAGAATCCGACACTCCCTCTTGTCCACCCCCTTCACAACCCTATGTATTAGTCTCTGGCCGTGATCCAACCTGGACGTCACTCATTTATTCAACTTTGAGTTATCTTGGGTCATTTTGATAACAATCGATCAGCTCGATTGTAACCATCATCGCAACGCAACCCCCGCAAGAGCTTGGCAATCCACGCACCGCCACTTGTCGCAACGACGCTATTCCCAGGACCACCAAACCTGGCAACGCGACGGGGCCAGATATCCCGGTAAACTCAATTTGCTTGCCCCCCAGCAATACGACTTCAGTAGTCGACGGTCCGAAGCAAACCATGGACTTCGGCTCTGCAGGTGTGAGTACACTTCAACAAAGTGGGTTACCCAGTAACGCACTTTTTGAACTACTCCCTAACGACTTCGCCTTTCCGACAGATGAAAACACGCTGCGGCAACATCAACACCAGAACGAACGACAACGGCAACAAGCCGATTGCTTCTTCGACCAGCAGCTGAACATCGAGACGCGGAACGATGCGAGCAATCTGTCGCAGCCTGCGTTCGTGGCCCCGGAAGCCCTGAGCTCGCTCCCCAGGGCACCACCTTCGGTCATCTCCGACTCGTCATCGAGCAGTTCTCGAGGATGGCAGCATTCACCGGCCAGCAACGCTTCCGTATTGTCGTCGCCGGCAACTTCAATCACGTCTCCTCAATCCAACACCACCACGCCCCCGATCGACCCCGCCATCCTCCTCAACTCCGGCGAGGAACAGAAAACGAAGCCTTTGCAGACGACGGAGCCGGCCAAAACGATCGAGTCACCGAAGCGTCACAGAGGCAGGCCCCGTCTCGCGGAGTCCAAGACGCGGGATACGCGGGTCGCGCGCGCAGCATACGCGGCGAAGGAAACACCGACCGTCGTCATCAAAACACAACAACAACAACAACAACAGCATCAGAAGAAGGCCGTTGCGGCCGCGCGACGACTCTCTTTTGCCTCGGTCAGCGGCGCCGACGATTTCACCGCCGAGAACACCACCGACGACAAGAAGAACCGCATCCGCGCCCGTAACCGCGAGGCCGCGTACAAGTGTCGGCAGAAGAAGCAGAAGGGAATCGAGAAGCTGCAAGAGGAGGAGGCCGTGGCGGAAGACATCAACAAGACGTTGCACTCCGAGGCGGCCTTGCTGCGCAGCGAAATTCTCATGTTGAAGAACATGGTCCTGCAACACGGCGGATGCGGGTGCTCGTACATCGAAGAGTACATCTCCGGCGCTGCTCAAAACCTCGTCCACTCCAATCTGGCTTCCACGACGCACAACGCGGGTTGCACGACCAGGAATGACCAACAGAACTTGGCCGGGGCCGAGGGAGACAACTGCGTGGATTGGGAGACGTTTGAAATGGACGGTAGGCCCGCCTTATCAGCCCTGGAGTCGGAAAGCGGGTTCTCGGGCGTGGATGAGGCGTCTGTGGCACACAGCTCGAGGGCGCAATCTCTAGGGCTCGCGATGGTCTGAGGCGATTTTGGCGCCCTGCAAAAGTTGAATCCTGTCTTTTCATTTTTGGTTCACAGACGGCATGGCGTTTAGGTGTGGGATTGGGACAGGATAACCCGGTCTCGCGAACTTCCAGGTATTGGCATTATTATCAGGCTGTGCTGAATCGTCTGCTTATGTATCAATCAGCGAGGGCGTCTTGGAGAGGATTGTTAAATTAACAGGACCAACAGCTCGCACTCTGGCACTTGGGTTATACGATACGATAATGAGATCAACGATTCACCATTACTTCTGGTCCTGTGATACACCGTGAACTGCTTGTGTCATACCATGATCCAATATGAATGAATCCGACTGGAAGGAATATTCGCCGGTTTCTCCGATGTATGAGGTCGTCAGGTTCAACCAAAACAAGCACGCGTAGAGGAACTGGCGTGCAGGGACTTACCCCGAAAGTCCAGGCTCCCCCCCCCCCCCCCGGTTCGTTTGCGACTTTTCGACTCATTTTATAGTCCATGATGGCAGGCGGACCTGGCAAAGCGCATTGTCAGATTCCGTCACCATCGCTGTATACAAGGCAGCATAACGATGCGAGCTGGACGGACTGGCTGACGATCCAGCTGGCGGCTGCGTGAGCTCCTCATCTTCTCGAGACGAACCCTACGAGGTAGAAGTGCTGCCCTTGCACTGAGCATCTCGGACGCGCGAATGCATTGTCTTGGTTCGGGCACTGGCTGACTGTCAAGCCAGGGCCATGGCAACATCATCACCATCGTCATCACGTAGATCGCTGCGGTACGCAGAGTTTGGACTGCCTCGTAAAGCCGACAGCCTACCGACAACTAGGCCATCGGAGGAAGCACTGCTTGCACTTTCGCGGTCGGGCACTTGAGATCCTCCACCCATGGCATTGGCGCTGGACTGCGTCTCAAAGGAGTTGCAACAACCCAGGCATCTTACTCGATGAGCATACTCGGGATTTGGACGCAGGCGGGTCTATGGCCGAGTTCAATTCATCAGACGAAGACGCGAACATAGCCTGAAGCATATGCAGATACGAGTCGTGGTCTTCCAAGGCAAACCTCGCAACCCATTGGAATCCCCCTTTATCCGATACGACCCGTCCAGTAGACAGACATCCCCGGAACTCGTGTTCCAACCAGTCAAGCTTACCAGTCAAGCTTCCAGACGCAAGCAGAGTCAAGAACCGGCCGATTCGAAATGCCGCCGGATGCGCGGGGCCAGACCAGACATTCACGAGAAGTAAGACTTTTATGGTTCTGGAGGATCAAGCCGTCGAATCGAAGCCGCCATGGCTCCAGGCCACACTATGTTACTTCAGTTTATGTTCAGCCTTGCGTGGATCCATCATGTTTGCGTATCCTTTTCGATGATCTTATATAGCATGCATCTCAACGCCGTGTGCCAATGGTTCGCTCTCGTACCCCCGACCAGCGATGGGCGGCGCAGGTTTGGATTCGCCACCATGGTCTTCCCTTGATCCTGATCGCCATTCCCACGTTTCGGGTGGGCAAGCAGGTCGCACATTATCGCGCGCAAGGGGCCCTGTCGGCATCTTGTGGGAGGGTGACCTTAAGCTTTCTGGAAACTTGCAAGTGCCGGCGCCTCGAAACTTTGACCGCCGAAGGATGCCATCGACTGATGTGTGCGACATGTCGCGGCGGACGGGGCCAAATGTATGCATACGCTTGATAACATTCTCCAGCTTCGTGAAGCTCTCCTAGCGCTTACGACTACTGTTTAAAGCGAGGTTTGATGGCGGCACGGCGAGTTGGTCTGGCACCCAGGAACCTCGGTTATCGACGCACGCATGGTCGGACGTAAACTGGACGTCCGTCCCAGGTCCATTCTACCATGCCGCATGGTCCCCATGACCCAGGAATCTGGGTCACCTCGTTGGCCGTCGATGGCCGTGCAGTCACGTCATTCTTCGTTGTGATGTGCCTCCATGAGTATACCTACTGCCCGTCAAGTCATCCAGGGGGCTTGCTCTAGGAGTTGTGCCTGTGTTGTCCTGAGTCTGCAAACTCAGTTCGGAAAACAGATGGCCATGTCTTGATCATTCCCCTATTCTCCCCATTTCAGAGCTTGTCCGGGAACCGCATCTTGGCATTGAGAGTCCTACAGTAAACCTTTCGCCGACAAACCCCGACAAGCCAACATGGGGCCTGAGGCCCGGTTTGCTGGCCCAGAAGGTTTCCACGAAGGGACTGAGGCAAGGAGTGCCCAAGGCGGTCTAAGTTGGAATTCAAGCAAGATCCCTCTCCGCCCGTGGCCGACGTCCGTCTCGTGGCGCTTCGTCCTGTTTCTTTCCCCCTCCGACCGCCGAAGGCTAAAAAGCTTCTGGATCTCAGTCTCATCGACGGATCTCCAGGGAACTAGCCGCCAAAGTGTTCCATTGACGGATGATGGGCACGTGTTGCTGATACGCAAGGTTGAGGTCAACTATAAGCCTGTGACTGACCACTCCTCTTCTATCTGTTGTGAGCACGTCGTCGGGTGCCATCTCCTATGCCCAGTACGCCATGCGTCAGGCCGGCAGCCGCTCAGCAGTTTCATCGGCGGCACCATGTCGACGCCAATACTACCAGTCTACTTCGAGCTGAGCTGGTCAATTCTAAGCACGATCGGCGCCGCCAATGTTCTCTTCGGTCTCCTCATTGTCGGTATCACAACCTTTTCGCAAATCACCGTCGTCCCGATCATGTCATCGGCCGCCGGAGCTGTCGCCAATGGGTTGTGTTACTACGCATACTACGACGAGGGATATACACTCAAACAAAAAGCGGCCGCGTCTGCCTTCGGCGATCTATTCTGGATGGTAGGCGAAAATGGGCAGCAGTTCCTGGGCGTCGTCAAACTAACCGATTCACGCAGATACAAGAGGTCGGCCTCTCCTTTTACAGCTACGTCCTGCTCCGTCGAATACTCAAGGACCGAGGATGGTGGATCTTCAACAGCCTCTTCTGGACCATCCTGGCCGCTATCGTCGCCCTGCGAACCATGATCGCCGTCTCCCGCGTCAAGTTCATCCTCAGGGGAAACACGAATCTCCAAAGCACAGTAAACAATCTTCACGTCGCGTACTTCGTCCTCATCGCCTCGCTGGAATGTGTAAGCGCCTTCTTCTTGTTGAAGACGTTTGCCGAGGTGAAATCGACGTCGATCAGAGCAGCTTTGAAGAGTGGTCTCTTCAAGTATCTCATGCGAAGCACAGAAGTCCGGCTTGCAACGCTTGCCATTCTCGGAACCATGAGGGCCATTACGTACTCTTTTCAAATGACGGCCCAAAGCGCGACAAACACGGCCAGTCAATTGGATCGATTCGCATACACGCTGGAGTGTCTCTTCCCAGTCGTGATGTTGTAAGTAATCAATGATGAGAAGTGGGAGATGGTGACGGACTTGCTAACTGGACCAGCATCGATATACTGGCATCAAAACTAGTCTTCACTACGCAGGTGTACAACCCAAGCTGTCCAAGCCGTCCGGCACTTCGAGGATTCACGTCGGCTAGGAAACCGGAGGATTGGGATCCGGTCACGCAACAGAGCCAAGTGGTCGTTGAAGTATTCGGTGGTAGGAGGGCTAGCTCACAGGAGAACATCCTCAGCACAGCACCATCACGACTGAGGTCGAGATCTGACGCCAACCTCGACGTGCCAGAGGCAGTGACACCCGTTGGAGGGATCAGTAAGACGGTCGAATTCCGGGTATGGCGGTCGGAGCCGGCAAATCCACAGAGACCAGATCACTGCCTCACGGTGCCATGACAAAGCGAGGCCAGTGGAGGAGGTAGACAGTATTATTAATAGAGAGTATCATAAATACTAGTTCATAACATGTCCATAAACCTTCCCCGTGGTCCCCGTTTTCTGTTGAGGTAATTCACGACACGGAAATGGGTCTGGGTCCGCCGGTGGACTCAACTGGTGGTGTACGCCAAGGGCCACGTCCGTTCCACGACCCCGACTCACTTCTGCACTTGGGCTGAAAGCTGAGACAGAGTATTGGGGCTGGTTGGAGGGGCCAAGAGATGGGTTGTATTAGGAGTGAACAATTGATGTTGTAGAAGTTAAAAGCAGTGAGTGCACTTTGTCCCAATATATGGGCGCTGAACGTGATACGTAACCGTACCTGACCACAGAGACTGCACGGTTTACTGATCTCGGCTAGATACGCTCTCGGAAATAACTTCCCCTTTTGCGACGGGCAGCTTTGCCGCCTCTTTGGTCCTGCAGGCGGCAGCGCGGTTGTCGAACCCGATTTCTTCCAACGATCTGTCTAGTGCTTCGATGCTCGTGCCATCTTGCGGCACTGTCTTGTTGTCGTCCTAGCGTTTCGAAAACTAGTGGTCTTCACGCTTCGAAGTCTCATCTCAACCTTCAGCGGATAAACTAACGCACTCCACCTTACCTTAGTCAAAGTATGGGTCCTAGGCGAGTGGCTCCAAACTTCATGCTAGGCTTTCAACTGTCCCCAGTTCTCTTGGCTCTGGAGAGAATCTACAAGGCATGTCAGAAATGTACTTTGCATGAAGGCACATGCGCGTTCGTCAAATGTCTCCAACAAAAAGTATCAAAAGCTGAGGAACGGCGGAAGATGCCCCGTGCGCAATCATAGGCGTGTATGGGAAATTTGGGAAATTACTAATTACTAGATACACGTCGAGGAGTTACCATTGAAAGAAAGTCCATCTGTTTTTCATCTTCTCACCTACCTATCTAAGTGATTCAGGAATCCTCAGAGAGAAGTAACGTATGTTCCCTTCACCTTGACCCATGGGATTACGAGGCTCTTTGTATACCTTAGTTCACGCCGTGCACTATCATGCCATATTCGATGTCATTCGAAACATGTGATACTTACTCAGAAACGATGTAAAGGTGAAGAGAAAGAAAAAACTCATCCCGCATCAAACTCCGGGACTAGTGCGCTGGAAATCAGATTCAGCGTCGACACCGGGATATCTTCACTGGATCTTGCAGATTCACTGGGACCGTAATGACTTGGCACGACTATTTCCGTATGTTTGATATCTAATCAACTACTGGAGCCACATCGTTAACCGCTTCAAAAGCCGGGACAGCAAGAACAGTGGTTCAGTCCATATGGTTTATTCATCTTTACCAGCTCCGCTAATTGTAACCATCCCGTCCTTCAGGGGAGGTGTCATCACTACTGGAGGTGTCGTCTTCCGCATTGTTCTGGTTTCGCAGCTTGGAATGATTCAGACCAAGCTTCTCCCGTCAACAAAGGTTAGTGACTCTGTGGCCAACCATCGAATAAATGAGTGCCACTTACAACCTGGCTGAGAGCCGCGTCACCACCATGGGTGACAGCACCGGTGTCAATCGTAGAAAATTGCGACATGTCGTGCTCTGGAGCGCTGGGTAGCTATCGAAAGCGTAGAAGGTGTAAGTGGAAGGTGATTCGAAGTTGACGTCTGAAGTAGAAGAAGAGGGAGCAAAGAAGGTGAGACTTGACACCCCTTTAATAGCTCCCGATTATTCCGAGCAATCAGCCGCATGACAACAGATTATAGACTTCTTCGCAGCTTGCGACGTAGAAATGCCTCTTTGCACTCTGGCTCCAATAATGAAGCTGGTGCTGCTGTAGTGCTGACCATAGTTGAGCAACCATGAGGAAGCCGGCCAGTAGAAACGACGGCAGTAAAGCACCTGACTGGCGGAACCACGCAACGGCTACGTCTTTTTTTTATTTTATTTAATGTTCAGCAAATTACGCGTTCATGAGCCACGAATGAGAATCGAAGCGACTGTTCATTCTTGAGAAGGCGAGTCTGGGGTCTCAGTTTTCATTGTTGGTATGGTTGAGAACTGATGAAGTCTGATTATCGCAGCAACCTCTGCTATCGATTAGTCTCCTGACTTTGAAAGGTTTGCACCACGGTGATTGTGACCTTCTCTATGCCCCAAGACCAACACACATGGCGGTAAATCCCGGCGGTCACCAGCCTGATCTTAGGATGCCATGTCCGAGATGAGCAGGAATTCGAGACAACGGACTCAGTCAGGGAGTTTTTTACCAGTTCACTTGGAAAGGCCCGATGCGACATTGTAGATGGTTTCAGACTATGCTCACAACAGCTCTCGAGGAAGCAGTCTCATCCGCCCCAAAGCATTTCAGTTCCCCCAGCACATAGCCGATCCTCTTCATAAAGCCTGGTCTTTCCGGCACAGGAGTAACGTAAAGACCGTGGATGTGCGGGTCCTTCCTGGCAGGGTCAGACCTTCGCGGGCGCACGTACTTATAGACAAGTATCAGGGCATATACTTCCATCGGCCCAACGAGCCCCGCGCTTGCCTCGTAGTCGCGGTCTATCGTATCAAGCATCCCGTAGCAGTCATCATTTCCCTTTTCGCTGCGGAACATCAAATGACCGGTCGGTCCCTTGTTCTCGGACAGCCTCATTCTGATCAGCGGGCCCTCGAGCTTTACCCAACCGTCCTTGACGCGACCAAAGGGATTGCCTCCGTCGACTTCGACCTGCGCGTCAAGAATCCTTGCCACTTCCTCCACTTCCTCCCATTCTTTGAGAAAGCCCGCAGCTGGAACACCATCAACCGAGGCCCAGGACCAGGAAGGCGCGCGGTAACCTCCTTCGGGTGCCTTGCATTCGGGAGCTTGCCAACACAAGTCTTCGATCAGTGAGCCACGCCATAGACCTGCCAAATAATCGTCCTTGAGAATCTTGTTCATGGACCTGGCTATTCCAGAGATTGCCGGCAACTTGTCTGCCGGGCTCGTCATCTCTCGACGTCCGTAATCCCAGAGCAGACCGTGCCACTTCTGCAGCGCTGAACTAGGACCATAGCCGACTTCTTTATCGAGGTTGCGTTTCGCAAAATCTTCTGTGTAGTTGACCAAATAGCTATTGTCGTTGACAAAGGGCAGGCGGTAAAATAGTTTCAGGCCTTCCTCAGCTTCGAATCCTTCGAGACATTCCCAGTACATCTGCTCAGTTGCGAAGTGCAAGATTCTCCGCGAGAGGACCCTCTCTTGGAGCCCCCACGCTCTTTTCGTCAGCGGTTCTTTGTTCATCCCGAGGTGGTTGTAGTGGTTGACTTCTGTCGCAAGAGGCAAAGCGGAGGCGAGGATACAACTTCCCTCGCCACGAGGAAGCTTGAAGTAGGACCTCGGCAGTCGTGGAGACAGCAGACCTCCGTTTACGTCGGGGGATTTTGCCGCTGCCAATGTCAGATACGAGTTGGAGTATACGGCCGCCATCTGAGCCGACTCCCGCTCCCACTCGTTCAGGTCGTTCTGACAAATGCACAAGCTATCGATCCACAGATACTTGACCCCGAGCATGCGGGTAATGGTTACAGCATCTTGGAAAGTCCGGGGAAGGACATTGACGTCGATGCCGTCCTTGCGAGCTTGCATCGTCTCCTTGGTCGTCGTGAAATGTTTCGCATCCTGTCCCCAGCAGTAGCTGAGTGTGATATAGTTGCCTGATACGCCATGATCTGGTTCAACAAGCTCAACGAAGTGGCTTGAGCCCATGGTACCGACCTCCAGGAGGCGATTTGGTAGTCGGCGTTCAACCTCTCTGCAATGTGGGTGCTCGTCGCACTTCTCTAGCCACTTGACAATATGATTGAGCGTCGTTTGGTCTGGTACCTCTCTCAACACCCGATTGGCGCGGCCGGTAGTAAGAGAATCATCTTTTGCGACTTTAGTTTCGTAACAAATGAATAGGAAACGTTCTGTGGTGCCTACCTCGGTCGGATGCGAAACCAACTGCTGCCACGACGGACAAGAAACGATCGTTGTCTTCGGCGCTTCTGCATAGAACCCAAAGACCGTCGCCGCCATCCCGACCACGTTTGGTCAACCACATGTCCTAGTCGGGGGCATACCAAACCGGGACGGGAGGAGAGGTGCTGGCAAGCTCTTCCAATAAGCCATCCGCTTCCCCGGCAACGGCTCGGCAGAGAGCACAACCACTTGCTGCGGCCTTGCGAAGGCTGTCTAGGTCAGGGTGGTAGGGGACACCGAATCGTTCGAGAGGCTTCCCTTTCTCAAACTTGTCGAGCATGAAGGGGTGTATTTTTTCCAACCCGCTGAGTGTTCCGATGTACTTTTCGGGGAACGGAGGGAGATCCTCCAGCGGAAGAGACTTGCAAAGTTCGCAGAGGGACATGGCGGAGAAAGTGGGAGATAGCCTCGAGATGATGCCTGTGAAATGGAGGCAAGATACATGAAGTATTGGGATGCGGCTGAATTTAAATTTCTATCAAATGCGGAGACTTGAATATTGCCATGAAGCGAGTTACCTCTGCCGAACCAGTCTTCCCTCAAAACTCGCCATTCAAAGTACGTCAGACTGTTCGGTGCTGCTGTCAGGTGATGCAGATCTCCTGTTCTAGACCCGTCCAGAACGCACGCTGAGCCAGCTAGTTCATGACTTTCAAGAGATGTTCTACAGTGGCGATTGTCGCCTCTTCCGATGTCAAGTGCATGATGCTGCGCCCATTATCCGTTGCACTCGCAGCTGCCTATCAGAAAAACCTGCCTTGCGAAAGGCGGACTGCCTAGATGATTACGAAGTGCCCCATACCAAGGCCTGCTCTTACTCTCAAGAAACCGGATACGCACGCCCATGTACTAATGGGCGTGTGATGCAGCAGCAACCAAGCCAGCACAGGCAGAAGAAGGATTCGGGCGCCTTAAACCTCCCCCGGCAGCTTGATTGGGAGCTGACATTCCCCTGCCCGGCCGCTGTCAGCTTATTGCCTACAATGGGCAGAGACTGGAATCCCAAGGCCAGTGGGATCGTGCCTCGAACCCCTGCAGTGGGAAAAGTAAGCCGTGCAAAACGGGACTTTGGTATCGCGGTGTAACGGTCGTCCGCCAACGTCTCCGACCATATCGTTTCATCAAGTCTCCTGAATCCAACCTGATTCTCCAGACTGAGAGTCAACGGAAGAATTCTATGTGCAAGACAATCGAGCAGCCCCTTGTGCGTCCCGCATCAAACCAACACCATACCACCCCCTCGGAGCCTTACTATGGCTTGGGGTGTCATTCGCACCAGTTCTGGGGGACTGTTCTCCGACACCTTCGACACCAACAACCCCGTTCAGGACGAAGTGGGATATCCATATGGCTGCGGCACAGGTCCATGGCCTTGCTGGCGGTTACCGCTCCGCAGATCTGGCATCAATTTCCTTCGTCTTCGGCCAGCAATCCGCTCATATGCCTCTGGTACTTGCTCCTGAGCCCTCCATCATAGCAGAGACTTTGGTAGAGTAAGCCAGTAGGAGCACCGAAATGGGATGCCTTCGGTTGCCGAGACTTACAATGTCTCCTCGTAGGGCAGCCTGGTCAAACGATGAAATTCATGAGCGATGGGACACCGGGGCTTGGTACTTATGTTCAACAGCCCCTTATTCTGTCGTTGCCGATAACTCTGTGGTGTTTCTTCAACTCCAAAATACCTAAACATGATACGGAAAATGAAGCGTCTTTGCTGAAAGCCTCCCCTCGGCAATCTTTTCGCACACGTCTCATCTCCTAGGATGGATCCGACAGGAAGGACAGCCCAGCCTGGGCTTGAAGTTTGGCGGCTGTCGGATGGGCGTTACGGCACCGATATCATTCTCCAGGTCTGGTTCCAGGGTCCAGACGCGGCGTTGAGGCGGCTGGAGTACATGTCCATTTTAACGGAACTGGACTGCGCCGTTGGAGGTCGATGCGGCGCCGAAAGCTGGGTCGCCGTTTCGGGCCGGGCAGTTGTGGACGAAACCGGACGTAAGTCATGAGCAGATGTCTATTGATGGTAAAGACATGTCGACAGAGTGATTTATAAAGCCGCTGCCGGTTCTCCCTCAAGCAGAGCTCTTCTACCTCGGATCGCAAGAGAAGATGTTGGGTGTAAACTGGAGAGGGGTTCTCACTTGAGGAGGCCAGCGGGAGAGTGTCGGTGACGGAGGTTGGACGATCAGCAACAGTGGTTGGTTCCCGAATGGCGGTATACTGGCCTTCCGTAGTGCTGCAAGCCAGCAACGGGGATGTGATGGAGGTCGCCTTCAACTACAAGTCGCCAGGATTCCAGGAGCCGAAGAGGGTGGACATCTCAGCCTCTCCCGGCTCAGCCCTGGCCATCCTCCCGAGAGAATCGACGCGTTCCGCCGGGGATCTCACGGCAGCAGCCTCGAGCGCGCGCGCATAAACTACCGCGACACCAGCGGCCCTCTCCGCAACTACCATCGATCTGCCGGCGGCCAGCAACGCACATCCTCCGGCGAGCTACCCGTTACGGTCGATTCGAACTCTACCAAGGCAGGTTTCGCCGTAGCCCGTGGCGACGTAGGGGGCCAAACGTCGAGCGCGGTGAACACGTGGGTTTTGTATCAGGACTCCAAGAGCGGCAAGATTTCGCTTGTGTACGAGAATGATGGCGAGGGCCGGAAAGGTCCGGAGACGGATTCTGTATCTGATGGGGCTGATAACCCGACGCATCTTGCTTGCGTGACTGCTTCATCTGTGATGATACCCGAATTTCCGCTGGAACCGGCGCCGGCCATGATTTGAGTCATTGCTTCTCCCAGGCCGGGGAGAAGTTGTGAAGCACGTACACCTTGATGGCGATTCGTGGACGTCCCCTCGCTATATCGGAAGGCTTAGATCTTGACCCCTACCAGGAGAGTAGTCTTCTGTCAGATATTCGTTAGTAAAACATGTGTGAATGCTGTCAGCGAATTTGGATGTCAAAAACAAGGTTGCAAGTATGTTTCTGCCATCACGGATGATGTGTGATCAGTTGTGACCATGTCGGCTTTAGATGGGGATCCTTTGTCCCCGTCCCAACCCCCTTCCGCTAGATTCAAGGGTGACACATATCTGCGAAGTTCTGTCTACACGCATGTCAGCCATATTGTCCGATTGAATTCGAGAATAAAGTCACAGGCCTCAATCCATAAACTGACCAAACGTCATACGTCAATTCTTTCAAGGTATCAACTATTGTACAATTATCGTTCTCGTCACTCATTTCTCGAAGCGCTTGGCAACGGTCTTCCAGTTAACAACGTTCCAGATGGCGTCGAAGTACTCGGCCTTGCGGTTCTGGTACTGCAGGTAGTAGGCGTGCTCCCAAGCGTCGATGCCGAGAAGGGGCTCCAGGTTGCCGGTGACGGGGTCCTGGTTGGCGCGGGTGACAACACCGAGGGTGCCGCTGGTTTTGTCCTTGACGAGCCATGCCCAGCCGCTGCCCTGGATTCCAGCCAGGGAGGTGTTGATCTGCTTGCGCAGCGTCTCGAAGGAGCCGAAGTCCTTGGTAATGGCTTGCTGTAGGGGGTCAGTCGTGATTCCAAGTCAGAAACATGTTGATGCACTTACAGCCAGCTTGCCGTCGGGCTCACCACCACCGTCACGGCTGGCGGGAGCAAGGTTCTCCCAGAAGAGGGTGTGGTTAATGTGGCCACCGCCATGGAAGTTGATCAGAGGGGCCTGTGCAGCAGCCTTGGCGAAGTCGCCCTTGGCCTTGGCCTCCTCGACGGTCTCGAGCGCGGTGTTGAGGCCGTTAACGTAGGTCTGGTGGTGCTTGGAGTGGTGAAGCTCCATGATCTGGGCCGAGATGTAGGGCTCGAGAGCACCGTAGTCGTCTGGGGGAAAACCCGGCTCATTAGCACCAGGATTGCTGGCCACTGGACGGCTTGCGTCGACGCGACTCACAGGACATGTCGGGCAGCGTAGCCTTGCCGCGGACGAAGCTGGTGCCCATGACTGCAGCAGCGGGCTTAGCGGCGCCGGCTCGCAGAGCTGTGCGGAGGACGGGTGCGGTTCGGAGGAGAGTGGACGACATTTTTGCGTGTTCCTATGTCTGGTGTATTGTGTGAATTGGTACCAGTTGCTGGAAATCAAATGATTTCTAAGAGATCGTGAGTGAGAATGGCCGTTTGTATACACCTTTGACTGATCAATTCAAATATGTTGGTTGACAAGTTGGAGCGCAATTGCAACTTCAGGATGATGTCAATTGCGGGAGGTTCGGTCGGCTATTACGTGAGGGAGCTCGGATCTCCAGAAAAGCTGCCAGCGGGTTGCCGAGCTTGCAGGCTCGCTCTCGCTGAACTTTGAAGCCTTCTTTCCGTTTCTGCGAATGAAAGAAGGATGTCGTCATCCACATAAAGTGGAGACCATGTTACCTCGCGCTTTAGGCCTTGGAGGCTGGAGCTCACTCGGAGCTCACAGCCGGCAGGGTTCTCAGCTCTATTCCTTACCTTATGTAATCCAGCTATCCTTATTGGCTGGGCTGAGTTGGAGAGCAGATGCCACATGCTTGCGCCACATCGAAAGCCACAATGGCGGGGTTAGATCTCTGCCCGGGTGGAAGGCGCGTCAGCAGAGGCATCCGACGCGTCGAGCTGTCCAGTAACATCGTCAAGTCGCAAACAACGACTGCAACCCTCGCTGACGACGGGACCGAGTTCTGTCTGCAGTTTCTCCGAAATGTCGTACTACGACATTGATTCCATCCTTACGGATGCTGAGGTACGTTTAGTCTACAACGTACACCCTGCACCCTCGCGCGGCATCTCCTTACCGCTGCTGCAGAGCAGAGCATCCGCTGACAAGACCCAGAAAGTGCCCTGCAAATTCGAAATCGATGCTGCCGACCTGGGCTACCTCGACAACAACCCAAGCCACGCTCTCAAGGCCGGCACTCAGATCCCCCTCCCCCTCTGGCTGGCCGAGATGCTTGCCCTCGCCAGTGCGGGCCAAGATGGCAAGGCGCCCGTGACGCTGAACCTGCCCTCCGCCCTATCGTACCAGGTTGTTCAAGCTCTCAAGGCCGACCCGCGAGCGATTCCCGTCCGAGACCAGAGCGCTCACTTCTACGGGCTCGGCACTAGAATCCTCGACCTATTCGACGAGCGCGAGCTGAGCGAGGTGATGAGAAAGACCTTCGTCACGCGAGCAGCCGAAATCGGCCTTCACGCTCGCAAAGGGGGCGACGACGGTGTGGGCGGCTCGAGCGAGGACTTTCTTCGTGGCTTGGACGAGTGGGAGCGCATGCTCTTCCGAAAAGCGCACAGCGGCCACAAGGCTTCCAAGGAATGGTTGGACAAGGTCAAAAAATACTGATGGGATACCCCGATTCGAAGACAAAGACATCACCACCCTCTGAACTGGTGCATGCCCGGTTTCGTCAGCGCGGGCGGCCTGCTCCTTATTCTGATGGAGGCCTAGACCGATTCGCCAAGCGTTTGGCAGGAAGAATATGTGGACTCTCTAAAGGCCGGCCAGGATCTACATCCCGGCGGAGCAATCTCCCAACGCGCGGGGCAACGCATCTCGGCGCCGCGACTCGGACGATTGGGTAAGAGCCCAGAGACCGAGCTGCTCCGGAAACTCGAGTCGAGAGCTTCAACACAGCTTCGCGATAATACGTGACCCCGCATAGGTAGTCAACGGGAAGACGGAAGCTAAGACAAGATCTCCAGACTCGACGCCGGCATCAGTAGTTGAGGCGCGACAAATCGCGCGGGGTGCACGATGAGGATCTGGTGGGGCTTTGACTCGCGGCTCGGCTTTGGAGCATGAGACCGAAGGAGCACGCAACAGTCGATAAGCAAGACCATGAGTACATATGCCTACACTATGAATCCAATCCATGTCTCCGGCGCATCTCGGTGATTTTGTTGGTTGAGCTCCTCGGGAATACGCATGTCATCGTTTCACATGAGAATCTTACATATCTAAAAGTCCCCGCCACTCATCTGATATCTGAGGCGGGGCGCACCGAAGAGATGACAAAGCGCATGGCTATCGGCGGCTTCCGTGCATCCACAATCCTCTGACTCAAGGTAATTAATTACCATTTATTGCCACGTATAGAAATAACGAGTCCCTTTTTGTCCCTCATCACATGTGCTTTTCGAAAACCTCTTGGAAACTTTCACCAGAACCCAAGTCTGCCCAAGACCACGACTCTACCCTTCACCTCGACCAACATGACTTTACAAATAACTGTAACACCGCTAGCCCCCGCTGAGAGCTCAGCCGTCGATTTCGGAGCCGTCGTCTCCAACGCGAACATTGAAAACCTCACCGGTAAGATGGCAGTGAAAACCACAATTGACGACGCGAATGATATTGTTCAAGTGTTGGGAGAATACCCGTGAAATCGGTAACCTCCTTTGGTAAGCTCTTCAGACTTGTCAGCCAATCTGAACCCAAGACTGACCGCTCCCCTCTCAGATGTCGACTTTGAAGTCATCCGTGAAGCCCTCTTCAGGCACCAGGTCCTAGTCTTCAAGAGCCAAAGCCACGTCTCTCCCAAGGCGCAGTATGCCATCACCCAGCGTTTCGATCCAGACGCTGGCGCGAACTACGGCCATGGCAAGACCCTCGACGCAAAGCGTTCCATCCTCCACCCGGACCTCAAAACCATCCCCCATCAGCCCCAGGTGCAGGTCATCGGCAACGGTTTCATAGAAGAGTACGAAGGCCTCAGGAACATCCGGCTCCGCCACCCTCACCACCGCACCTTCCACGCCACGACCATCCCCGCCGAGGACGACCTCGACTTCACCCGCTTCTACCGTTGGCACATTGACGCCGCCCTCTACGGCCTCGCGCCGCCTGTTGCCACGACCCTCCTCGCCGTCCGCGTCCCGGGCGGTCGCAAACAGACCCTACGCTACGACGATGGCAGCGCCGAGGAAATGACGGTTCCCCTGGGCACGACGGCCTTCGTGTCGGGATACGCAATGTACGACAAGCTCTCCCCCGCCGACCGAGAGTTCGTCCGCACCACAAAGGTCGAGTACGCGCCTCACCCCTACGTGTGGATGAGCAGCGCAAAGTCCCGCCCCGACGGTCTCGGGCTCGTCTCGGAAGGCAAGGAGGTGCCCCTGGACGACCTCCCGCCCATCGAGGACGACAAGATCCAGATCCTGCCCATGTGCTGGCGGAACCCCGTCACGGGCCGGCTCGCGCTGCAGGTCCACCCGTCCGCGGTGCGGAAGCTGCACTTGGCGGACGGCACCGTGGTGGAGAACCTCGCCGAGGTCCGGGAGACGGTGCATCGGCTGCAGAGGCCGGCCATCTCACCCGAGAACGTCTACGCGCACGATTGGGAGCAGGGCGACTTTGTCGTCTTTCACAACCGCGGCCTGATTCACTCCGTCGTGGGGGCGTTTGCTGAGGATGAGATTCGGTTGTTCCGACAGTGTAACATTGCCGGTAGCAAACTTCCCGAGGGGCCCTCTGAGGTTGCTGCGGCGGTGTAAGATGATCGTCACATGATGCCCCCCCCCCCTCTCCTTGGCGTACGGTTGTTTCCAATTTCCGTAGAGTGTAGTGTATTTAGTCAGAGTCTTGTTTATCGAACGAGGTTAAGCGGCGTAATCGGCGTCCCGATCATGACATCCGGGGTTCACTGCCACTTTTCTCCATCACTTACACTTTACCAGTGACCACTTACTTCCGCGCCCATAGTCTTGTCCACGTCATGCGGTGCGGCTACGTGAGCCTCGTCGGCAGTCGTTTTCCAAGCACACTATCGATGGTGCACGACGACAATTCACGCAGCAAGATGCGTACATGTGAAATTCGGCACAGGCGCGCGCAATCTCCGGTGACATCGGGCGGCGCACGCCATGACGATCGCAAATCATGATCCGTAATCGGAGCTGGCATCGTCCCCTCAAGCCTGTGACACTGGCAATCCCCGCTCTGGATCCTGCACGTACCGGCACAGTGCATACTACCCAGCATGACTATGTGAATTGGTCGCGAAATTTGTCGTTGTGATGTTGACTTTATTATCGTGGGTTTTTTGTATGTATATTAGTATCCGAGAGTACCGAGACCACCCAAATGAGATCAGTCCATAACCACCATCCAGCCGCGCCATGCCCATGATGCTGCCTAACCGTGAATCCAAAACTTTTTCTGTGTGCAAACAGGGTATCATTCTAAGCGGAGCCAAACCCGCTCCTCAAAATCGCTCAAGGGAAAACGTCGCAGTCCGAGGCCATGGCACTCAAGCATGCTTCCAGAACTTCCACTTCTGCGGCTTTCGACACGCGTCGCATTCCGGGACGAGGTACTTGCTGAGCTTCTTCCAGCCCTCCTCGGGAAGGGACTCGATGGAGTCGTTGAGCATATCCATGCAGGCCCGGGTAGCTGTACCGACACGTAAGTCGTTGTGACAAAAGTCGAGAGTATGTGTATGTGTAAAACCTACGCATCATCTCCATGGCATCCGCGCTGTCCGCGGCAATCTCCATACGAGTCGAGTTGTAGCAGTGATATCTCTGTTGAAGTCCGAGCATGCACTCCCACATCTCCTCCAGGTCGGCGTCGTCGGCGGAGGAGCGGCGACCGGTAAGGGAGCGTCTCGGGTGTCCGGCCTGCTCCGCATTCGGGGTTGGTGCCGGGACGCACTCGGTCATCGTGACTTGCGCCTCGTGCTTCTCTGACGTGGTGGCGCAGGGCCTGATCATGTCGTCCTCGCTGTCACTCTCGGGCCAGGAAGAGTATCCCGAGGCGCTTCGCTTGGGGAAGCTTCGTTGTTGTCGGCCGAACATGTTGATCGTGTGTGACCGGTGCGTGCTAGTAATTGATAGCTGGATGTGCGTATATTTGTTGTGGTACGGTATCGATGAGGTTCAGTCTTGTAAGAAAAAGAAGAACCTTCTATGGCTATGGAGACCAACGAGATCGAGAGCAGTGACGAATAGCGAGACCAAGACAGTAGCGGAGGGAAAGGGAGAGGACTCAAGCCCACTATATAAGCCGCGAGCACCGGAAGCCCTATGCAGTGATCACCAATCTAGAGCTGAGATCGCTCGAGACGAGGCGCCCTAAAATTCTGAGAAGCGATGGCGATCAGACCCGCGCGCCCAACGGAACCAGGCCGATCCCTACTCATGCGGTCACTGAGACCCAGAGCCATCAGATGGATTTTTTTGGATGACGGGGTGGGTGTCATCAAAGAACGGGCTGGCTAGTGCGTGTAAGTGGGTTCTTTGTTTTCCCCCCCGAGCAGAACGGACGTGTATCGAACTAGTATAATTACCTTATTACTCGACGGACACGAACCAGTGACAGCTTGGACAGACCCCTTTCTGAGGTAATTCGGGCCAGAATGAGTAATGACGATGGAGCCATGAGGGTGCGCTGAGAGCTCCGTCTGGCCCGAACGCTGCGCGGGACAAGGCATTAAACCGGGGCCCTGTCAAGCAGTGTTTTTTTTTATTAATTTTTCTTTTACTCCCTTCAAAATCTTCCTTTTCGCCCTCCTTGTTTCATTGGAAACCTTGGACGAACTGAACCCGCGAATGATGGGACGTAAAAGAAGGCCCGAAACACGTAAGAAAATGGCCCGAAAAGAACTGGAGCTCTCACACACGGGAAGTTTTCGTGGCTCGACCGTCCCCTGGAAATTGAGACGTGAGGAAAAAAAAAATATTGGAAACCAAGAATTTGTTGTTGATGATGATGATGATGTTGTTGTTCTCGTGTGTTTGTTTGTGTGAGGCGGAGGACCCGGTACGTAACGAGTCACCCCTCCACCCGTGTACACATACAGTACATGTACGAATGCATGGCCCATCGAGCTCTTGAGACAGCCCGTTGTATGTATATTGTAAGTGCTATGCAGGGCCAACAACGACACAACCTAACTAAACACGCCCGCATCGGCCGGCATCGACAACTCCCGCCCGCGGCGCCGCGCCCTGCCCTGCCCTGGTTCCATACATCTACAATGGCGCTGTTATGATGTGATGGGCGGTGTCAGCCCCTCGGCCTGGACTGGACGAAAACAGCCCGCGACGTGGACAGCCCGCGACGACGTGGACAGCCCGCCAAATGACATCTGCCGGGGCCGAAGGGGGAGTTGGCACGCGGGAGAAGAAGAAGAAGAAGACAAAGGGATGGACGGTTTATGATTTACCTTTTGCGGTGGTTAAGGTACTTTGTTGGGCTGTGTTCCCGTTGTCAACAGCCCAAGAAACCCTACTTTACTACCCCCCAAACCTCCTCCCTCTCTCCCTGGCAACAATCCAAGACCACCAACAATTGACCGCCCCATGAGGCGATGCCATGCGCCCATGAAGCGATGAGGAGGATATCCAGGGGCCCGGATCGTGCTATTCGCCAGGGCAACGCCCTTCTGACCTGCGGTGAAGCGTCCGAGGGCCCTGAACGCCTGGAAGGGGGTGTGTTTTCAGGTTCATAGTGTCTTAGACACCGAGACATGCGCCCAGCGCCGGCTCTCGCGGGCTTTGGATCAAACGACGGTGAGGCGGCGGAACAGGCGCGGGAGGATTGTGGTGTGCGAGACATGTCATACGGGACTCTGCTCTGCTGGTCTCTTTGAATAGGACCTCACCTCAACTCAACTCACCACCATCCAGCACACAGCCCAGCCCAGCCGAGCCCAGCCCAGCCCAGCCCAACCTCACCCGCATCTTGTAGCGCTGCGCCGTGAAACGTCTTCCGGGGCCTCAAAGGCTCAATTCCACTGGCGGCGGGCCTCGTCTCCATCACGTTCCCGTGTAATCCCGCGAAGAGGGGCCACCGACAACCAGGGGTTTTGCGTTTTCACGTTTCGCGGTTTCGAACGGAGCGCTCCGTGGGTGGTCCACCAGGGCAAAACACGTAGAGATGGGGCCCGATGCCGCACCGGATGGGGGCGCCCGAAACTCGGTGAAGGGGCCTTTCGGAAGCCGGCAGCGCCGGTCGTACCTCGTTTGCTTCCATTACTTGTCGTTCCTGTAGTAAGAAAAAAGGTAAGAGAGCGATCGTCGTGGTGGCGCGGTCCATGGCGCCATGGCCACATCATCAGCCCGGACAACTTCGGCCCATGCCATCAGCTGTTAAACATCGAACCGGACGAAAGCTGCCAAACAAGCCAAATACAGGCTTGTAACCTGACGAAATGTGTTTTTCCTGTAGATAAAGCTCATGCCGACGTCTGGTTTGCCAGATAAGCCCATGAGCCCTAGGCGGGCAGCTTATTGATCCAGAGGGCGGCTCTGGGGTCTTGGAAATCCTGCGTCATCTCAGCTTAAAGCCGGATCAGGGCGTTCTCGTCCATTGATTTGTCGTCTGTTATCTCGTCGTGGACTCAGCTTCACATGTCCATAGCCACATCCCCCAATCTTGGCCGCTTGGCTTGCCCGCCCGAGACTCGCGAAGGCACATCATGATTCACAACGCCAGGTCCGTTGTGGGTTGCCCCAGCATCAGACATGCGAGCATCATGCTACTCAAGGTTTATCTGTTAGCCATCGGGCGACGCCAAGCGTCGTTCGTATCGTCGACAACTGATTTACTGGTTCGACTCAATGACTGCCTTCCGGACACTCACCAATGTGTCGAGAGGCAACAACCACGGTTCTAAGATCGCGCTGGGCTATGGTCTAATCAAGCCAAGGCTCGAATGGTCCATCTCTCACTTTGATGGTTTTTAAGGCAACCCTCGGGGGCCCCGTTGATTTTCCTGGCAAACGGCTTCTCACCTAGTCCGTTCGACTAGCGATGATGATCGACGCAATCAGACAAAGTTCTGACTGGTGGTTGAGCTTGACGACATCGCCAACTCAGCCTCAATGCCGTCGTATTCCAAGACTGTTCGCTGGCAACCTTTCTTTTGCTTGCGACGAGACGAACCGTCCATGCTACTTTCAGCTGCTGTCGCGCAACCACAGAAAGCCATGTTCAAATCCGCCTCTCGTGATACGGTATTCTCATCCTCAAAACTCTCACGATCCACATTCTGTAGTAACCGTCATGGCCACTAAGAGAGGTCCGCACCTCTTTCGCAACCATGGTCACAATCACTCCCCACTATCTCATCAAAGCTGTGACCCAGCTCCTTGCCCCCTCGGGCGCATCGTCTTCGCCGCTCGTCTCAAGCGACGGGTCGTGATGTGATGATACGGCTCCGAGCTATCGACGATCGAAGGCATGCGAAGAAAGAACAAGGTTCCAGTTGTCTCCAGCCCCGTTATGTCCGTAAAACTCGTCGTAATCAAGAATAGTTTCGGGTTCAGCGCCAAACTGGTCGTCCGAATGGCTTACCCGGCCCTTCATGATCTCCCAGGCATCAGCCAGTTCGGGGAGATAACAAGTCCGGAAGCAGTACAGCGGCATCATGGTCGTCAGGACGCAATGTGCGCTCCTGCCAACTTTGATGAGGGCTCAGAACACGAGCTATCTGGTCGGCTATTGGAAACCCTGGACCGGTTGGATCGGCCTCTTTCTGGCGATTCTCTGCTGTCCAGATGTACGGCTTGCAGTTCATCATCAGCAGATTTCCTTTTCGAAGCATACTGACTTTGTGGTCGAATGGCCTCATCTCTACCCAGCGACGAGCCAGCTCATCCCATCGCGCTTGTTCTTCTTCGCTAGCCCTCTCGTCATCCCACTGGTGCTTTCGAGGAGAAGACAGCTGATTGGCGTCCGACACGACTGACTGTTCCCGCCCTACCCGTCCGATCCGACCCGTTCCGCCATCACTGTTCAAATGCCAGAAAACTACGTCAGTCGGAGTTGAGTCGCTACAATTCATAGCAAACGGCTCGATGATGGACTCAACAACAGCTCAGACCTACTCAAGGCAAAAAAAAACAAGCGAATCTCAAAATTGCCTATTCGGTAGTAAGACCAACCGTCCCAATATGCCGGCAGAAGATGACAAGGATTCAGATTATGCTCGACGCAAACAATGGGAAGAAGGGCGCAGTTCCAAAAAAACAAAAAAAACAGACCCATTCCTCGAGGACGCAGCCTACTTATGCGATTGAAGAATGCCTCGCATAGAGGCGGTCAGCCAGGACATAGAGTGAGATCAACCCTTCCCAAATCAAAGAGAACTCAGACTCGCTCTCTGAGGCAGCCGAACCTCTCGAACCACGATCTCCCAGTCCCTATTCGCCGAAGCATACTCCGAGAAAGGCAATGACGAGAGGTGAGCATCTAACTTCAAGCCGTTATGTCCTGGTTTCTCCTAGAGCAATGAGTCGCCGACGACGCATGCAGTCAAAGGCGAACGATCCTGACAACGAGGTATTGGACAGCATCGGCAAGGATGGAAAGATTGTGGCCCGTAACGAGGGTTCATTCGATGGCTCTGGCTTTCTCAAGTTAAAATATTGCCTATATATACCCGTTGATGGAAGGAATGTGGTCTGCGGGAGCACGGGTGTAAAGATGCGGCACCTATTGAACTCTGACACACAAAACTGCTGCTATACAACATGTCAAAGTACAACTAATGCAGAGAAAGTTTCGTTCCCGAATCTAGATACCAGAACTTGCCAGTCAATAGGGCAGAGAAGTCGGTGGGCTTGGTATCCGATAACGCGTATGATTTCGTCGTCCCATACGTGACTCCTGCAATGGCAGACAGAGCTGCTACCTTGGAGCAACATAGTAGCGGCCTTGGGTCGAAGAGTCTAGGCTCATTATGTTGTCTACATGTAGAGGACTGAATACCAATAAGGAAACTAAGCTCCTGAGGGGGGGGGGATGTCATGTCCAATCAAACTGCCCTCGGTCTCGAGACACTTGCGCCCCAGTTGGTGATTAGAATGACATCAACCAGGCCAAAGACAGCCTCGCGCAAATGTCGTGGAATCTGCCTGCTCCAAAACCACAAAGTCGATCGTAACAAGGGAATCATGGAGAAAGCCAATGTCTCCCTTTGTGATTCACGGCTTCTGTGAGATAATAACACCCACTCGGCCGTGTGACGATTGTGTCGTTTTAGAGATGCCTATGCTTCACTTACTCCGCGGACCACACGGAGAACAAGGGCCTGCAGTGAAGTCATGACACTGATCGGCAAAGAAGACTTGTCGGGTTGGTTCGCGGCGAACAAAGTCACCGAGGGAAGACAACTCGGGTTCGAACTTGCAGGGAAGATTAAAAGGCATCGATAGATCGTGAACTGTCCGGAGTCATCTCGCTAAACTCAACGTCTGGGCCCGTCGATACCTGCTCGAGTTTGGGGGTTACAGCTGCGAGACCCGTCCAAGGCGCGTGAATAACCAACACGACCAGCCAACAGCAGCTCGTCTGAAGTGTATACCGCTGTAGGATAAAACCCAGGGCGAGAGAGATGAAAGGTCGAGAGGAGCGATGGCCGGTGATGGTGCTTTACGCGCTTCTTTCTCCGTTCGCAACGTCTTCAAGGAGGGCGTCAAGTGGTGGCCACCAGGGGCTACTCAGGCGCCGCCGCCCCAGAAAACAAGAGCTTCAACGAGATCACTCTGCCGAGGATGATCGCAACGATACATGATGCATTATTTATACCACAATATGCACAATAGAGCTCCGAGCAGCTCCGATCACCTGTGTCCAAAAGCATTGCCCAAAACCTGTCGGGTAGCTTCTCGATGAAACACCCCCATTACGTTCTGGCGACTATGAGGGAGGTCCACCAGAATCATGTTATGACTTTGAAAAGCACATCAAGTGCCCATTATCTCGGGATGTAGCTCACTGAAGGCGCCAGCCGCCAGTGCGAGAGGTCTCGGAGATGTCTCGACGCCGAGTGAAACTTGATCTGGCCGGCTGGGCTGGCGTTGCGCTGGGATGTCGAGCCCGCGGCGGGGTTATCATCACGAAGTCACTGGTTGCTGTGAGTGGAAACATCCTTTCCGGTAGGTGACTTTGAGAAAGCGCCAGCCTTTGCGAGCATAGAAGATCTGGTGTCGAACCTTGTGCTACCGAACGATATAAACTTGGGCCATCATCTTCTTCCCGACGATTACGTCCCTTAATAGGCGCGAGGTCGCGGTTGTCGTCGACCTGAGTGCGTCCCTCATGAGTCTATAATACCGGATATATCTTATATGAGAGCTTTTGGATGCAGACTGTTACTTGTTGGAACAGTAGGATAAATCCTCGATGGTCATGTGTTGCTGTTATCACCAAGTTCCTCTCCTCTTGCGTTTAGGTGAGGGGTATTCTAAAACAATATATACCGTCCATCATGGCGACGGAACCTCCCACATCCTCCAACCCATACACTCCCTGAAAGCAGGCGGCGTACGCGGAAACCCGGCGGCCTTTATGTATCTGGACGTTCATAATACCCTGCCGACGGACATCGAGAGTGTCGACGGATGGTCCGCCTCTGCCCTTCCTTCCAACCTGGCCCGACGGCCTGGGTTGCTGGGCCTGTGACTACGTGACGCGGAAGAGGCCTCATTGGTTGGTTTCGGACTTTCTTCTATGGGATTGATACGATCATCTTTGGCTTTGTACATGCTACTCTCTCATCGTCAGCTTCTGCGCACGAAGCCCGGGCTCGAGGCAGAAAAAGCCCAACGAACAATACCATACAACCTATGTTCCTAGCGTGGTGTCAACGATCAATGTCATTCGTGGAATCCGCCATGAAGGCCAACACGAGCACAGCCAACCTACGTAGCACTTAATCCCCAAGCACCATCACGAACAACAACACCCTCCCCTCCCCTCGTCGGAAAGCAACATCCCCGGGTATCAGAACAGCAGCAACCTTCCCTCGTAGAGCAGAACTGCACAATCATCAGTGAGGAGAAATAGGCGCCCCCCAGTCGGAAAACAATAACGACAACACCCCCTGCTTTCGCTGCACCAACTCCCAGGCACATGTGCTTTGCGCCTCCCACTTGGGATAATATTTCGGATCTACACTCATCAGCTCGGCCGTCCCGTGTCCTTCCAGTCACCGAACGGCCATCGAACCCGTATCCTCTCCCCTTCTGACCGAGCTCTAGGAACTTCTGGGGAGGGACGGTGTGGGTAGTGCTCGGGCTGCCAAAGAAGCGGAAGAGCTCGACGCGGAAGCCGTGTTAGTGGATCCGATTTCGTACGGGGTTTGGGGGGGGGGGGTGGGGGGGGGGGAGGTCGTGCCGGACATCGACCTTGTTCGCTACCTGACTTGAGGAACAACGAATCGATGATGCACGCGCCTAGCTCGGTGCCTGAAGACCTCGACTTGGACCTCGTTTTCGCTTTTTTTTTTTTTTTTTTTTTACGGATCCATTTGAACTTTTGGTCATTATGGTGGTATTGGTTGGTGGTGGTCTCAAATGGGATCAGATTTGTTGGCCGGCGGCCACTGTCCGTTCACCTGGCAGATCGCGGGGAAATGGAGCCACCACGCGCGCACGCGGTCGGTGGAGAAGCAGCGTCGGAACGGTGCAACGCCGAACGTAATGACATGTATGCAAGAGGATTCTCTCAAGTAATCGATGGAGTTCGTTGTCCGGGAGTCTTTCAGGCGTGGATTCGCGGGGTAAGACGCCCTTGAATTGAAAAGTGTCAAATGTGGGCAGTTGAATGCGCGCGGAGTCCGGGGAAACGGACGTCAGTTTTATATTCTTATACCAACAGCAGTGTTGAATTTCGAGGTCATTTGCAAAGTGTGGCTTTACAGAGCAAGCGAAAAAATTGGCATCATGAGCATCATTCAAGGTAGTCGGGCTCCTCAGAAAGATACTCGCCGCCCTCGTTCGCGCCAACAAGAACGCATCGTTGGAGCGGGGTTTACGGCGTCGCTTGGCGTTGGACACTCTTGCAAGCGGCTCGAGGCGTCGAGGACAGAGACTGCCCGACAAGACTGGCGGAAAATGTTACTGGCACGTGAATTACTGGGCGTTGACTAGCCGGCAGAATGCCTTGTGACTGATGCAAATCCACGCCGACGCGAAAGTAGGCTGGCTCAAAGGATGCCTCCCGTCCCACCCGCCCTCGTGGTCGTGAACTCTCAATTCAGTCTTCGATGCGACTTGCCGCACCAAATTGTCTCTAGCAGCAGCATCCAAGGTGACTAGTAAGCTCACAGCGAGCCTCTTCGGCTGCCAGCCCGGCTACAAGCCTTTTCGGGCCCTGCTGCTGCGCGCAGTGCGCACGCATCTTGAGATAAGATGCCGCCGTGGCATCGGGTCAGCTGCAACCCAGGAACCAGGTGCGAGATGGCGCGAGGTGCTCACTGCCAGTAATTGGGCTTTTCGCTTGCTTGCTGGCGCTCAGCCCTGAAGGCGAAGGGCGAATTTCCTCCCGAACCCCCCCCCCCCCCCCCCGATCGTGCCTTATCAGCGCCCTTGGCCATGCCGGGCGGGTGATCATCGACAGTCCCAAGCCATCGGCACAGACTGGGAGCGGGATTCCTTTCCCTAGAGCCATTTTGGCCGCAGAACAGGGCTCCTGTGGTTGTCAAGGACCACGGTAGCGTCACCCGTTCAGCTCCTGCACGAAGCCGAGATGCGTGAAGGAGGCACCGAGCAGCCCTACCGATACGCCGCCTGTCTTTCAGCTAGCGACGTTGAGGCTGTTGGCGACAACGACACGTCACCCGTCCACCCAAAATCGGTTGCCAACATTTGCAGTGCCAGCAATTGGCAGGCTGTCGCGACTCAGGTCGTATTTGAAGCGAGTAAACTACCGACTCATTAGCCCTTTGAAATTTGTTGCAAGTCTAAGACGTTTCTTCACGACGCATTCGGAACCGTCCCTGATATCGGATGTACATCACCTCATGATAGGATGTAATGCGGCCAGTTGACCAAAGACTCCCGATATCAACACAATTGATGCGCCAGGGGCGCGCGCAGTCAACATAAGATTACGAGTTTACGACGGTTCCCAGCGGGTCCTTGTCACAAGTTCGGACAGCCCGAGCGCTGGCGAACTTCGTCTAGGTGTCCCATGCAGGTGTCCACAATTTGGGGAGATAAGAACCGAGGAAGCAGAGGCCAACGTCTAACGCAAGCTGTTACGTACGAGAAATGTGTTCTTGCACGAATGAAGGCTTCAGGATACTTCCCCGGAGGATGCTAATTCTTCGTCGTGGATTGGTGAAGGGTCCCGGGTAAGAGGAGCCGAACGAGCTGCTCTCCTCGGTCCACACCTGTTCGTTTGAAATGAGAGATTCTGTGTCTGAACGTTGAGGTGTGCGCCGAAAAGACGAATCATGATACGACGGCGCAGAGAGACCAAGTCTGGACCTGCGATGAAGGGTTTTTGGTAGCGAGCAACTCGCAGTTTTCGGCACCTTTGTGTTCTTTTGATAGTAGTCGCGTAGCGCGCTGTGCCTCGGTATCTTCATTGGGAAGATGGACTTCCCTCCGCTGCCCGACCAAAAAAGCATCGAGGAGTTCACTGCCGTTTTGAGTGCTTCCGCGTTGGCGCAATCTTGAATACGGGGCTCGTAGGACTGCCGCGTCGACTATGTGGGCTGTTGCAACTGCCTGCCGCAATGAATTGCGGTACCTTTCTTGCGACGGGCGGCGCCACGACATTGGGAAGAGTTGGTACGAATGAAGATTCGACTTTGAGTCTTTGACACTTTTCTCAAAAGCCAAACATCCATCGTCAATGCCAGCCGGGGGCTTCCTGGGAGCTTTCACCTCGAACGATTTCCCCTGTCAGCTGGTATCACGCTCCGTTGCGCCTGAGTCGTGTGACGCGCAGGATAGGCAACACTCAGTCTCCTACTGGTCTGCCCCTGAACCTTCTCCCAGCGTCCTGGCTCACCTTACACACTTGGGGGGTTCCCCGAGTTCCACCCAATTATTATGGATCGTTTCCAGGAAAGCCTTCCGGGACAGTGGGCAGTGGGCAATGGACACCGAGCTTGACAGCCCCAAGTCGAGCCGACTCCGCATAAGTATGGTTCCGTGATTTAGCAGATTGACCCACCCCCCACCCCCACCGGGCTTGCTGGGTCTCCCGCGTATGTATAGATAAGCGTTTCCGTCTAGAGCTTGCGTGTGTTTGATATTGGATCCATAGATAAGAGGCAACTGAATTGACTTCACGCATGCTTTCAGCGACGCGACTCGCGGGAGTCCTCTGATGATATCGGCGTCAGATTAACGAATCCAGATGCTGTTGTACGGTATTGGCCATAGAGCCGATAGATGAGCGCTAGAACTTTGAATAGAAGGCCTTCATTTTGGCCGTGAGGTGTGCTGGCGTAGGTGTGCATGCCCAGCCGTCTGTTTTCTTAGCCATTGACGGCACCTGACCACTAGCCCGGAATAGCGCCTGGAAATGACGGCGAAGCCAGCGGAATTGGCGAAGAAAAGAACCGCCGACCGAACAGAAGCAGGCTACCTAAGTCAAGGTGATGGAAGTGAGGGGTAAACACTTCTAGCCTACCTCGCCTCGAGAGTCTGCCACACAGACTGAACGGAAGAAAAGCCCATTGAGGGCTCGTTCGAAACCAGTCGGGCAAATGGGATGAGCCGGCCAGACCAACACTACCAATCTCTTATCGTATTGCCACCAGTTAGGCCGGTTCAAGGTCGTTCCGGCTACGCCAATGGTTTCCCTATCCCGCACATCAGCTCATCACCAGACGTCATGGCCAAATTCCATCATTACTCACTCTATCGCGCAGGAATAGGGATTTGCCTCCATGCCGCCGCAACCGGGGAGCTGGTAGGGTCGCTGCCGGACGGATTTTCAGGTAAGACGGCCAGTAATCACTGGATATCGCTGTGATAGGGCCATTCGCCGGCGAAAACGCGGTGCTGTCGCGTACACGGTACGCCACGGCCACGCAGTGCTTGATAGAAGTCAACCGGGTGGTGGGACCCAATCTCCCACGCTTCCTTGCAGACTTGCTGCAGGCACCGTCCTCGAAACGAAACGCATTATAGAACCCGCGGCTTGCCTGACGTCTCTCAAAGTGGCGACAGGACCAGCAGCAAAAAGGATCAACAAGAAATGACGCTGTGCGGAGGCTAGAGCAGTGGCATGATGGCTGTAAGCCATCAAGCCTCGACGGCAGCTAGCGCTGAATTGGACGCTAACATCCAGAGACGTTGATGGGTACGAAACCAAAAGTCCGCACTGCTAACGGCGACCCTGTCCCCCTACTGCGTGCACGACGTCGAGGATGATGCAAGGATGAGAGAAACCTGGGGCGGCCAAGATCGGATGTACCCACAAATGCATACCCGGGGCAGCCAGCTGTCTGCAGCAACTCGAGCCAACAAGCGAAGCCAGCTGTGTCCGTACTTGGCAATGCAAGGTCGAGAGATGGGAGTTGCCATTATCCGTAGGTGCCGTGCCGTGCCTGGAAAGAGGCGCGGCAACCCTACAATAGACAACAGGTAGTTGGCAGGCTCCGTGGCTTGTCCTCAGAGTTTTACTTGTGAGCCTCCTCAACGTCGCTGGTCTAAGGACATAATTCGTGATGGGCAGACAAGCCGAATGTCATCCCAGACCGTGGGTAGCACGTCGAAATTGTCGCCAAAGTCCTGGACCTCTGGCTGGCCCCCTTCCGTTCCCCCTCACGCTGACCGAACCCAGCCTCCAGGGGACTCGTGCTCTCATTCCCCACTTTGCTCGTAGTCCCACACACAAGTTCGAGGGAATGAGGGTCGAATGGATCCTTAGATAACGTTGAGGAGGCAGCGCCAGTGGGTTGGCTCAGCCGCCCTGGGGCGGCCACATTTTCGGAGCCATTTGCTAACGGCTTGGAGTGACATCTGGCCCATCGGCCAACCAGCACCGCCCGCGCTATCTGCACGTTCCAAATATTCAATCGCCCGTATGGCCGTATGGGGCGTCGCTGCTGGAGTGAGTCTGGGGAGCAGATTGTCAATCCGGGCCTGTGGCAGTGTGGCTCTAGAGTCTTCGTCTCCTCCAATCCTCTCCCACCCTCCCCCGGAGGCATCCACGCTATGTATGTCGTCGCCCAAAACCCCCCACCTGTTGCTACTTTTGAACTGCGGTCCCGGTGTATTTCTATGAAGGCCTCTGGGCAGTGCCTATCTTCGGCCGGAAATGGCTTCGTACCCGCGCCTGGATCCCTCGTTAGCGCGACATGCACGTCGGATACTTGTCCGCCTAACTCACCTCAGCTTGTCTGTCTACTTTCGACGTCCGGTGCAGCTTTCGCTCGTTCCCGCTGGTCCACGGTACGTATGTGAAGCACGTCCGAAAGTCAAATCGCCCCCATCCCACCACACAATAGTATGCGACAAGTAACGGAATCGTTGTCCAGGATGGCCTGCCAAAATGTCTGTCCTTGCCAAGATCTGCGTCTTTTACTCGTCAAGAGGGAGGAGGGACAGGATAGAATGCGAGCCCCAGTCCCCCGACTCTACCTCCCATGTGTAATTTCCATCGTAAACGGATTGCAACCTAGCGGCCTTCCATGCACAACCCCTGCCGCCCTTGACAAGAACCCCGAGTCCTTGCGCACCGCTTCTTCTCACGACCGACTTTCCTTCATAAAGGCCTCGCCTCCCCCGTCCCAGGTTTACGAGGCTGGTTGGGCATCCCTCTCCTTCCTTTTCTCATCCCCATCGGGTCTTGCTCCGGTGATCTTCCCCTTCGAGGCAGACCAACTAGTCTGTTCAGACACATCGTCATTATGTCTTCAGATGGGGTAACCCCCAGTAAGGTCCTCGAGGCCGATGAGAAGGCCGCCGGTAGCCTTCCTGGATACGACAGCGGTAGCGGCAAGGCTGTACGCGGCGCGATCAGTGAAGAGAAGTGGGCGACTCGGAATGGATTGAACTTCGAATCGTTCCAGATGCGCGAGTATGGACACGGCACCGTTGAGCTCGACCGTTCCTTGAGCACGCGCCATTTGCACATGATTGCCATCGGTGGCTCCATCGGTGCTGGTTTCTTCGTCGGTTCTGGTGGTGCCCTCAGCAAGGGTGTAAGTTCTCCTGTCGTTTCGCTGCTGGTCAAGTTTCTGACGTGATTCGCAGGGTCCTGGGGCTGTCTTCATCGATTTCCTGCTGGTTGGTGTGATGATGTTCAACGTCGGTAAGTGTTGGAGTGCCTCTGTCGATATTCGTACACGTCTGACAAGAATAGTCTACGCACTTGGTGAACTCGCTGTTATGTATCCCGTCTCTGGTGGCTTCTACACGTACTCGACCCGTTTTATCGATCCTTCCTGGGGCTTCGCCATGGGCTGGAACTATGTCTTCCAGTGGGCAGCCGTTCTTCCGCTCGAATTGACAGTATGTGGTCTGGTCATCGGATACTGGAATGACACCGTTAGCGTTGCCGTCTGGATCACAATCTTCCTCGTGGCCATTATCGTCATCAACGTCTTCGGTGCCCTCGGATACGCTGAGGAGGAGTTCTGGTCATCCTGCCTCAAGCTTGCCGCAACGATCATCTTCATGATCATCTGCTTCGTGCTGGTGCTCGGCGGCGGACCCGCGAACGGACGATACAGCGAATACCAGGGCGCCAAGTTGTGGTACGACCCGGGTGCTTTCCGCAACGGATTCAAGGGCTTCTGCTCTGTCTTCGTCACGGCAGCTTTCTCTTTCTCCGGAACCGAATTGGTCGGCCTCGCGGCTGCCGAGGCCAAGAACCCCGTCAAGTCGCTCCCTGGCGCTATAAAGCAGGTGTTCTGGCGTATCACCCTGTTCTACATCCTTGGTCTCTTCTTCGTTGGTCTGTTGATCCCCTCTGATGACCCCGCGCTGCTGTCCGAGTCGGCATATTCGGATGTCAAGGCCTCTCCCTTTGTGTTGGTTGGCAAGTACGCCGGCCTGAAGGGTTTCGATCACTTCATGAACGTCGTCATCCTGGTCTCCGTTCTGTCGATTGGCGTCTCGGGTGTGTACGGCGGATCACGTACTCTCACCGCCTTGGCTCAGCAGGGCTACGCGCCCAAGATCTTCTCCTACATCGATCGCTCTGGCCGTCCTTTGCCTTCGGTGTTTGCCATCATCATCTTCGGTCCCTTGGCGTATGTGAACCTCAACGCCTCCGGACCCGTTGTTTTCGACTGGTTGTTGGCACTCTCAGGTCTCGCCGCTGTATTCACGTGGGGCTCCATTTGCCTGGCGCACATTCGCTTCCGCAAGGCGTGGGCATACCACGGCCACACTGTTGACGAGATCCCCTTCAGGGCGGTTGGTGGCGTCGCCGGCTCCTGGATTGGTCTTTTCCTCTGCTTCATTGTGCTTGCTGCTCAGGTATGTCAATACCATAAAAAGCAAAACAATTGCAAGATGCTAATATCGAGACAGTTTTACACCGCTATTGCTCCTCCCGGTACTGACGAGCTGAACGGCGCTGAAGGCTTCTTCAAGTCGTATCTTGCTCTGCCCGTTGTCATCCTTTTCTGGATTTGTGGTTTCTTCTGGAAGCGCACCGGATGGCTCCGTACCTCTCAGATGGATGTCGACACTGGTCGACGTGAGCTTGACTGGGATGAGATACACGCCTACCGCGCCAAGATCGCGGCTATGCCTGCATGGAGGCGCGCAATCAACCATGTGTGGTAATTATACGAGCTCTGTGTCTTTGACATTGGAGTAGGCGGAGGTCTTTGGTCGATATAAAGTGTCGCCCGAAGCCATGGCAACTTGCCATTCCTTGTACATCATAATCGAGGCCACCGTCAATTGGTGGTGTGCCTGTCGGAACACAAGTTCCTCTTCCTGGAAATTTATTAGCAAATCAAGATACCACGAGTGTTCTCATCATACTTTTTCGCAAGTGCCTCATCCCACCGTGATGCCTAGGTAGGTTGACGCACAATTTGCGCTGCGACGCAAAGCGTCGTTCCCAGTCGAAGAGGCCAGGGAAGCACGCACGATGTAGACCACGTCGTGTGGAGGGGGGAGGGCGTGGCGCAATTATCTTATACCGCCAACCAGCCAAGCGGCGCGCTCTTATCTTTGGAGTGAGATCCCGTTCAGCAGTCTGAACAGGGCCCTATCAATGAGATTCGATGGTTGAGTCTTGGGGCGCCAGCTGGTGTCTTGGGTGATTGATTGGCATGTTGATAACGCAAAGCAACCCGGAACAGCAGGTCACAAGGTATGGTTTAGGCGGTAGGAGCTGGAGATGGTTGGTACGGTTCGGTCGATATCTCTGGGCATTGAAGGCGTCCTAGCCAGATTCAGTGCTTCCTTCTCGCTTGAGTGACAGGGCCAAGAGCTTGGGACTGCTGCGCGTCTTCGAATCGGGATAGTCTGTGAGGGATGGAGACTGGTGCCCGGCGGTGGTTGGTGGTTGGCGTTTTGGAAGAGATATCGGCTGTCGGGGCCGAAATGAAGGGTTGAAGCTGCTGGCGATAACGATTTTGCAGGAGACAAGGTCGAATTCTTCGGGTGGCCTTCCGGGTTCTTGGAATCGGATCGAGTATTCCCGATCCGAATGATCTTGTAGGAAATCGCGAGGGAATTGGCAATCGCAGTACACTCTGTATTGAGTAAGACGAAGTAAAAGCTCCGTCCTTCTCCACGTAACTTACCTTGGTAAGGTATTTCAAGTAAATCGTGTCGCAACACCGCACGCGCACGGCCGGTTCTACGGCGTAGCGTGGAGATTAGGTGGGTCCCGAACCGGACGAAGTGGGTCCCTCAGCCGCAGTACGCCCGCCGAGTTTTACGCAGCTGCGTAAAACTCAAGCCGCTCAAAACCGCCCTCATAAACGGGCAGTCCCAGGCCGTTCAAATTCATCCAACTCATCCACTGAGCATGGTCTGTAACGACTCATGAAGAACAAGATCAGTTTCATGGTTCAGTTCCCCACGGAGCTCGCTCAAGGCACTATTCCATCTTCTTTACGGTTTACCCCGCAATTAACCAGGCCTCGTACGGGACGCGGCCGTTACGATGAGTCCGCCTCCACCAAAGAAGGACAGGGTCCCAGCCTCAAATGAGCATGACAGTCGTCGTGTCGCTGAGTTGGAAACAGTCGAACCCCGCTTAGAGCTGGAGGTCTACACCGACTCGCCCGTAGAGCCCCAGACCGAAGACCCCCTGGAAGCCGAGTACCACGGAGATTCGAAAGACCTCGTCGATGCCGAAACTGAGGCGCAGACTTCATCCACCAAGCTTCCAGGGACTTCATCTTTGTCGAAATATGACCTTCCTAACGACGAAGTCGGCCGAGATGAGAACCCGGAAAGTCGCAATGATGTTGCGGACAACAACATTACGACCGAGACAGACATTCTTAGTGCTCGACGGGCACCTAGAAGCCTGACTCGACGGGTATTTGACGGTCTCTTCAGAAGCAAGCCAGCAAAAGATCAAGGGAAGGGATCCGTCAAAGTATCGCCAGCGTCGGTGTCTGAGGAAGTCATTAGGCGCCCAGGCCAAGCGACGACAGACGACGCCCCCGTGAAGGATGAGGTATCTTTTGCTGTAGAAAACCCTGGAATCATGGAAACATCCAGTGGCAGAACGGTATCAAGAGATGGTTCTGCTGCTGAGAGCAATTCCTCGAGTACCGACGATGGACACAACATCGACAATTCGTCCAAGCGGATTCAACAGATGATGGTAGACAAGGTCATGTCCTCTTTCATGGACTGGCTCGATGTCAAGCTGAAGGTGAAAGACGAGGAAGACGATGAAAGTTCGCCGACTTTGTCGATCCATGGGTCTAAGCTTGAGTCAAGCGCGAGTCCTGCTGTGGAACAAGCTCCCGGTCCCATCTCACGTGCTCGCGCGAGGGGTTTGGCCGGGACGAGACAGAGCAATTCAATCTTACCGCCAGCTCCAGCTAAACGCCGGCGGAATGCTCCAGCTCCACGCCGGCGGCCAAAACCGGCTGTAGCTGGGGTGGGAAGTCAAGTCTCTGCTCATTCGGGTCTACTACCTCCGCCGCCACCGAGGTCAGCTCTACCTAGATTCCTCGGTGCCCGTCACTCTTCCTCGTCGAATGAGACAGAGAAGGATACGGGGTCGGGCTTGAGTCTACCTGCTTCTGGCGAATCCGAAGGCGGGGTCTTCCCTCAGCACTCAGAAGAGGAGAGCCACCCGCCAATCTTTCACAACGAAAGCAGCTCACACTCCGAAGACTCTTCATGTCCCCCTCCAATCTCTCCCCAGGCTTGTGCTCCGATACGATCCCGCGGTGCTCTGCGATTCTCCTCTAGTGCTCTGCGAGACTCCCACGCGGATGATCAACTTCCAACATCGCCTCTGGCCGCACCAGGGGCCGTGCCCATCCAGGAAGAGAGTATAGAGGAATGGAGTGTGCGACAGCCCCCACCGTTGCTCTCGTCGCTTCCACCGCCCGCGAGAACACGCGAACAAATTGGAGGAACGGGAACGGGAACGGGAACGGTAGGAAGGGAAGTGCTAGGAGAGCCCCTTTCGCTCGACACGATGAAAAAGAAGAAAAGGCGTAAAGTCGTCGTCGACTTGAGCGAAGATGAAGAAGCAGCCAGCGGACAAGAGGAGCCACAGGAAGAATTTCAAGCTGAAAGGTCAAGCTTCGATCTTGAGTTCACAGTTCCCACATTAGTTGACAGCTACGCCGAAGTGCCACCCCCGCCCCTCCCTCTAGGGAACATTCCACATTTCGGAAACTCGATTCTCGAGTCGAGCCTGCCGCCGCCTCCATTTCAGGTCGATTCTGCAGCGTATCCTGCCGAGCTTTGTACATCTTACAATTCACCAATTGTCTCGTCGCGCGCTGCTGGCGGGGGGTATCAAGAGCGGACATCTAGGCCGCCACCGTCGCCACCACCGGCGGCGGCAGCGAAGCGTGGAAGATCGAATGAGAAGGACAAGAAGGAAAAATATGAAAAGGATGGTGAAGGAAACCAGCTCCCGCGTGCCAAACTCCCAAGGGTTCAAGAAGATCAAGTTAATGGTGCAAAACTAGCATGTCCATTCTTCAAGCACAACCCACGAAAGTACAGGAACCAACGCCCTTGTTGCGGCCCCGGTTGGGATCATGTCCATCGAATCAAGTGGGTTACCCATATCCCTGGCCAGAATTCACCCTAACAACCAGCATCACAGAGAACACATCTATCGAAAGCACTCACTGCCCGAGTTCTCCTGCCCGCGCTGCTCGCAACCGTTCGAGACGCAGGCAGACCTGCAAGCCCACGCCCGATCCCCCGACCCGTGCCAGGTGAAGGAGCTCGAGCTGCTTGACGGCATAACCCAGGACCAGGAGAAGAAGCTCCGATCACGCAAGAAGACGAGCGGCAAAGGCCTCACGGAAGCCGAGAAATGGACCCAGGTTTACAGCATCCTCTTCCCCGACGTAAGGGAGCGCGAGATTCCGTCGCCATGTAAACTCCGACCATTCTCTGCCTCCACCAACGGAGAAGCCCATTGACTGACATTCCGCAGATTACAACACTGAAGATGCCCAAACGAAGCTGAGTGGGTACGAAGATTACCTCCGCCGCGAACTCCCAACCCTCGTCCGCCGGCAGCTCGAGGTAGAGGTCGAGCGCGAGTTGAGCTTTGTCGAGGAAGGGATGAAGCAAAAGGTCATTGACATCGCGCGGAACCTCCAGCTCACGCTCTTCAGAGGTTATCAGCAGCTGGAAAGCCAGGAGCGAGGCAGTGGGGACCCTTCTCCTGGTGCTGGTGACATTTCCAGCTCCGAGGCAGGCACGTCTTTCGCTACAACGAAAACGTCACCGTCAACAACGACCACTGCCGGCACTACTCCTGAAGTACCGGATCCACTAGATATATTTGCTGACGATCCTGCGATTCCGGACTTCGAGTTCGATTTCTTGGCAGATATTCCGTTTCCGGAGACCCAGGAGTCTTCGAAGGAGTTGGACTCGACATTCGAGATGAACGCGTATACTTTGCCGGAGCAACCTAGTTTGCAGCCTGCCTTGCAATTGTTTACAGAACAGCAGTTAGACCTGCCGTACTATGGAAGAGAAGGATACAGCGATGGTCAAGTGAGGGCGAGGGACATTAATGTCTATGGTTATGCGCCCTGAGATCACGTCACTCTTTTCACGACCAACATCTGAGATACCCATTGTTTTACTCGTCCATGAGACTCTTCGTTTCTATTCTTTCCGTGACTGGCGCAAAGAATCCGCAGAAATATCATCATCTATCACATCAATGGATGCTGCACCTATATCTTGGCATCTTGTCTAGCATATCGCATGACTGCTTCCTGAGAACTTGACAACAAGAGACGTCCACTTCTTGCGTCCCAAAGTCTCTGCGTGATGAGCACCCTTCCCCCGCCAGCCCACTCAGTGCTTCGAGAACAAATCATCCACCCATCGACCTTCGCATCCGGATCATGAAACACAATCGAGTGGTTCAAGGTAATTTGAATCCCGGGTCTGCGCTTCATCTTACTGTACTCCAAGTGCGAAGCCATATGGGGCACTGACAGGAGCCAGACGTCGGTGAGATACGCCAGCGCCGGTAGATGGACGTCCTTGCCGCCTGATGACATTTTTGGTGCTCGTACGTAAGCCCGCAACCCGAATTTGGTCGGGTCGCCGGTGGGCTTGTACGGGAGAAATCGCCAATCGAACTGGCCCGGTAATGCGTGCACCAGGCTCGATGGGACGCCCATATGACGTTCGATACCCTCGTACCCTGGCTTGATGTCTTCTGGGGATTTGCCGTCCATGTGAGGGACTTCCATGCCGTACCGAAAGATGTTAGCCGAGCCATCCATCATCGTGTGCTTCTGAAACCCGATGATTGCCATGAAGATGCCGGTGCCGTTCTGGATGGTGCGAACGAGCCTCGTCGCAAAGGTGCGCCCGTCAGCGACGCGTTCGACATGATGCTCAAGCTTGAAATCCGTTGTCCCTTGCCGTAGAAAGGTTGACTGGAAAGAATGTACAGAATATTCCGAGGATGGCAAGGTCTTTTGAGCGGCGCTTATTGACTGCCCGAGCAAGAAGCCCCCAAAGACGCCTCTGGCTTCAGACGGAGGATCCCAAGGACGACTACTTGCGTTAGTCATTTCTCCATCCTCAAGGAGAGATTTTTCATGCCAATAACACAACATGGTACCGTTCAGACCAGCAAAAGAAGATTCCAGCCAAACTCACTTCTTGTTCATGTAAACATCCCCCGTAGCGTCTGAGTACGGGACAACTGATATGCAAGCCTCAATCGGAAATTGGTCAGATTTCATAATTGATGAACACCCTGCGTTCGAACTGTTTGTTGAGGTACGAGAGCCAGTGGAGATATAGTGTGGGTTCTTCGCCGATGGAGCAATCGTCAATGAGAGTTGGTAGTCGCTCGCTCTCCGCTGGCTTAGCATCAGATCAGTATCTCAACCTCGGCATCGGAAATCGGTACACTTCTCGCGAGAGGGGTTGTCTCAGCAACTCTTGCGGTGATCCCCTGCAAGTGCTCACCAATCGTAGGCGAGAGAATCCGCGTCCCAAGCGAGGCCAGAATGATTTCGAGCTATTATCCCCCCGATTGCCGCAGGGATTCTAGACTAACAGGTACACCGTCGTGCTGCCGACGGGATAAGAACACATCTACCATAGGCAGTCGAGATGATGTCGTGGATGCTGGGTTGTATATATATTTAAGCCTATACGCGCGCGCACCCACACCCCGTGTGAAACGAACACATACACTCAGGGGTGTAAGGGACTCTGTGCTAGATATCACTTTTAGATGGCCGAGTACTCAGGAAACCTGCAGTAATCACTTTGCGCATTAAATTCTGTGTTTTCCGTCTTCGCACCCATAATCATAAGCGTGAAACCATTATCACGACCCTTCGACGGAGTATCAGCAGAAAAGGGACAAACTTAGACACACCATTGCAGTTCGACATTTGATCGAATTTCCTCTCCTCATCCTGAGAATTTGAAACCAGTCAAACTCTCAACTTCCAGTGCTTGAGGCGAAGAACCGTAGAAACCATCAACACCTCAAATGCTCTATCGAGTAGCTGGGAAATAAACAGGGCAGCTTGGACCCTGAGATGGACAATTCCAATCTATAGAGCCAAATTCACCATGTGAACACCCAATTTTCACATCGAGACGCTGAGGAGGCAGTTCACTTGACATTCTGTCAAATGCTAATGGATTTCGACGGCGAAGATACCCAGGAGCTCCTCAGACCAATCACAGGTCCATTTGGAGTCATTCGAAGCGGCGCAGTCCAATCACAACAAGAGCTTACCCTTGGCAGAGATATCCGGACAGCCGTTGGTCAGGTTCGAAATCGGATTGGCAGGGGAAACGCGAGCGAGGGGCGATTATAGACCGATCAGAACCTCGCATCTGGTTTCCCCTCCTTCTTACTCCTCCCCAAGATTCGTCACGACACGTCCAAGTCTACCGCGACCCCGTTGATCGAGAAACCATGACTGATGTACAGAACGAGGAACCGCTCGAGGCTGTAAGGTCTTCTCCGTCTCGCGATCTTCGTGCTGCGTTGACAGAACCCACAATCTTAGGCAAATGAGCAGGAGCTTTCGGATACCGCATCTCTAAGCGGCGCAGTGAGTTGCCCTTCGTTCTCGCGAGGAGCTTCGAACTGACCATTGGTGTTCCAGTCCCTTCATTCTGCCTCAGAGACGTTGACGTCTATTATTCTCAAGCATCGTAGAGAGAACGGCCGCAGATATGCTACTCTTGGCGAGGGTAGTCAGTTTAACAACATCCCATCCCACTTAGTGAATGCGCTGCAGCATTCTTTAACAGACCCGAAATGCAACAGAATACGTTCTCCCCAATGACGAGGTCTGTCCTTACAAACTCTTCTCGGGCTTAGATTCGCTGACTGAGTGTGAAACAGCTAGAGCAGGACCGACTGGGTAAGTTGAAAAAACGCATCCACGATGAAAGACCAAGGCTCCTGAACAAACGCAACTTAGACATGCAGCATCATCTCTGGCGGTTGACCTGGGATGACCAGCTCTGCATGTGTCCCAAAAATAACAGGGCTAATCGGGTCCTCGACGTCGGCACTGGAACGGGCATCTGGGCAATGGACTATGGTTAGCTTCTCGGTCGAAAGATGTTGACCGTTACCTGACAAAATCGAATCTAGCCGAAGAGCATCCTGAAGCAAGGGTGAGGCTTTTTGTTTTTCTCTCTTTGACGTTCGCCGTTAAGTTCTGCTGACAGGCGGATAGGTCATTGGCGTTGACTTGACGCCGATTCAACCAGCGTAGTATGTTTTCCTACCAGACCTGACGGTTCCACAAACACGTCAACGATCTAACATTGATGAACAGTGTCCCTTCCAACTGCTCCTTCGAAATAGACGACGTCGAGAAAGAATGGACATGGTCCACTACATTCGACTTCGTCTTTCTCCGACACATGAACTCGAGCTTCGCCAGCTGGGAGAAGGTCATCCACGAAGCCTACACGTAAGATTATCTCACCTTGAGGGGGAGACGACGTCTGGAACCGGCACACTGCTGACCACCAAAAAGCAATTTGGAGCCTGGTGGCTGCATTGAGCTGCAAGATAACACCTTTCCAATCGAATGCAGAGATGGCACAATGGCCGAGGACTCCCCTGTAAACGAATGGTCCTCCCTGTTGATGAAATCAACCGCCATGATGGGCAGACCGGTCGATACTCCAAGCCGGTTCAAAGACCTGCTCCTGAACGCGGGCTTTGTCGAAGTGGTGGAGGTAAAGCGCATCTGGCCAATGAATGGATGGACCAGGGACGAGAAACTGAGAGAACTCGGCACTTGGTCTCACTCCTGCAGTCTTCAGGGATGCGAAGCGTCGGCGCTTGCTCTGTTCACCAACGTGCTTGGCTGGACCAGAGAGGAGGTGTTGGTGTTTTGCAGCGGCGTCAGGAAGGACCTCAATAACTTTGGCATCCACGCCTACTGGAACGTGTAAGTTGGAAATACCCAGCAAACGACCTCGTAGGCTCTGAGCTCACATCAGCAACGCAGATACTCCGTCTTCGGGAAAAAGCCTGACAGGAAGCCCACTCCCCAGGACGACTGAAGCAAAGACGCGAGGCATTCAAGACGTCACTTGGAGTAGCTGCCATCAGAGTGTTTACGTCGCCGAGGATTGCAGGGATGGTCACTCCAGAGTCCGGGGAAGCTGACGCCATGGGTCCGGGGTCATCGGAAAGAAGCTTGGTGATATGATCAGGCTCTGCGGAGGCCCACAAAGGCCTGAGACAGCATGGTTATTCCCTGCTGGTTGCCACCTGACATTCAATGAAGAGTGCAACTCATCATCTCACGATGTTTGTCCTGGCTTGATCAACAGCTGTTCCAGACTTTCAACAAAAATTTGTGGACTTCCAGGTTGGCGAATGTGGGCTTTGCCGCCAAGCACAGTTCGCAACCGACACATGTCGTGGGCGGACTACCAAAACCGTCCAATGTGCGGTCCGTCCCTAAAGTATCCGTTGCCCTATCCCCATGGACTTTGGTGTTTGTGTGTGTGTGTCGGGGTCAACTCCCTTCTTTTGTCTGGATAACCTCTCATTTTTCCATCACTTTGCTGAGTCTCTCTACCCGCCCTTCTCGGCGCGGTCAACCATCCTCCAACGTCGACGACTTCTCTGTCGGACTCGAGACATCGAGAACCGAGAGCCCGAGGCCCTCATCGTCGTCTCTATTGCATCAGTCATCAGTAGTCTTTTTCGTAGCGGCAAGGCTTTTTCACGAGAGTCGGCCTGCCGAAACCCGCAGTCGTCCGGCCAGTCGCACTACTCACCCGATTCCACAAGAGATCCCTCCGGAACTTCGCTCTTAGCCTCATTTATGCGTCTTCAACCGCGACAAGAGCATGCCTTGCTTTTGGCCACCAAGGAAAGAAGGAGCCATCGAGGTTCGGCGCCGATAGTTTCAACAGTCTCAAGACGACCGTCGTCACGAAGGGAAGCCAAGAGAGCATCCTAGAGCAGTACGATCCCGATGACGCACCGTCACTGTCGAGACAGGTAAAGCATAGCAAGCACGTGGCGGACAGAGCAGAGTGGGAGAAGGGGGGTATTGCGAAGACAAATGGGACAATTTTATTGGATATCATAATTCCACACCATCAAAGCCAATTTCCTCGCTGCAGACTTTTTTCTTGAACAAATGAAATCGCCGTACGCCTTTTTCTTTTCCCCCGCCTCTCCAAAAAAGGACCGTTTCCCAACAGTCATTACATGTATTCATACATTATTACTTAGCTCGCCCTGGATCCCGCGCTGATGGGACTGACAAGGCCGATCCTGCTCATCCGAGAGAGCACACTCCCTGCCTTTCTGCGGATCTTGTTTCCCTCGGCGGAAGTGCTTGCCGCCGGCGTAGCCACAGTGCTAGCGCTCATTGGGCTGACGATGTCCTCACTCTCAGTCTCCCTGTCAGCCTCGTCGTCCTCATGGCTGCTACCATCGGTCATACTCTCCATACTGTCTTGCACGGCGAGACTGAGTCTGGGCCTCCGAGTCTGCGGTGTTTCCAACTCAGCAGGGGCAGTAGATGTAATCGCCGCACCGACCGCGACGGAGGTGTTTGTCATTTCGTCAATGGAATTCATCAAGGGTTGTTTCGTTGCTGTAGTAGAGCTGCGATATATGTCTACTGAACTGGAGGAGCTAGCACTCGTGCTGCTCAAGCCTCGCTCCACCGTTTTTGTTGGGATGACGGCTGTGCTCAGACGACGAAGCCCGCGGCCCCAAGCGGGGTTCGCCTTGGGCGAGATGAACTCGGAGATTGTCCTGCGCTTTGCGTCGCGCATCTTGCGCGCTGCGAGCTCAAACTGCTCTGCCATAGTAGGATGGGCCATGATCTCTTCCATGCTAACTGTCAGGTTGTGGGAACCTGGGATGCCCAGCTTCGGCAGCTCTTGGGAAAGGGCCAACGAGAGCTGAGATGCCGGCATCATGCTGCCCCATAAATCATAGAAGGCCGCGTTGGGCAGTTGTGACTCGGGCACCCCGAGAGATCGTGGATCGAGGACTTCGGTCCAGACCTTGGTGATGGTCTTCTGGATCGAGGTGCGGTGGTCGTCGGGCATGCTCGCGCTGACGTTGGTTGGCTTGGGTTCCATGTCGATTTGGGGCAGGGGAATTTGTGGCGCCACGACGCAGTAGTCCGCCCTCGAGGGAATCAGCGGGTGAAGCATGGATACAGATGTGAGCAGCTCGATAGTTGAGCAGAGTGACTTGAGGGTCTCATTGGCGAACATAGCGGGGATGCGGTTCTCGCAGAACATGAGAGAAATTTCACCGCAGCCCGAATGCTCCAGGGTAGAAATCACGTGCATGTCGTAGACATCCCGGCTGGTCGGTTGTTGAATGTTGAATTTGCACTTGATGGTGCCCATATTGAACATGGCAGATTCCTTGGCCGCGTCTTGGTGTCGGTGCTCGATCACGGTGCTGAGTCGGGTCCAGTAGGGAAGCTTGGTGCACTTCTCGACGACCTCAAGCCATCCCATGTTTTCGAAAGGAATACTCATGACGCGCTGACCGTGGACATACTTCAAAAGCTCAAGGGGGCTGCTGAGCGTTTCCGCGAAACGCACACGGACTGGGATTGCATTTGAAACAGGACCGAGGGTGCCTGAAATATCTGACCCATCGGCAAGGCGAAGGTGTCTTCCTTCGACGATCTCACCGAAGAGGACATCGCCTGAACCGGAGAGATTGGCCAAGACCATGGCCCAAGCTGACTTGACAACCGTATCGAAGGAGATGCCCAAGTTGGCGAGGGACATGACGGAGACGTTTTGGGAGATGGTCTTGACGTTGTTGCTGAGCGCGGGCGGTTTGCTGTGCGCAACGACTTGGGTCATTTTGGCGCCGTCGAGAAGCGCAGTCCAGTGGTCCAGGGCGCCGGCCACATGAGAAAGCTGGGCGGAGCGGACGAAGTCAAAGTAGGTCGCCCTGCGTGGTGGACAAGACGGGGCGATGTAGATGCTCTTCAGGTGCTGCAGAAGGAGAGAGATGGATGCGTCATCGTACTGAGCTCCCGATAATCTGAGAACAAGGTTAGACTGTTTGCCGGCGTCGATGAAGAAGAACTTGGTCATTGGTGTCTCGAGGGTGAAGGATCCTGTCTGGTCCCTTTTGATCAACTTCTCAGTCATGTTCGCAACCCGCCATGTCGGGACCTCGATTCTCTTGAATTCGGGGACAAACGACTTGAGGGCAACTTGATAGACGCGCCTCTCATGGGTAGTGAACGCCGTTCTGAGGATGGGGTGGATCTTGGCGAGACAGATGCACACAGCTTCAAGCTTCTTCGGGTGCACAGCGCCGGTGAAGCTGAAGGTGAAGTAGCTCAGACTCGAAGCTCCCTTCAGCAGCCCAGTCTCGAGGAATTTGAGCTGGACCGCGGATGCCTCGGCGACGTCGTCGATTGCGCCCCGCGAAATTCCCATCTTGGGCGCGATAACATCCTGGATAAATTGCTGCTCGAACAGCATCTCGGAGGTGCCCACTGAAGAAGACGAACCTGACTGAGGCTCACTACTGTCGAGACTGTATTCGGCACTGAGAGTGATGCCTTGGCATAGATCCGTGAGGGTGGCGCCGCGAAGAACATCGGAAAGCGAAACGATGAGACCTAGCTTGCGGCATTCTACGACGAGCTGAGCGGCAAGGAAGGTCTCACCGCCAAGGGACACGAAACTCTGGTTCCCGTGAATACACCAAGGCTCAACTCCAAGAAGAGTGGACCATATCGATCTCATGCGCTCCTCGACCTGGGTCAGAGGTAGTGGCTTGATGCCGACAGTCTTCACCTCATCGGGAGATGGGACGGACGACAGGGCCAGAAGCTGCTCTTGTGATAACCAGCTTGCCATCTTCTGGAGTTTGCGGCGGTTGACCTTCAACGACGGGGTGACAGGTAGGTGCCTGACAGGGATGAAAATCGTCGGCATCATATGCGCAGGAAGCCCAGTGCCCAGTGATGACTCAATGAGCTTCTTTGCGATGTAAGTACGCTCCCGGGTTGTGATGGTGATTCTGCTCAGGTCTTCCGAGCCCTCAAAGAGCTTCTCGCCAAGTTCAACGAACGCAGCAAGCGCGGGTTGGGCATCACGCGTAATAATGGAATCAACGGCAAGGTCAATGCCTTGGCCCAAGCAGCGGCGTAGCTTCTGTTCGACCTGAGCGACAGGAATAATGTGTCCGTTGATCTCGACATCATCGCGACCGCTTGAGACGAAATCCAGAGTACCGTCTTCCATGTAACGCACGCGGTGACCGGTCTTGAAGTAACGCGTCTTCGGCTTGCCATCCTCTAGCGAAGCATCTGAATCCTGAGGAAGATGCGCCAGAGGCTGCCCAGGAACGAATCGATGGGCCAAGGTTGGACTCTCGATAATGAGTTCACCAATTGCGCCGATTGGCATGAGTCTGCGGTGATCTTCGGGGTTGACGATCCAGAACCTGCCGAGGAAGGGGCGGGCAATGCGGGTGAGATCCTCGGCCTTGGTAACTTGGAGTACGGAAATGCCGAGCGGGCAAATATCAGGAGCACCATAGGCAAGTAAGACCGTAGTCTGGTCAAGCCATGGAGCGCATGTATCCTCGTCCAAGCGACGGGTGCGGAAGCAGACAGTCTTCAGGCTGGGGATAGCGGCGGGCGTCATCTTTCTGGCCAAGACAGGTGTCATGTAACTCCAATTGACGTCCATGCGACGAGCGGCTCCCACAATGTCACTCGTCCTCTCCACGCTCGACGGTACGCAAACGCAACCGCCATGTACGAGGGTGGAAAGAAGCTCGATTAACGCAGTGTCAACGTTGAAGGATGACAACTGCATGACACGGCTGTTGGCGTCGAGGTTGAGGGCGCGACCTTGAGTGACGAGAGCTGCGGCCAAAGCCGCGTGATGGAAGATGATACCCTTGGCCTCTCTACCCCGAGATGAGCTGGGTGATAGGAGAATGCATGCTGCGTCATTGGGTGCAGCCATGGGAAGGGGAGACTCGAGGGGAAAGCTGACGGTAAACAGGGTATCGTCGACGACAATGACGCCGTCGACAATCGACTCGAGCCACTTCCACTCCATGCCGGTTGCGATGACAACCTTGGGAGTCAGCTGTCGAATGAATGTTTCGACGTTGTGTCTGTCTTCCGCGTCGATCGGCACAAAGCAGCCGCCAGCCCTACATCGGTCAGCCGTGATTGAAATCAGGGACTTGGTTCTACTTACTTCAGAACTGCCAGGATGCTGACAACCGCCCACTTGTTCTTGTCCAGAATGACTGGCACTGATACACCGGGGCGCACTCCCCATTGCACGAGATACGTGGCAAGGCGAGAAACGAGACGACCTACCTGCCCAAACGACAGGTGGCCATCCCACGCGCAGATAGCTTGGGCATCCGGCCGAAGCCTGGCTTGCTGGGAAATGAGCGCGTGAACGCATCCATACGACGCCTCAGTAGCCTTGTCAGTCTCCCAGTCGCTAATCAACAGCTGCGCATAGTCCCTATCAGTGAAGAGATCGATGCTGCTGATGGAGCCGGCAGGGTTGCCAATGATGGAATGGACGGCACGACCAAAAGTGTTGGTCAAGTTCTGGGCCTGTGAGACGTTCATGACCCTGTGAGAGACACCGGTGACGAGCTGTCCGTTGACGAGAGTCAATGAAAAAGTGACGTCGTGGTCGGGGGTATTGAACGCCTGGACGCATGTGAGATTCATCGGCGTTCGCGTCGAGCTAAATCGGCTCTTGAGTTCGTTGGGCTCTTCTTGGTAAGACAAGCACGTGTTGAAGAGCTTGTCCCCCTTGAGGCCCAGGGCATGTTGGATCTCGGAGATGCAAACGCTCTGGTGAGGACGGAAGGCAGCGGCGTCTTCCTCCACGACCTTGAGGACTTCCGCGACGGTCTTGTAGTTCTCAAGGCCGATTGCGCACGTCGTTGTATTCTCGAATGCACCGACGGACAAATTCAGCCCCTCAGGAGCACCGTCACCATCCCGACCGGAGGCGCGATAACCAAAACAGACCCGACTTGACCCAGTGAAGGCGCGTAAGACGAGCCCCCAGGCCATGCGCATAACGGCCGCCCGGCTGATCCCTTGGGATCGACAAAACTCGTCGATCTGGACCGTCGGGAGGTCGATGAAGAAGTTGGTGTGCTGCATGGTGCCTTCAGTGATGGTCATTAATCGCGGGAACAGGCATGGCTGGGTCTCCTGAAGCCTGCCAACCCAGAAGTTGAGGCTGTTTTCCTGTCGCGTCGATGAGATGTACTGGAGGCAGGCGACGTGTGACGGGTCGAGGATCTTCATAGGTAGCTTGCTGGAGTTATACATGCGCTTCAGGTCCCACATGATATTTTGCAGGCTCAAAGCCTAACGAGAGAGGTCAGTACAGTCAGTGTATCGGGTTTGATGGGATGGGACGAAAGCCTCTTACATCACAAAGCGCGTGACTGATGTCGAGTCTCAAGAAGGTACTAGCGTGCGATTTGCATACTGATACTCGGTGGCGGGGATTGCATGGTGTCGCGCTCATGGGCGGCAGCGCATTGAGAACGGCAATGGGGTCTGTGCCTACTTCAGCATCGACGAAGAGCATCTCGGGGGAGCACTTCCGCAGCACGACCTGGTCGAAGAGCCCGTTGTCAGAGATGCTGTCGATGAAAACCGTCCGAAGTGCCGGGTACCTGGCGACAATCTGCTGCCAAACGGAACAGATCTGAGCCTGGTCGGCGAGGAGACCATTGGGAGAGGAAAGCTCATAGATAGCGTGGTTGTGGCATGTTTCCATGTTTTGGGTTTGGCTGATGAGAATCTCCTGCTGCAGCGCCGTGACCGGGAAAACATCCTCAATGTCCTTGGCACTGGTAAGGCCGAGGGCAACCAAGCGGTCGGTATTGAGCTTTGCCAGACCCTCGTAGCTTGTGTCCAGCATGGGGACATCAGACAAAGTAAGCTCTTGCCCTCGGTACCTGAGCCGACCAATGGCCTCGTAGAGAAGGTGTTCATAAGCTTGGATCCATTCGGCAATCTTGTCCTGGTGCTTGCAGTTGCGGTTGTAGATGATCTGGACCGATGCAGCGCCTTGATCGACCATGGCCGAGACCTCAAAGAGCGCGATTCGGCTGACATCCGGGCCAATGTCGGATGCATCTGTGGCGAGCAGCCTGCCAGGAATCGTGAGCTGCTCCAAGACGCCCTTCTCCCGCTCCAGCTGTTGGACAGAACCGGCGTAAGTGAACATAACCTCGAAAGGCCATCCCTCCGCATTGCGGACGGACGCCTCGGACCCGAAGTATCTGGAAGCAAAATAGTTCCAGCCACGACGGTTGATGGATCGTCTGGTGTCCTTCATCTTGCGCAAGATGTGGAGAAAGTCGTCCGCCATGTCAACGAGAAGCGACACAGGGCAAAGAGAGGTAAACCAGCCGACAGTCTCCGTGATGTCGATGTCTTGGCTCCAGGGTTCTCGTCCGTGCTCCTGGTTCCATACGATTGGGGTCCGACGGTCGTGGAATGTCTGACTGAATGAAAGCATCAGGGCAGCCATATAAATGTCGGACATGTCCGTCCTGAAAACCTGGTTGCACGCCGTGTGGAGGATGGTGGTCAACTCGGCAGTCAGCGTGAAGCTCGCCGTCGCGATGTCGTTGTAAGTGTTGCGTGAATCCTCGAGACCCCAGTAACTATACTGGCCGCTGGGAAGTTGATGAGGAAGTGCCAGTTCGTCAGGGTGGCTGCAGACGTAATCCTCCTGAAGCTCGTTCCATCTCTGGAAGGGCATGGAGCGCTCAGAGAGCAGTGTGCCTTCTCGTAATAGCTCATCGAGGTCATGAATGATGATACGCCACGACATCATGTCCACCACGAGATGATGAGCCAGCAGGTAAATGAGTTGCTGGCCGTCGTGCGTGCGGAAATGGTCGACTGCAAAAACCGGGCCGGTTTCGATGTTGATGCTGGCTTGAGTTTGCGCGATGAGTCCGAGAACTTCTTGCGTGGTGCTCACCGAATGGTAACGGAATCCGTAAGATCCGTCGACCGTAGGTACAATTCGCTGCGTCCAGCCGTCCACACCAGAGCGGAAACGAGCACGCAACATTGAGTGGTGACCGACAACTGTTGCGATGGCGGCGTGGACATCCTCCAGGGTGGAATTGTTCTTGACGCGGAGCAGGATGCTCTGGTTGAATCGGTAGTTGGCATTGGCAGCCAAACGCGGCTCCAGGCGACCGCCAATGCCGGTGTCGAAGTAAAGTTGCTGCATCGGAGAAAGTTTGAAGCCTTCGAGCGACTCGTCATTCCATGTCATGTTCTTCCTGCTTTGGCGGATTGCGAGCGACGCCAATTGACCGAGCGATGAGCATTGGTGAACGTCCTCTGGTCTCACAATTATTGATGCCGTCCGGCAAGCAGCGACCAGCATCATCGCAGAAATGTCGTCGCCGCCAAGCTGGCTGAAAGAAAAGTTCATGCCAACATGCTTTTGCGGTATCCTCAGAACGTTGCTCACGGTCCTTTGCAAAGTCCGCTCCGTCTCGGTCAAGGGCTCCTGGAAGAGCTCATGCGACTCGAGACTCGAAATCTGCTGGTACATTTCTTCATTAATGTTCTGAATCCATGTCTGAAGCCGCCTCCGGTCGACGGACCCTTCGCCATCAGAAGGCATTTGGTCGAGCACAATCCATGAATTGGGTACTGAATGAGATCCCTCCGAGGTTTCGAGGGCCAGACGGACTGCGGCGACCTGGCTGCCAGCAAAGTGCATTTGCGACTGGGGAATCAGGCGAATGCTGGAGAGACTGGACTGGGAAACGTGGCCAGAAGCCAGGGTGACAAATGCCACGAGCTTCCCCTCTAGGTAGCCAGCCCTTGGCCTGATGACGGCCGCGCTCGTGATCTGGGGCGTTGATTCGATGAATTCTTCAATGGCAAGCTGCGGTGCTCTCAAGGGTGCTACTTCTGCGCTGTTGCTGGATTCGCATGTTGATGTCGAGTAACCGCTGCCGCTGCTTCGTCTGGGACTTGAGCTGAACACATCGGAGGATGACGGGCTGTCTTCGTCGGACTCCTTGGATACTGGCGCGGTCTGACCGAGGGGAATAATGCATGTCTGAAGCTCCGCCAAGGTGTGACAGCGCAGAATGTCGCTCGTCCTGACCCCGAGTCCGAGGCTCATGCACCTTTTCCTTAGCTCTATCGCGGTAGGGCGATCTCCACCGAGGTCAGCAAACGAGTCGAACAGCTCGATGCTATTTCGCGGCAAGCTCAGCACCGCGGCCGTTGCTGAGAGCAGCCTGTCCTCGACGGACTCTGTGTGTAATGACGACAATGTGGTGTCGATTCTGGGGAGAATCCTGGTGCTGACTGAGTCGGCCATGGTGTAAGTGGTCCGAGTCGCGATCCGGTCTGAAGAAGAGAAGAAGCTGCAGAACAGCGTCGGGGAGGGGTATCTCAAGAACACGTAAAACACAAATAAGAAGTGGCGGCCGGGTACGGGTGGCCACTACGCAGATCAGACGTTGGTCTTTGAGGGCGGAAATGGGTGAGGGTCAAAGATGCCGGGTGGTGTTGGTCGGACGAGACGAACAGTCGAGTCTGGGGGATGACGCTTTCGGGGGCCGTTTGTCGGTACGAGTTCTTTGAAGAACCAACGACTCTGTCGCACAGGCAGGGGGGGCGAGATTGCGGAAAGAAAGTAAGGAGAAGTGGGATAAAGAATGAGGGCGAGGGAAGCGGGTGGTGATATGTTGAAATAATGTGGAATCCGCAGCAGCTTTCCAGGCCAGAAGCTCTAATCGTCCTCATCCTCACTCGAGCAGGAGGAGTAGTAAGAGCAATGAGACGAGACGGGGATTTTGCTTACCTACCCCAGGCAAGACGGAGAACCAGGGTAGGTACCCGGTACCACAAGGAAGGGCCAGCTGTGGCCAGCAAACGACCAGGAACCGGCATGGTGTAGATCGAGCTTCCTGGCCCCGGCCCCTCTGACGTCCTGGGGTCCAGCTTGGAGAGGCAGAAGGGTGGGGAAAACAGACTTCCATTGGGTGTGACTGACTAACGAGACGATAGACAGATGGGATGGGAAGGGTAGCAAGAGAACCTGGAAGCGACATCTTGCCAAAGCAAGGTGAGGTACTGAGGTATGCCGCGCCACGCCATGCCATGTCACAGCCTGCCGTGGCCTGTACTTGCATACCCGCGTTTTGCTAGAGACTTGTATGAAATGGGGGCCAGAACATCACCAGGCAGGCATTTATGATGCGCTAGGCGGTAAAGAATGCCCGCCCCATGGGAAGGGTAGATTGAATACCGTGCTGGGCGTACTCAAGACGAGTTGAGTATCCGCATGGTGGATGGATGGCGGTCGCGCAGCGAATGCGAGTTGCAACTGCGTCGCGGCCAGGTACGGCGACTTTTCCGGGGTGACATGTGGGAGGAGGAGACATGAAGATGGAAACATTGACATGAGCAACAGACGGACAACGGAGAGTTCGCCCCCTCGGCGGCCGTGAGCCGTCCCATTCCAGCGTGTCGTTGAGGTTGTGTAATGCGACATTGTCACAACGACGACAGCTGCGTAGCGGGCGCTCTGAGCCACGCGGGCCGCGGGCGACGATCTAGCCGTCTTTGCCGCTATTAAACAGACAGAAGAGGAAGCGCGGCACTGCTGACGAGCAAGGATGGTGCTGGGCTGGGCTATCTGCTGTGGTGGAGGTGTCAGGTCGGTACGAGTGGGATAGCTGGCGCGGCTCTGGCTAGGCCCCAGGGTGACGTGACATTGGATTGCCGCGACTGTGCGCATCCTTAGGTTCACTGCGTCTGCACGAGGATGAGAGTGAGCTGTGATAAGATCGATGATGAAGGGCGTGAGAGGAAAACCATTCGAGATTGGGGGAAGAGGGGAGGGGAAGATCGGGAAGTGAGGGTGAGGAAACATGGCTCGGACGAGATGGAATACGCGAGATTTCCTCTTTTGGTAATTGACTGAGGATACGCCACACTTCGGCTTCGGCTGACGACCAATCACATGTCTGAACCCGTCGTAGCTCCATCAGCCACACGATGCTGTTTCATCAGCCACATCTCATATACTACATACTACAGTACTTCGATAAGGTAATTACACCACACCGTACACACAGCCTCGCCCGGATTCCCGCCGGCTGTTGGGTGCCACTGGCCTTGCTAAATCCGATATAAGCGCCCACCGTCACTCTCATCCGTGCGGCTATGTTCCTGCTCTTTTCTTCGCCAGGTGCCTTTGATTACCTTAAGGTAGCTTACCTTAGAGGAGGGGGGCTGAGCTCTGAAGCTGTGCAACTCTGCAGCTGTGAATAATAGAAACGGTCCGCCCAATAGGCGACCTCTCGTCAACTTCTCCGTCCCCTGCGTGATCTCTGGAGTCTGACCAGCATGGTCCCCTGCCTGTCTTTGTCTCTCCGGTCAAACCGTCTTCAAAAAGACGACATCGCCCGGCGAGGTTCTTCCCCGTGGACGGTGGCAGAGGGCGGGCTGGACAACGGCACGACAAGAAGCTTCAACGCCTTCCCGTCCCTCCAAGCCCCCCAAAATGGCATACCTCTTCTCATGTCTTGTTACATACACAGTCAGCAGCTTCATCGTCACAGCATTGGCTCCTCAGGTTGTCCAACGTAAGGTGCCTCTTTGAGGGAAGCTCGCTTCGAAACCTAAATCTCCAACACCCACATTGCACGTAATAGCCGCCAAGGCGTTTGTCCACTCAGCTCACCGAAACCCAAACTCGGCATCCATGACAATTGCATGTTCCTGTATGTATGGTTTGGTTGTCAGAATCCAAGAACATGACTATACGCCGCAATCGTAGTTTTAAGGATATTTGTCAAATGCAAACATTTTCCCCCCTCAATCCTGACTCCTGATTCCTCCCCGGATCTCGTCTCCGGAGGGCTGTGCATTTCACCTCACTGTCATTACGGTGGCTTTCGTGAATGAGCCCTGATGATGAGGGTCCCCCAACATAAGAATTAACTCTTGTAAACACCACCATCCTACACCTAAACGACATACACGTACTCTATTTCACTCTTACCCCTCTACGCATGCTCGGACGAAAGCTCGCATTCATAGCTCATAATGCGCAGTCAGCGCAACTTTCATGCCAACCCCTTCCAACTCCATCAGGTCCAACCCTGTCATTCGAGGCCATGTCCACGAAGCTCTCGACATTCGCAGCCGCATGCCCGAGTTGCTGATTCCCATGTTTCCCAATCCCCCCCCTAGTTTTTTCTCCGATACCACCTTCATGCCCTCGGCACGTACGCATAGTACGCGGCCAGCAGCAACCCTTCCGGTCAGCGGCCACTCGACCGCGACCGTCGGTCACCACCAGGGTCCAACATGGTTAAAATACCGGATATTCTTGGTTTGGTCGGTTTTATGCTCGGTGAAGGCTTACAAAGCTGCCCCGCAGCAGAGCATACCGTCCAGGTCGAACCAACAGGACGAGCCCCGGTAAGCTTCCTCGGCGGGTGGTTGCCAAGTGGCGGTAACGACAAGGACTCTCGGTCACGAAACACCACAATCCGCTCCGTCTTGACCCAGGAGTTTCGGGAAGATAATCAACCATGAGACTGGTGTGGCCGACGGGGAATCCGACAAAGCGCTGGGCTCACAGACCTGGCTCGCCCTCGCCTCCAGCGTCACCACATATGTATTACTCCACATATACTACCTCTGCTCATCCCGCGAGCTGCTGCTCTTATCCTTCGCCTCTCGACTTTCCCCGCGGAGACGGAGGGGTCCAGGTGACTGAGAAGGGAAATACCCCCCATTAATTGCATCTGCATTCGGAAAACTACTTCGTACACTGGCACTTGAGGCCTGGACGAGGATTCTTGGCTGCCAAATCTACGCTCGGAGCCGTCTCGGTCACGGTCGGCCAACCTTACCAAGTCGCCGCCGACACAAAGTCACCGCGAACTCACCGTTGACACATGCCCGCCACCACCTTGGAAAACCGCTGGATCCAAGACCACGGGTTCCTCTTGTGATGACCAGTCCTTGAGGAGAGCAATCTCCATCTGATGATTATGAGTCGAGCCTAGCCTGAATCCCTTGGCTCTCGGACCAACAAACCTATTCCATCCATCCCTCCTGGCCAGCGTGTAAGTGAAAAGGTCTACCGCGACAGCCTATGGACCCCGGATTCCTGATGCCAATGCTACCTTACCACGGGTTCGTGCAAAAAGGCTACGAGGCAACCAATGAAAAGGAGGTTCGCAAGCTCCATTTCGTAAACACTTCACCAACTGCACACAGGTAAGCAAGACTCGGAAATGATATCGATCCTTGTGGGTAGAAGCGTACCTAAAGTTCGCGGGGCCTAGATCATCCCGTCCCACGACGATTTGACAGCAAACCGTTCCTCCTGACAAGTGCGTTTGCCAACATGTCCCCGAGGGAGTCGTACAGGATACAAACATCAAACCCACGTCAATCAACTCATCGCACGCCCCTCACAATCCGAATCCTTCCCATCGTCAATCATGTCCCTACCCGCGGACGATCTCTCCCACTGGCCTCCGAATATCCCCTGCTCCAGCGAATGCCCCCGGGTCCCGCGCCCCGTCCGGAACTCCGGCGCGCAACCAATCAATGGGAGTCTGTTCGCCGGCCGTGCGACCTGAAATCCTCAGAAAACCCCTGCAGCAGGCCTTCTCGAGGCAGCGATCGTGCCACGGGTGACATCAAGTCCCAACTTCTTGCGCGCAGGCAAACACGCCGTTTGGATGTTTCACCGGGTCCAGTCGTATACATCTCTCTTTGAGACCCCATCAGCAAAGGGGGGGGGCGTCTGGAAGAGCTGCCTAGCGTCTCCCGCGCCAATCTTTCCGCCTTCATCGGGGCCGTTTTGGGGTCTGTACAGCGCTCACCCCACGTCACGTCAGCCCCGGGGGTGCCGATTAGGCATCTGAGATGCTCAGCTTCAGGTGAAACGGTAAGCTGTTATTTCTTCTCTCTTTGCCGAAACGACGGGTGAGAAGTGAAGCGAGATGAGTATTGGCTAGGTAGCCGCAGAAAAGCTGCGTTTACAAGAGGCAGCAGCGCAATGGTTATTGACTGGCATCGCGGGACATTGCTAAACGACGAGCCAACCAAGAACCACCCATGCCGTCCGTCCGAGGACCCAAAACCCTGCAGTCAGGCGGCGAATGTCCTTTATTCAGTCTGTTCAATCGGATTTTCAGGTTCCCCAAATGTGCCTCGTGGGGTCGGTCTGGCAAGCTCGATTCCTACGGCTGGGCTCTAGTGGACAAGTCTCATGTCGTCAGTGACCAGTCACGCATCTAAGGATCAACCTTTGAAGCAGGTTTTCTGTCCATGTACGAAGTGTTTTGGTGCAGTTTTTGAATGCCACAATCGAGATTGCCTAGATACGTTTGGGAATCTGCAAGTCTTCAATACATGCAGTCACACAGCAATGGTGTTGCTCTTCCCGATCGGATGGTGATTGGTAGATGGGTACCAGAGAGAGTTGCTAGCCTTGACCGGAAGGCATGCTCGACTCAGAGCTGATGCGTAAAACGACTCGTCAAAGGAATTTGACATTGACGGACGAATGCTCGTAGACCGATCGAGGGTTGCTATGTCATATGAACCTATTTAGATTATTGTGCTTTATTAGTAGCCTTCTTCTTCGATTAAATCTCAACACGTTGGTGCGTCAATGCTTTCAGCGCTTCATCGAGGGCCATCACCACAAATTACTCTCGTGGCTGGCTTGAACCAGCTCAGTTAGGAAAAGATGGGGCGTAATATGATCAAACATTTAAAACCAAACATGCCATTTAGATCATTAGGCTCGCCTGCATAGGTGATTTTGGATACCAAAAGCCGGTCTGGGGGTCCAGGTGTAATACTGGGACCAAAGACGCATCTTACATGGTACAAATCAATAGTTTCCCGTTAACTGAAGGCATCTGTATATAATTTCTGGCATAAACTTCTATCTCCAAGAGAAATTCGTCTTTGACATATCCAATGGGCTGTGATCTGGAGTCCGGCGCAGCATTGGTATGACTGTATCAGAGACTATGACTGCATCAGAGACTATGAAGAAACTGCAACCTTATCGACATAATTGGTTTCTTCAATACTGATGTATCAGGGTTTCACAGTGATATTGTACTAGATTCAGCTAGTATATACATGTAAGTTCTTACAGGATCGCAATGTTCATTGCGGGAGCTGTCAGTCCAGCTCCGTAGCTTGTCGAGACACCAACGCTTATACAAGAAACTCGGACAATTCCTAACGTGCGTAGTTACTAGTAACTCAATTTTAACCAAGGCTTTGCATTGACGAGAATTGCGCTGGTGTCGTTCTTCTGCTGGGCCAAACCTTATCGTACCATTCAATGTTGTCTGCATTGCCAATCAAGTCATTGGACCTACGCATCGATAATCCGAGACAAGTCTTTCGTCTCTTTACTATGCCTCTAGCATCTCTTGTTACTCTCCGTTTTTGTATACTAAGCTAACAATCTAAAAACATGATGGCTGGAGACTTACAGCATCTTTTTCTGCTATCCATTGAACACATCGTACGGAAAAGCAGCCGAACTCGCCAAAACCACCCAGCTTCCGATCACTTACAGCATATCAGCTAGAGAACCAGCTCCTGATATCTGTCTTATTCTGGCTGCTTTTTCTCAAAATGCCCCGCATTTTGATAGGAGCTCTGGGTTTCAAGCTTGTTCCAGATGTTACGACGCGTACGACAAGACCTAGTGCCGTGAAAATGTATCTTCTCCCGCCCTTGAGGTTCTCCGAGTACAAACCGACGAGACTCATCTTGTCGAATGCAGGTCTCGATAACGGGTCAGTTTGGCTTGCCCTATATGCACTCTGCATCCTCTGGACGAGTACACACGTCCTGGGGCCGTGCTTCTCTCTCAAAGTCTTACCCAGGTATTTATGAGGGCTGAATACGAGTGGTTCGCGATGCTACCATGAAGGGGGAGAAGCGGCGATTGACTGCGGGGGCCAGATAGTTACTTGTCTGACTGGCCACGCGAATAGAATGTCAAAACGTGAAAAGCCAATCCGGGCTGTGGTGTCTAATAGTACATGGAATGCAAACACATCTATGCGACTCATGACCAGGACTCTGTACACCATGTAGGTATTGCTCTAGCTAACAATGCTAGGATGGAAGTGCTGGAAACCGTTGGGCACAAACATGAAATCTCGTGAGCCGAGTTCATGCCAGCCACAGTGTAGTGTCACACGTTGTGCGTGCAATTCCGGAGACTTGGTGTTACAGGCTTCGAGAAGTCCTTGATGTTTTGTTTCAAGAGACTGTTTGTTGCTTCGGCTTTGATGAGCTGTCGAAGCAATTTTGTGACGTGAAAAGCTCTCAACAAGACTTTTGACATGAAGATCGTCCACGCGTTCAGCTTTCCAGACGTACACGATCGACAACTCCAGCATTCTTCTGATTTGAGGTGTGTTCACTAAACAGGTGGTTAGCTATGCACGCGCAGTTTCGTCTCCTGCTACGATTTCATTTGCGACAGGCTGGGACATACCCGTGACTGCGTCACCACAGGCCCAAAGGGAAATACGCTAACAAAAGGATCAAAACCAACACCTGGACCAACGGCCTCGAAGCAACACGAACTACGTGGCTGAGCCATGTGGTCCGCAGGCACGGCCTGCCAGTCATGCAGTGTGTAATCCCAATTCTCTTCAAAACAGCCATCTCTTATTAGTCAAGGCCGCATCCGGAGCCAATATCCAACGGTGACCAACCAATAAAGGCCCCCGGTGACCAACCTCACTCATAACAACACCGCCTCTCACGCGATCCCAGTCGTTTGACATCCCAAATGTCGATATTAACAAGTCTGATATACGATATATACCACCGTCTATCCACCAACCCCGAAAAATAATGAACGAAAGTCAAGAATATCCCACACCCTACCCTGGCTAAACCTTCCAAGCACTTCCCCTCAACCACTCTCCAAGCACCTTGATAACCTTAACCGCCTTCGCATTCCCATCCCTAATCGTTTCGGCGTCAGACACCATGGCCCCCATCTCGTGCATATCAAACGCGTGAATGACATCCGGCACAAGCAACCACTTGATACTCCCCCTGTCATCCTTCACCTCCCACCCGAACCTCTCGTCCTCCGTCTCCAGCTCCTGCGTCTTCGCGACCTCCTTCCGGCCCACCACCCCCGCCGTGACCTTCTTCCCGCCAAGCTTGCAGGCCATGTCCCACGCCTCCCACGCGAGGTAATCCAGCTCCGCCGCGACGATGCAGACATTCGCGGGCAGATCCGCGCGCGAGGCGTACGTCGGCGAGAGCAGCGGGTTCTTGAGGTTCGTGCCGTACGGCACGTACGCCCAGTCGAACACGGGCGCGAACTCGAGCACGAAATCCCTCTCCTGGCCTCGGATCCCGGGCAACATGCCCAGCTTGTAGGGCCTGCGGTGCTTCTTCTTCTCGCAGGGCGTGACGAAGTCCACGGGCGGATAGACGGGCAGCACGGCCTTGGGTCTCGCGGTGGGGTGTTCCCTGACGGACTCGAGCTGGCTGAGGCACAGGCTCAGGTTGCCGCCGGCGCTGAAGCCGCCGATGGCGATGCGCGACTTGTCGATGGGGAGCGACTCGTCCTTGACGGCGGCGAGGTACAGTGCCTCGAGGTCGTGCAGGCCGTTGGGCCAAGGCGCCCAAGGCGCTTTCCAGTAGTTGAGCGCGACGACGAGAGCGCCATTGAGGTTGGCGAAAGTGCGGTTCCAGGCGTCGTCGTCGTCCGGGACGCCGATGGAGAAGCCGCCGCCGTGGATGGAGAACAGCGTCGGCAGGGTTTGCGGGGACGTTTGGTCGTAGTCCGAGGGGAAGTAGATGCTGTTGTTCCGGGTTCACGTTAGTGGCTGACTCTTTCTGACCAACAGGACACGGAGAGAAATAAGAACATACCGGACTAGGAGGTTCGGCCTGCAATCGTACTGCTTGATCAAGTCCGGTCGCTGGCCCGTAGGAAACCAATACGATTTCCAAAAGTGGAAACTCGCCCTCTGGTAGAACCACGACTGCAGCCACGACAATTTCGTGCCGTAGAGCATGCGGGACATGAAGGGTGGCGATTGGCGGTAGACTTGGTCATCACGGTTTTGCGCCGGGGCTCGCGCGATCATCTCTGCTTCTGCCATTTTTCTCTTTTGTTTTGCGTTGTTGCTCTGGCAGCAACCACTCTCCTCTGCGATATATGCTGTTATTATATCTCAGAAAGTAATGTCCGCGATACGAAAGAAAGAGGAGGATGTCGTATGCAGTATGCAGTGCCTCGAACGGGCAGACGCGCGACGAGACCACGTTAGGCACGGAGTCGGGGAGGTTGACGGTTCCGAGAGAGAAGCTGCTCGAATGGCAAAAGGCGCATTAGTCGAGGAGAACTTCAGATGCAAGAGAGAAGAAGTCAGCCGCGCGAGCAGCGAGGCTGGTCCGCGTCATAGTGCGTCGAGGCGCGGCGTGAAGGCAGAAGAAAAGCAGAAGAAAAAGGGGAACCTCTTTGCAGGAGGTGCGGGTTTCACGCGAGTGAAGGTCGGCGACAGAGCGAACGAGACGGACAGCTTCCAGAAGCCGAGCATGCGTATGTATCGTGTTGATGACGACGATGGCAGAAGAAGGACTTGACATGAGACACGGTGACTCACTGGAAGATAGACTCCGACGTAGAATCCCAACGAGACGAAAGAGGCGATGCTGAAGGCGATGTCCTCGAGCTTGTGCGACAACGATAGCAAAAACGCCCAAGAAGACAAAGACGACGAGGAACTGTTGCTGCTGCTGCTGCTGCCGTCTGGCCGGACGACACCCGCTGCTGGATTCATCCTCGCCGCGTATTATGCTCCCGTCCTTCTCTGCGGTGTTATGAACAGGGGGCTGGGTGGGAGGACCAAGGCCACGTTCATGCTCCTGATGTCAAAACACGAGACGTGCGCATCTTGTTAGGATGCATGTGCGTGCTTTCGTCGCTTTTTTCTTTTTGGAGGGGGTTTGCCTGTGCTGAGCTGACGCAGAGGAGGACACTACAAGTTGCCCCTCGTGTAGGTAGCCAAGGTTCCTTAGCTATCCATGGATAGCTGCTTATCGCGTTATCGGGGTTGGGGAAATTCAGGGACCCTTGATGTCGCCTCCCCGGTCACTGCCCAAGCTCATTGGACCCTAGGCAGGTCCAGAAGTAAGGGATCAAACATGGCAGTCAATGCCGTGACCGTGACGACACCAGTGACCACCAACATCTTCTGTTCAACCAGATGTTACCCCTTTTTGAGTGCCTATGGTCACCCTTTCCTTTCAAGTGGCGTTGGGGCGGAAAGCGGAAAGCGGAAACCCTGACACCGGACTCTAGTGAGATTGGATAGTCCCGAATCACACCCGGAGCTCCGGCCTTCTTCCATCGAAGCCAATTCGGAAACGCGGCATCAGCTACATCACACTGGCCTTCAAAGAGAAACCACTCAAAACATCATAGTGATACGCGCGATTTAGAGCAACTTGGGCATTTGCAAGAAAATAAGGACAAACGGCCAGGCTTCGAGAAATGTCATGTCCAACGCATTCTCATTCCATCATATTCTACAACGATGCAGCGTAAACCAAACACATATAGTACAACCTGCCCGTCTACCCGACGTGGCGACATGAGCGCGTCTATTCGTTTCAGAGGCTCGACGGCTTCTGGACAACAACCTCCTCATCGTCGTCCGGGTCCTCGATGCTCGTCCTCCGCGCTGCCTCAACAGCCGCTTGCACCGGCTTCTCGTCGTCCCCGGTGGCCGTCTCCTCGCCCTCCTTCTCCCCCTTCTCCTCCTTGCCGTCTTTGCTTCCAAAAGGCCACAAGCCGCTGAACGCCTTGCCGCCCGAACCTTGATGCGGATGCACCGCGAGCGGCTTCAGAATGATGTTGTCGTCGGGGTCCGACCCGGGCGCCGCGTCGACTTCAGGCATGGCAAAATCCCCAAACTCCTCATCGTCGTCGTCGTCTTCTTCGTCCGAGTCGTCTTGTCCGTCAAATCGTTGATTCCCGCCTGGTCGTGATGAGACTCCGCGCCACCATGATCCTCGGCCGGAGGCACCCCATGCCCCCGTTACTGCCGCCGCCGCGCCCGAGCCCTGCGGGTCCTCATTGCCGTCGTCACTGTCAGCATCTTCGTCTTCCTCATCATCCGCGAAAGGATCCTTGAGCTGCTCTCCTGCCTCAGTCTTCCTGTTCTTGCCGTCTTCAATTTCCTCACGTGACGCCGCCGCAGCAGCATTGTTCTTCTGGTGCATGGCAAGGCGGGCGGCTAGCTGAAGGCGGGCCCTGGAAGGAGGTGTTTTCAACGGCGGCGGAGGAGGCGGAGGCGGTGGGATTGATGGCGGGTTGGGCGACGAGGACGAGTTATTCAAGGGATCGGTGTAGGCCCGGAACTATTAGACGTTATTAGCTGGGCGGTCCTGGCAAGGCGCATGTAAAACAAATCTCCGGATGCAAGTCATTGTCGTAAGCCCCGAATGTTCGAATGGATAAAAGTCCAACAGTTGCCTGGTATCCCAAGGAATCGACGCCGGTAGGGATGGGGGCATGTAATCCTACACTATTCGCCGCCCCAGTACATGGAAGAACGCACCCAAACACCCCCGGGCTCTGACATGTCTAGCCTAGTCCTCCATTGTCTCGTCTACATCATCTCTGTTCAACCTTCGTCTAAGCCAGGCCATGACATCTAACGAAGGCCAAATCATGCTCATATCCTCATCTACTTCCTCGCCGCCCCTGGCTTCGCCATCTCGATACACGAGCACCGTTTCATCGTCCTCGACGTCTTCACCTAGAACCCCAAGTCCGATACCGTCTTCGGCGTCGCGGACGCAGTCCTGCCCAGTAAACCAAACGCGGAGCGGCCGTGTTTTATCATCTGCGTACTACGCATCTTTCCGGTCCTTCTCCTCGTCCGAATCGGGGTGGTTGTCTAGCAGTGACTGCGTCCAGGGGTCCAACGCGGGTGGTTCCATCTCACGGAGCTCTGAGAGCACATCACTCACCTCATTGTTGACATCCTCTTCGTTCTCCTCTTCGCCTTCATCCTCCTCGTCGCTAGAGCTGCCGAAACCAGACATGAGAGTACCGGAGCTGATGGCGAAAGGCCCGATGCCGTTGCCGTTGCCGTTGTTCTCCTGAAGATCCATGTTGCCGTTGAGACCGGCATCAGCCAAGGCGCTGGAGCCAGTGTTGCCTCCCGAGTTACCAAAGGACGATCCAAGGCCGGACAGGCCAACGGCTGCGAGTCCATTGCCAGACATGCCGGCACGGTTACCAAGAGCTACTTCAGGTCGGACACCTCCGAGAATGGCGTTATCACGCTCACGGGTCTCTGCAAGTGCTCCCTCCACATATTTGATCCAACGCGGGTCCATAACCCGCTCAAGGACCGTCTCCGACAGCAACTCGGGTGGATGTCGTTCCGTAAACTTGACCACCTCTTCAGCGATCAGAGTTAGATGGCCCATGTAACCCATGCGAGTCTTGATCTTGGCCTGCGATTCGTCGCTAGCGAGCTGGCCGTTGATAATGGCCGTCGTGATGTCTGCAGCCTCGAATAATGACACAGCCAAAGTAGGGTTGAATCCCCTGTCCATTGGGCCATTGAAGACCTGCTGAACGATATCATATACCACGTTATGGAGAAAGTTGTTCCACGGGTAGGCGAAGAAAAAGGACTGCATTGTTAGCTTCTGAGACCCTGACCAGCAATCACAAAAAAAGAAAAGAGAAGAAGGAAGATAACTCACCAGAATCGTGGGCACAACGCGATACTCTACAAATTGCTGCTTGAGATAATCGCCGACAACTGGCTTAACAGTACTAGGGTCGGGCCGCTCAGGGATCGCAGGTGGCTTGTCGGAACCGGCATCCGCTCCGGGTGGTGCTGGTGCCTCAGGGACCTCAGGAGCTGGAGGAGCCTCGGGGGCTTCAGGAGGCGGAGCGGCATCTGCCTCGGTCTCCGGTTTCTCGCTCTTGACGGGAGTAGACTTGGCGAAGAGAGGTGCAGGCATGTCTTCTGGGCGCGGTGAGAACTTAGAGGCGTCTGGGTCCGCTGACGCATCAGCAGCAGGCTCGGTCTTTGCCTCTGATTCGGTAGCACTTGGGGTGTAGACCACAGAAGAATCAGACTCATCTCCCTTCTGGCTTGAATCCTCGGAAACCGTGCTTTGGTCGGCCTTCTCTTCCAAAGAAAGCTCTCCAACCTTGGTGGCGGGGGAGTCCCCTGCTTCCATCTCTTTTGTTTTGTCTGGCGTGGAATCCTCCGCAGTCTCCATCTTCTCCTCGGTCGCCGGCGCGTCCGTCATGGCTTCCGCGTCGTCCGGCTTCTCTTGTTCAGCCTTGGGCTCTGCGACAACAGTCTCCTCCGCAGGGTTGGCTTTATACTTGCTTGGAGAAAGTGGCGCAACGACCAGATCGGGTTCATCAAAGCGCTGCTCCTTAATCTTGTCGTCCGCAACATTCAGTCTGGGGGAGCTCAGGGGTTCGTCCACAAAGTCGTCCTCGTCTCGATCCAAAAAGGACGAAGCTGGCGTCGCAACAGGAATCTCCTCCTCGGCCTTGACGAACTCATGAGAAGTGTCCTCGTTCATTTCCCGGCTGGGTTCCACTTCCTCGAAGCCATCGTCGTCCGAAATATTGGTAACTTCTAGCCGACGTCCCTCTTCGGGAGAGGAGTGTCCGATGCGCATGGTCAAATCATCGGCTGATGGCGCTTCCTCACCACGGTTGGGGGAGAGCTTTCCCTCCGTCCTGAGACGCTGACGCTCCGCATCCCGCGCCGCAATTACGTCCTCGGAACCAACTTCGTTGAGCAAGCCCATGTTACTGCAGTGCAACAGCTCAGCCATCAACTCGCATGTCTTGAACCGATCGAATCCAAGCGGCTCGATTTTCTCTCCAAACGTAGACTCCAGAGGCTCCTTCGACGCAGGAACGTGCATAATCAAATTCACAAAGTCGGGCACGTGCTGCGCAAAAAGACGAAGTAGAGTCCCCAAGTAGATGGGGTCTCTGCTTGAAGGTGCTGCGGTCGCTTCCGATCCTACATCCGGATCGTAATCTGAATTGTTCTTTCGAATGACCTCGATGATGATGCCAACACCAACTGTTAGTGGGTTTCCGCCTGCAAGCATGTACTTGATCAACTGCTCGACGCATGGCTGCGAGACCAGCTGGCGCGTGAGCTCATTCGGGCCGATGCATTGTTGCTCGTTCTGCGACGCGTTGGCGGAGATAGTAATGATAGCCTTGATAAAGTCGCCGGCGGCGGTCTGGACCACCCAGCTGCTCTCGGGGCTCAGACAGGTGAGTAGAGTAGGAACGACACCTTGAGAGTACAGCCACTATCCCGCTAAGATTAGTATGTGGTCGCACCTTGCAGGATCCACGGACGCTTACCTCTACAACACCCTGGCCACCCTCGGTACGGTCGAGAGCAATAATTTTCAAAAGCAAGTCCATGATCATAGGGCATTCGACATGGCGCAGTAAGTCTGACACAGCGTCCGGAAGAGATTTGAGTAGAGTAACCATTTCTTCCGTTTTCTTGTCGAACAACGCCTCGTTGACCTTGGTAAAATAGCTTGCCTGAAGCGGGTCCAACGGCGTAGGGCGTTTGAGGAACTGCCATAACTCACGAATCAAAGGTTGATTCTCCATCAGTGCCTCGTAGATGGACCAAGTGTCTGAAGACAGCACTTCGGCAGCGACGTAGGCATACCGGTTGCGCTTCTTCTCTTGCTCCTCCTCTTCATTTTCAGGCTCAGTGGTTCGCGAGGACGCGCGGGGTCTAGAGAAGGGGAGCAGGCGGCCCTTTCCCTTGGTCTCGTCGGTTGTGGTTTCTTCGGTCTCGGGTGTCGCGACGGGCTCTAGTTTTGGAGCGACGACGTACTCGAGTAGCGTCTTGAGGACATTATCCTCTCGGAGGTACTCGATGAGTTTCGTGTTGTGCTGTTTGAGTTCTTGGATCAGGTCGCTCTCATCAAGCAAATCTTCGACAGTGAAATCGGGTTTCTCGAGGATCGTGTCAATGGTAGATATGTTGGCGTAACCGCCAAATCGCCAGAACATGGTGACGGTTTACAGGCGATCTATGTCACGGCGCCCGACGGATCGCGGCGAAGATGAACACAGAGCGGTAGCAGAATTAATGGGGAACGAATGCGGCGGTTGAGCATGCGAAATTTGGCAGCCTGTCCGGATAAGCAGAGACCGACAGGTCGTCAAGGCGATTTAATCTGAAGGAGGGACAAATGCCGTCTATGCAGGTCTCTCAATGCATGCGAAGCTCGTCGGGGTATCGGTCGCTTGGATAACTGGTATCCTATTGACGACAAAGTGATCAGCAAGAAACTCGAACAGCAGATGCGGAAATGCTGTGGCCGCCGAAGGCAGCGAGGAGGGCTGAGCCGCAGTGAATGTGATGTCGGCAGTGGGGTGGAGGGGCCGGCGCATCGGGGTCAGAAAAGAGGAGCTGATTGATGTTGAAGGAGGGAAAGGGCGTGGGAAATTGACAGTGCAGCGGATTCGACGATGCGATAGCAACAAAGCCAGATGCTGTCGCTGGCTCCAAGCTTACAACGCCAGCAGAGACGGACTGCAAGGTGTGCCCAAAAGATCGCGCACTGCCTCGGACACACGAGGAAAAGGGCAGCGGCAGCGGCGTGGCAATGAGGCAGCGATTCGAGGAGGACAAGGGTACGTACGTACGAAAGTGGAAAAGTGTAATCGCGGCTGTAGCACACAGAGGCGCTCCAGGGCTTGATAGAAGCAAATTGAAAGCGGAACTGAAGCCGGAGCCGACGACGGCGAGAGCTGGTGGGTTCGGCTCTGCGAGTGTCGTGCGATTTGGTCGTCGTCGTCGCCGGTGGGAGGAGGGTGGAAAAATGGTAAAGGTGGTAAAGGTGGTAAACGGGATGTCGTCCAGATAGGATTGCGCAGCGGCGGGTTTGAGGTAAGGTATCCGTAAGGTTGCCTTGATTGGTCCTTAGGTAAGGCCCTGGCCCTGAGTCGAGTGCTTCTGCTTCTACCTGCTCACCCAGTCAGGCTGGGAGCGAACACAGAACTGGAATGGATGGTCAGGCTGACGCGCTGAGAGCCGGGCGTCTGTTCCTGCTGTGCTGAACTCGACTTGAGTGCAGCTGGGTGCTCCAGGGTTCGAGTCTTTCGGGTCGGACGAGTCCAAGTTGCGTGCTGTGCGGAATGTCTGTGTCTGTAGCGGCACGGTACGAAGCCCTGCGACGGCGATGAAGGGAAAACCGGGACTGTCGAGTCGGGGATAGGTGCGTGACGGGGCCTTGGAGCGTCCAATGCGTTGATTCTTTGGAGGAATGCTGCGCCGGTGTTTGGGCAGATCGAATCTGGCAAGGCGAGGGGAGTCGAGTCGAGTCGAGGTACAGTGCGTGGGGGTGATGATGAAGAACCGTGGAGTTCCTGGGAAACAGGAGACGGAAGATCAGCACAAGATGTCTGGTTTCTGTCATCTCTGCCAGCTGTCGGTCGAAAACATGGAATCTGGCTGCTGGCAGGAAAACAACGTGATCACAGTCGACAGTAGGCAAGGCAAGGAAGGTACTTTCCTTGCAGGGAAGGTCGGGCGAAGGCACCTACCTGATGATACAAGGTGAGCTGAAGTGACTTGGAGGGCCAGATTGGGTTGGGTTGCGCCGCTTCCCGCAGGCTTCTGCTCTACACTAAGGTAGCCTGGGCCGGCTCACAGGAGGCGAAGCTAGGTGCCTACTGTAAGTACTCTTCAGATAAGGTACATATAATCTCTCTCTTATTGTGAGGGAAGATAAGTCTCGAGTACTCTGAGGTAGGAATCTAGCATTGATGAGGTAAGCATTGTTCAAGCCCAGCACCTAAGGAAATCGTGAACTTAGATCGAAGGAAACCACGGACATGGACGATGGTGGCGGCGCCCCAATCAGTCCCGGCAGTTAGAGAGCCTCGTGTCTTCCTCAGATCTTGGATCCGTGAAAGGAAAAGCCTGAAATTGTTTGATGTCTTGTCCGAGGGTCTGATATTGTGTTCCGATCGCAGACGGAACCACAACAAAAAGCAATGTTGAGACCAGACGCCCTGCTCTGCGTCTACTTCTCCTTCTTTGCATCTTCCACACTTCTTCCTCTCCTTCGCTTGCATCCCGCTACTTCCCCTCTTCCTTCTCCTGCAGCATGATGGGTTTTTGCCTGAACTTTTGAGACTGCAAGGTTTGCCCGGTTCTTAGTGAGGGGTTTAAAGGGTCCTCTTTGAGTTGCGAATCCCCTTGCGTCAAGCACCTGTGCCCCTCCATGAGCTCCCCTGCCCTCCACGAGTCTACCTTAGGCTGAGGTGAGGGAAAATTGGAGTTGCGGTCGCAAAAGACCCGCGGCGAGTTGCGACTCGATTGGTGCCCTATGGTCCTGCGTACATTAGCTTCCTTTTTCACTCTTTTGCTGCTCATGTCTCCATCTTGTTTCGTTTATGTGCGTGTGTCACAGGTGTTGAGCCAGGGTTTTGTTGAGGCGCGAATAAATTGACAACATAATCCGCTTTGAGAAACGGTTTCGATGTCACGCAGCATTTTGTCAAAGTCTCTCCCAAAATGATACTCTGTACAGAGTCATCTTGTTTCCCCTGAGCCTTCGCAGCGTCGCATCCTGCTCATGACCTGGTGTGGTCGGAAGTACCTCGGCTTCAGAATCGGCCTTGTATCAGATACAAGTCTGTTAATATATAATATGTTCTTCCTGGTCTCCTTTCCCGTCTCTTGTCAGGCACATCTCCATTTACCACACCTCAAGGCTCAAGTGTCCAACATCGAAGAAACGTTGTCACAGCGATTGAGGATTCGAGAATCCATGAATCAGCGTTTCTTATTCTTTTGGCAACCGCATTCTCTCGCACCGCTGCCACTCTCGTTCATCTCATGTCTCTCTCACCCCGAATCTTATTCCACCCGTCTGACTTTCTCATTCCAGCCGATCATGTGCTTCCGGTGGGTTTGGCTGGATGCCCAATTTGAATCCGACTCTGCATGCATAGAACGCGACAACATGACAGCAGCCCGTCTCCGAGTCTACTGTGATTCTCATCACGCACACAGCCATCATTTCTGCAACCCCTGGCCCGCCACGTCGCTTAATCTCTGCGTACGGGACCGGGTTACTACTCCCACGTTGTCAAGAAGTGCGGCACGCTACCGGCTCTCCTAGCGAACATTTCTCTCCCCCCAAATACCCCCCTTCATCTAGCTTCCCCAAACGGAGTTTCCCTCGTGCCCGCATGTCATCCGCCTAACATTTCCTCCGACGGATGGCCCAAGCGACTGGTGGGCCGTGCGCCGTGGCTGCCCGCCCGCCTCTAAAAATAAGGTGAGCACGTCAAGCCATTCTCTTGATCTTTCATGATGAATGAAATCAAAACGAGGCTCAACAGTCTGGGCCGTTTAGAGCAGCAGCTGGTAACTTAACCTTAAGGCTCAATGTCCTTTGGGGGTTTGCAGACGTTCGCGCTACTGCCCACCCTCTCATATGCGATGGGAAACCTATGATTACCTGAATGACGATGAGAGAAGAATTGAATGCCACTCATGCTTGTTCATAACAACAGCGCCCAGCTAAACGTATACGCCCATCTCCTACACTGCCTCACAAACACAAAAAGTCCAGATCAACCACTTCTTCCGCAAGATTTTCAAGAAATCAGCATTTCTTACCAGCCTCGGAACCTCACAAGATAAAACAAGAGCTCTCCAGCATGCGTACATATCGCCCGGGTTTTACCCTCAGTCCGCGATAGGTTCATTTGTCAGCCCCAAAGCCAAAACTCCGTCGACTACCACAGTCCACGGCACGCATTTGGGGTAACACAAAGATGTGCAGCCTCAAATATGCCCAGAAAACAGCGCCCTTGTAAGAAACGAAACACACATGAAGATCTGCTTGTTCAGCAGGAGAGCACGCTGCAAATGACCCAGTATCCATGTCATCGGCACGTTATAGCTGCTGTCCCTGCCCATAAGCACATATTTCTGCAACATCTTTCAGGCAACCAGATTACCAGACCACGATACTGGCGGGTTAAGCATGTCTTATTTGTAATCCATCACCGCGGGCTTTCTTTCACTCTCGCTCCCCCCTTCAGATTTCAAAGCTCCACCAATCGGACCATGTGGATGGTATCGCAGAGGCGGGCTGTGGCACTGTGGCACTACAGCCCGTTCACGGTCGATCAGTTCGTCCGGTCCATTGAATTTTGGGTTCGAGTGGAAATCAGGAGTTGAAACAGATTTATAGCCGACTCCATCCCGGGTACATGTCCTTCAATCCAGCTCACACAATCAAACGAGTCTCCTCGCGTACAGTCTGCGCAATTCACCTAGCTCCACCCAACATTCTGAATCAGAAACATCATCAACTTATTACACAGCATCATGGCTAAGCTCAACGCCCTTTCTAAAGGCTCTGTGGTCCTCGTCACCGGCGCCAACGGCTACGTCGGCTCTCACGTCGCGAACCAGCTTCTACAGCAAGGCATCCGTGTCGCGGTACGGTTCGCTCGCCCAAACCTTGGCTGGACGAGTTCTCCCACAGCAAGTATGGCAGGGATCAGTACGAGTCCATCATCTTATCTGACTTCGAGAACGAGGGAGCCCTCTCCAAGGCTTCTGGCGGAGTTTCCGGCGTCGCGCATGTAGTAAGTGTTCATCTTCTACCATGTGGCTACCAAGACCACTAATTGTAAGCAAAGGCATCCGACGTAAGTTTCAGGCAGGATCCGAACGCCGTCATCCCATGGGTTGTCAAGGCCACTGAAAAGGTGTTGGCCACTTGCAGCAAAATTCCGAGTCATTAAGCGCGTTGTTCTCACGTCATCGTCTCCCGCCGTCATCAGCACTGAAACCAACAAACCTGGCGTCCGCGTTGACGAAAGTAAGCGAGATATTCGACACATTCGTTCCGAACCTTGGGAATAACGAAGCCATAGACACCTGGAATGATTTTGCGGTAAAGTCTGCTTGGGACCTCAGCTTCTCAGAGGACAAGAAGTCATATTACATCTACGCAGCCTCCAAGACTGAGGGTGAGCGGCCTGCGTGGAAATGGGTTGAGAAGAATAAGCCGAGCTTTTTTTCAGCACCGTTGCGCCCAACTGCATCGTGAGTAATGCACCTATGCGATATGTTCAAGAAACGTCGAAACTGACTGTGCCTAGTACCTTCATCCCGAGATCTACGGCTCAACGATGGGTTGGGTCCGCGATCTGGTCAAGGCTGACCCGACCACCTTTAACAACTACGTCCCACAATATCTCGTCGACGTAGTTGACGTGGCTCGTCTTCATGTCATTGCTCTTCTGTGGGACGAGGTCGGCTTAGAGAGGCTGTTCGGCTTTGCGGAGCAGGTGAACAGGTCTGACGTCTTCAAGTCTCTGCGTGCGCTCAGACCCGATAACAAGAACATTCCCGAGCCTGATGAGAACGAGGGCCGGGACTTGACTGAAGTCGTGCCGGCGAAGAAGGCAGAGCAGTACTTGAAGGACTACTATGGTCAGAAGGGGTGGGTTGGATAGAAGGAGAGCTTGGAGGCTGGTATTCGGGGGTTGTAAATGACGATGGATGGTAGGACTAAGTTAAACGCTCCAGCTTCCGTCTCATGACAACAACGGTATGATTCTAGTATAATTTTAGAGGGATTGTGTTGTCTCCTCTCACCACTCAATTCGAATCGCTCTTACACGCTAAATGAAGCCCCTGAAGAATAATTAGACGATTAAACTTCTTGACAGTATTTGATAAGCTTCTCAAGATTATGATCATCAGATTGAATTCAATGCTTACTCTACCTTTAGTTCTAAGCACGAATAAGAAACCAGAGACCCAAATCACGGGTGAATGTTATGTGCCTGATGCCATTCAAGACCGTGGCTGGTGATCAGGTGGAACTTGCTGGCGCCAATGCTCTAAAAGCTATCGGCCCACGACGGGCGCAGTAGTCACCGCAAGTGGTTGCGCTTCGCATTCCGCCTGGATCGCAAGTTTCAACCCTTTCATCGAAAATTATACCTGCTAGAATTGAGCTGCATGTGAGAGGTTGCGGGTACGAGTACGTACTTTCATATCACGTGGCGATAAGATAGAGTTGACCCACCCATAATCTCCAGCGTTCCGTTCTACGTCGAATGATGTATGTCCTCGAGGATACTGTTCCATGCGTTTCCTCTCCGTCAAAACACTAGTCGCGGCAATATTGCGCCCTCATGCGCAGCACACAGCATGGCTAGCTTTCCGGCATTCGACCCTTCGCGTCTAACGAAGAAAAATGCAGCCCGCTACTCGTCCGAATCGGAAGAAGAGGAGGACGACGACGACTACCTAGCGCCGGTCACCGATCCATCCCAAGACGACTTTAGCGATCTCAACCCGCGCAAACGCCGTCGCGTCGGCAACACGAAAGAGCGCGCTGCGCTGGGCATCTTTGCATCCGACAGCGAAGACGACGGCCCGAATCGAAGATGGAAAAAGAAGTCGCTGCGGGACAAGGGCATGAACTTCGTCTCGACCGGCGCCACGACACTCGACGAAGACGAAGATGCGAACGAGGCAAACACTAAGGAGTACTCCGACGACGAAGACGAAGACGATGACGACGACGATGAAGGAACTGGCGGAGTCGGCCTTGGGTTCGGTGGTGCGCAGCGTGGCTTGGGCTTCGCGTCTGCGTCAAAAGACGACAGTGACGGCGAAGCTGCTGCTAGGGCTCCTGCGCGATCGTTTGGCAAGACAAAGTTTGACGGCAAAAACCCACTCGGCCGAGGCTTCGTGCCGTCCTCCGCGAACGCTCCCGTTCTGAACCCCGATCTCCCGGACACACCTTCAATGCCCAAGATGGCTCGACCAAGCGCCTTCGGCGCGAATGGCACCAAGGGCAAACCTAACGCCAAGTCCTTTGGTGCCAGAATGATGGCCAAGATGGGCTACAAGGAAGGAGAGGGTCTCGGAGCGGAAGGCCAAGGTCGAAGTGTGATCATCGAGGCACAACTCAGACCTCAAGGTGTTGGTCTCGGTGCGGTCAGGGAAAAGTCAGAACATGAGCGGAAAGAGGAGAAGCGACAGGCGAAACTTCGAGGCGAAGTCGTTGTCGATTCGGACGAGGAAGAGAAGAAGAGGAAACGCGAGAGAAAGAAGAAGGTCGGCAGCGCGGGCGACAGTAGCGCCAGCACTCCGAAGCGTCAGAAGCCGAAGTACATGACTGCGGAGGAGATCAAGAAGTCCGCGCCAGGTCTGCACATTCCCGAAGCTTTCGCGCCAATACTAGATATGACGGGCCCCGGCAACAAGCTTTTGACTAGCGCCTCTGGATTCTTGACGCCCACCTCTGCGGCGGTAGTCGAATCGCCCGAGGTGGCAGCGGCTCGGAAACTAGTAAAGAGGGCGCATGCAGAGCTCGCGGCCTTCTCTGAGGAATGGAGGAACTTGGAGGAGCGAAAGACCTGGGTCGACTTGGAGCTTCGGGAGCGCGAACAGGAAATGGCTGACCTAGCGTCAGACCTGGGAAGATTGCAGCTCTTCTCCAATATTGTCACCAATGAGCTCCCGTCTGCAACGGAGTGGGCGGATGTTATTCGCTGTCTTGACAGTGCAGTCGAGCAAATTGGCTCTTCGACAGAAGAGATCGCAGACCTCGCTGTGGCGGCTATTCATCCGTTCCTCCGCGATCCTGACTGGGATTTGTTGGAACAGCCAACGCGATTTTCTACGGAGCTAAAGGGGCTCGGGACGTTGTTCACAAAATCCGGTGAGAGCCAAAGGAGCGTGGACAAGTGGGATGCGACTGGCTTGAACAATACCGACCTCTACCGCCAACACCACAAGGCGACGACACCTTATGAGACCATGATGTACAAACTTTGGTACACCAGAGCCATGGGCGCCATCCGAGACTGGGACGTCTTCAACCCAAACCCCCTTCTGTCTGTGCTGGAAGCCTGGAACGACTTGCTGCCTCCATTCGTTCGCGCCCAGTTCCTCGACGGAGTCGTCCGCAAGCTGGAAACCGCCGTGGCGGAATGGAACCCGAAGAAGAAGCGCCAAAGCCACAAGCTGCCTCATCTCTGGCTGTTCCCGTGGCTGCAGTACTTGCCCTCGTACCACCTGGAGCCCAAGGGCACCGGCTTGGTCGCCGAGGTCCGCAGAAAGTACAGACAACTCATCGATGTTTGGGAGTTTGATCGCGGCGTGATCCCTGGTCTGGAACAATGGAGTGAGGTGTTCGCCGACCAATGGCGTCCACTGATCATGAGCCATGCACTCCCGGCGATGGGGCGGTACTTGCGCAAGAACTTCAGGGTCGACCCGAGCGACCAGGAGCCCTACCTGCCCATGCTCGAGGGTGTCCTCAAGTGGTCTGACGTCCTGACGCCCAAGGTGCTGGGCGAGGTCGTTGTCGCGGAGGTGTTACCGCTGTGGCATGATAAGCTGAGTGAATGGCTCGGGCTGGAGGAGGCCAGCTTTGAAGAGATTGCGGCATGGCTCGAGTGGTGGCGGGATAGCGTCTTTCCCGAGAACATTAAGAACCTCAAATCGATTCAGGCAGAGTTCAACAAGGGCTTTGCTACCATCGAGAAGGCATTGGAAAGTATGGTTTAAGCATCGCCATCCTCAGATACCGAAATACCAAGACATAGACACAATCACAGCACAACCATACCAACTTGCTTTAGCCATACCTTGCAAACATAATAGCATATCAGCTCAATGTCAATATCAGCAGATTGCAAAAACATCTAGCTCGACGGGCTTGTGCTCATATTCGTCGGAACCAATCAACGGCCCATTCTCCGTGACTTTTTAAGACTGATAGTATTTTTGGCTGTGACGGACAGACCCCGATAGCGGAAGACGCAATCTGCTCCATCGTGATAACCTCCGACGGTGAAGATGCCAAGCTCAGACCTTGTCGACATGTCATATGCTATCTTCCCAGTACCCTGCGGCAGGTGGAGTTCGGGAGACTCCTTGGCAGTGTGACACGCGAGCGTGATCGCCGAAAAAGGGGGCAGAAACATCCGTCGTGATGGAAAGCATCATGACCGTTGGGCGATGGATTCTTGTTCCTTGGAACACGCTGCACTAGCACATTCAGGGATGGCTGTGAGCTGAACCCCCAAGATTGAACGATTATCAAGCAACAGAGGAGATGGAAGAGCCTCTGGGCTTGCTTCCGCATGGCGGACGGCCTCTCGAGTGGCCTCCCGTCCGTCCGCCAACACAGGAGGACTTCGAAGTCAGCCAAGATGGCGAGCGTCTCTTCTGAGGCAATGGCGTTAGTTGGTAGTTTGAGCCCCCTGAGACTGGACGAACACCTTGCGGTTCATGGGGAGCCGCGTCCCCTTTTATTCATCCCTGCCATTCCCTCCCCTACCACGAACCCCTGTTCTCTCCCAGCCGTCTCCAGGTCGTTCATCCTCCCTTCATCCTGCGTCGACCTGAGCTGGTCGGGATCCCGCGGACACTTGGGCATCCGTACTGGCAGGTTTCGAGGCGCATGGGACGTGCCTTTCCGCATTTGACCTTCTTCGACCAGGCTTCTCACAACATCAAAGTGCGAGACCCGACCTCCATCTACCCTTATGTCGGACGCTTCGACAATACGGATTTGCGGTGGCCGATGCTTGGAGAGCGCGCACCGAGATTTCATACTTGAGGGGTTGTGCTGATACTTCAGGTTGGTGAAATATCATGGAACGACAACCTGAGGTCTCATTCACTGATTTGCAACAGCGTCATTCCAGCATGGCCCTGATGCTATTGCAGCATGCCAGGAACACGCAATGAACCGAAATAACGAATGTCTTTTTTTCGCGAGATGATCAGACTGAAGGAGATTCTGGAGCGAATGCCAAACGCCTTCCACTCCATCTCAACGAACCCGAACTCGGGGCGACAACTACGTCTCAGCTGCGGAATAGGTGCGACGGGGCAAGTTTTCGGCCCCTCTATCCAAGAGATGCCCGGCTGCTTCCGGTCTCCAGTTCCCGCCCTGTCTGCTTGCGGACGCCTTTCTCGGCCGCAAGAAGTACGACTCATTTCTCGGAAACGAAGGTCTGCATCTCAGGGCGTGGCTCCCCTCCAACCTGAGAGCGTTCATCGCCTCCGTCGAGTACCACTACCGCATCCCAGAATACGTCAAAGCGTCTGGTGACCCCCGTCTCATGGGGTTGTCGGATGGGATCATCGAGGCTTACACGGGAGAGCGCGGGTTCATGGGCACACATCGAAACAAAGTCTTTGGTATCTTGGAGGTCGCTTCCAAGACTGGCCGAACGGATAACTAACGGTGCCTCGGGCGCATCTGGCGACTCCGGAAGACCGTGGGAGGAGGTCCACCGACAGTTCTCCGATGCCATGAAGGAACGCCTGGGACCATACCGTGGAAACATCCCCGTCGAACCCCATGAGATGCGCGGGACATTCGAAGAGTGTCGGTACAAGTCCCGCATCCTCACGCGCTCTTTCATCGACTCCGATCAAGAGCGTTCCATCGCCATGGTGACCCTCGACCTCCACAACGCAGGCATCACCGTCCAGCCCGGCGACAGACTCGCCCATCATGCCCCTCAACAGCAGGGAGGAGTGCGCCAAGGTGGCCGCGGCTCTCGGCCTCGACACGATGCTCGATTCTCCCGTCCACGCGAATGCTCGTCTAGTTTGGGCGGTGAGAAGAAGGCTCGCCAAGTCACATTGAAGCCGTTGAGCCGAGTGTTCAGACCAAGGTGTATTTGCCGAGGAGTATCTCGAAAGTGTTCTTAGACCTCATTCAGTGAGTGAAAATGGTGTGAGTTCGTCGATAGAGCCACCAGTGGACGGCAGGTCTGAAGCAAACGCCGGCCTCAGATGGATGACTCGGCGAAGTATACGAGCGTCACACTAAGCTGCATATCTTGCACTTGTTTCTGACCGAGTGCCTGGCACTCAAACAGCAGTGTGAGTCACGGCATTTCTTACAACTGCAGTGTCCGTAGAGATCTCGGCCGTCGCAATCGGTAAGCCGTCTAACTAAGCCAGCTCAGAGCTTGCTTGTTTGTACACTTGGACACCTGGTGAGTATATTCATCATCTCGCGTGGTAGCCATTCAACAAGAAGTTATCGCATATAAGCTGTCTGAGGGCCAAGTTGTTTGGCAGAGTGCTGACAGCTTTCACAGCTTCGTCCTCAAGACGAGGGTCTCATGATACTCTCGTCCCGGCCTCAAGGCTTTCCATGAGGATGAACAAGTTCACAAGACACAGCTGCTGAAACCCGAAACCCTCAAAAAATAAGATGCACAGGAAGTATCTGATGTCCGAATTGTGAGCTACTTATTCCGAGTTGACGAGAGAAAAATGAACGCCCCCAAATGTAAGTGTGTCAGTGGAGTGAGTACGTACCCGACCTTAACAAGCCCACGTCCCGTACGAGTAAGGTGAAGTGGACATTGGTAAACGCCCTGCTTCAGCGAACGCAGAGTGTTGCTCCGGGGACCCAGTTTACCTACGTCACGATTATCAATTGCTTAGAGCTGCTCCTAGCTAGCTATCTATTGCGTACAGTATCACAGTCTGCTGCAGTGTCAGTCCTGGGGCTAAATAGAGCGATCGCAGAGAATGGGGTTTCTACGTACGCCTTGGTAAGAATCACTAATAAAGATCCACATTCAGAGGCGTGCGTGAGTGAGTGGACGGCATAATCAGAATCGCGTCGCCAAGTACTTCTTTGGTCGTTCCCGAACATCTGGGACGCACAGCATCGTCGTAGCTCTGTCTCATATCAGCTGGTGGCACCATATTAAACACCACAACCCCGCATCCGAAGACCAGCCTTGATTGAACCAACACCACCACGAGAAACACTCATGAGCGTGAAGAAACCTTGACTCGTATCGCGAGTTCTCGTAGACCAATTAACAACATCCACCAGCCTCAATCCTTCCGGGGGTACATCGTCTGCGTCGTTGAAGAAATCCCCGATTCACCTCACCTCACCTCACCTCGATCCTCGTCAACGTTCGTAAAGCGTCGTCCAGAAGCGGGCAGCAAGCAAGTCAGACATGGTTCATGCCCCCATCCCCAACTCAAGAAAAGAAAAAAAAAAAAAAAAAACCACGCCCACGAGAACCCCCCTCCGAGTCTGACGCTCCAAACAGGTCGGCGGCAAAATCACGGAGTGGGTCAAGACGGACGACGCGACGGGCGAGTTCAAGCGCCAGCAGAGCTCGTTCCGCGACTCCGTCTCCCGCGAGCACGGCGCCGCAAAGTTCCCGCCCGAAAAGGGCCGTTACCATCTCTACGTCAGCTACGCCTGCCCGTGGGCCTGCAGGACGTTGATCGCGCGCCAACTCAAGGGTCTGGAGGACGTCATCAGCTACTCCGTCGTCCACTGGCACCTGGGCGAGAAAGGCAAATTACCTTACCTTACCTTACCTTTTCCGATCCCGCTGCTTGGTCCGTCTTTCTTTCCCGCCGAAGCTGACAACCGGCGCACACACAGGATGGCGCTTCGTCACAAAGGAAGAAGAAGGGCTGGACACCATCCCCGGCGCCAACGTCGTGCCTGACCCCGTCCCGGGCCACGAGACCATCACCCACCTCCGCGACCTCTACTTCGAGTCGGAGCCGAGCTACGAGGGCCGCTTCACCGTGCCCGTGCTGTACGACACCAAGCTCAAGACCATCGTCAGCAACGAGAGCAGCGAGATCATCCGCATGCTCTACACCGAGGTGCGTTACATACCTGTCTCTCTCTCTCTCTCTCTCTCTCTCTCTCTCTGCCCCCTAGACTGGGGGCTGGGGGAAAAAGAAAAACCTCGATGACACCCAACTAACAAATCCTCCCAGTTCGACGACCTCGTCGAGGAAAAGTATCGCCAGGTCAACCTCTACCCCGAGGCCCTCCGCTCCCAGATCGACGAACACAACGAGTGGACCTACGACAAGATCAACAACGGCGTCTACAAATCCGGCTTCGCCACGACGCAGGAGGCCTACGAGCGCAACGTCGTCGCCCTCTTCGAGGCCCTCGACAAGGCCGAGGCTCACCTGGCGGCCACGCACGACGAGGGCCCGTACTACTTTGGCAAGGACATCACCGAGGCCGACATCAGGCTGTGAGTAGTGTTGATTCCCCCCCTCCCCATCCTTCCGCGTGGATAGTGACTGACTTGGTAACATAGCTACGTGACCATTATCCGATTCGATGTAAGTTCGGCAAGATTAAGCCTTTCTTGAACAGGGTTCGCTGACAAGCAAGCAAACAGCCCGTCTACGTCCAGCACTTCAAGTGCAACATCCGCGACATCCGCTCCGGATACCCATACATGCACAAATGGATGCGCAACCTCTACTGGAACGTCCCGGCCTTCCGCGACACGACGCAGTTCGAGCACATCAAGTGGCACTACACCAAGAGCCACGCCCAAATCAACCCCTTCTCCATCAGCCCAGTCGGTCCCTTGCCTGATATCCTGCCTCTGGACGAGGAAGTCAAGGCCGTCAGCACTAAGCTCTGAACGAGTTACGGAGCCGCAAGAAGAGTTCCCGAACAAATGGCGTTACACCATCAGATTCAAATAGTAGTATGATTGAATTGCTGCAACCTTCTAAAAAGATTTAAAAAACATTTGATGCTTGTTATATACTGTTTTAACGTGTGACATCGAATAACTCCTGTCAATCCGCCGAAGCCCACGAATGCCGTCCAACAACCTTCATCCGGTATTATGCTGGACTTCCACTGTATGTGATCAACAACATCCAATACAACACAAGTTCCTTCTCTTCAAATGCACCCCGGTTCCCGGCAATGATGAAACAACAAGCAACTAACATGAGATTCCGTGTTGAGCGTGAGAGATGTCCTCTTTTTGTGGCGTCCCAATATCCAAAAACAATGTGATGCATTAAATTAAGTTATAAATTTCACCAATGACGCTAAACGCTTTACAACTGGCCAGACAGGAGCGCTTCCGTAGCTGCGACGATACGTTAGTAAAGTGACGCAAGTCATGTGGACGATGGCATGGAACTTACCGCTGTTGATGTACTGCCTCTTGGCATCGAGAGGAACGCCGAAGCGGCGCTCCAGCTCTTGCTTGATGCCCTTCTTCGTGACCGTCATCAAGTCGGCCGTCCGCAGGATCTCGCGGATCTCGGCCAACAAGGCGTCGTCATTGGGCAGTCCAACCATGTCCTCGGGCGAGAAGAACTGCGAACCGCCGAACTGGCTGTTGCGGTTGCCGCCCATTTCGGACGCCGCGAGGGACATGCGGGACATGTTGCGCTGGTCGTAGCCCATGGGAGGTCTGGGCAGCGCGTAGCCACCAGCGATTGAGCCGGGACGGCTGTGGTATCCGTACTCGGAGACGGGAACCTGACCCTTGGTGGCGTAGCTGTAGCCAGAGACCTCAGAGCGGGCATCCTCGCGGACCGTCTGGGCATCCCAAAGCTCGGCCTGGTACTCCTCCCACTTCTTCTTGGGGATGACGGAGGGGTCGAACTTGCCCTCGTCGGAAATAACGATCTTCTTCCCAGACTCACCGGCAATAACACGGGTGTTACCCCAGTTGAAGTCGTCCATATGCCAGAAGGAGTACAAAGGCAAGGCGAAACTGAAGACAGGAATGGCCACAATGTACAGAATCATCCAACCAATCATCTCCCACTTACGGCGGACGATGAAGATGATGGCCTGCAGACCGTAGATGGCTCCCAGCATGATGAAGGCTGTAATGGGCACCACGCTGGGGTTCTGGACGACTAGGACGATGAGGTAGATGATGAAAGCAACAATGACGGGCTGGACGATGGTACTGAGCAAATCGACGAACACAATGAAGCGCATGGAGAAACAGCAGAAACCACAGAGTTGTGCCATGGGGATGAGTTCCATCAAGTTGTGCACAGTTGAATTGATCCAGCGACGTCTTTGGGAGAGGAACACAGCCCATGAGTCGGGGGCGATGGTCCAAGCGTGGGCTCTGTTGGTGTACTTGGTCTTGTACTTGTTGTGGTACTTGAGGAGCAGGGTCGTGAGGTAACGATCCTCACCGAGGTGGAGCAAGTTCTTCATGTGCAGTGTATCGACACGAATAGTTGAGTAGTCGTCGATAATTTCCTTGCTGACGAACAAAGGCTTGCCCGTCTCGGCGGCGCGGATGCGGTACATGGAGAAACAACCAGGCAAACAAGTGACACTGCCGAAAAGACTTTCGAAGGCCTTGGTGAGGTTATGAGAGATCCAGTACTCGTAGACTTGAATCATGGTGATGAAGGAGGCCTTGGCGTTGGTAAGGGCCGTCTCACCACAGACGGCGATGAGACGGGTGTCGTCCAGGAAGGCGGCAACCATGCGGGTGGCGGAGTCAGCACCAACCACAGTATCGGCATCGATCTGGAACATGAATTCGTAAAAAGTTGGGTTGACACCGATGATATTGCGAATCTGGTGGTAGATCTCGAGCTCGAGAGGACTCATCTCCAGATTGTAGTGGACGCGGTTGAGGAAACGCATGAGAATCATTTGAGAATCACGCTTGCCACGGTTACCGGGGCGAGAAACCTCAGATGGCTTGCCAACCTTGACGATCACCAAGAAGGGGACGATGTGGCCTTGGACTTCGTACAAGCCGGAGTAGACCTTACCCATGTTGTGCTGCTTCTGACCTTCACCAAGGGACTCGAAGCTCAAGGGTTCAGGATCGACGGTCTCGGAGACACCAAGAATATCGAGCACAATGCGCGGGGTAGGCTTGTCGTTACCCTGTCCGATAATCATACCATCGCACACAACGACGAGAAGCTTACGCTTATCATCGTATTGCATCCTGGCGCAAGAGTCGATGGCACGACGCAGCGAATCCTCGTCTTCAGTATAGGCGGGAATCTGGCACATGACGAACTTGTCGAGGTTCTCGGGCATGTTCTTGCCGCCGAACTGGAGCGCGGCCAAAAACTTGAAACCAAGAATAGCACAGAGGAGAATGGAGATGGCGAGGACGAGATAAGTGGCGAACTGGCAGCGAACAGAGTTACGGGTGTCGACATCGCCAACGTAGAAGAGGTTGTTGAGGCAGGTCTTCATGCGCTTCTTCAACTGGGCGTCGATCTTAAGGTCGTCCCATATCTCCGTGATATCCGTACCGGCCTTTTGCTGGAAAAGAGCCGTGACGGTGTTGTCCATGAACTTGGTCTGTCCGGTGTCCTCGGGGACGCTCTCACCAGCTTTGGCTTGCATCCTCAGACCACCGCTCATGTACTGCGTCAAGTCGTAGACCTTGCCGTGGAGCATCGCAATGATTTGCTGCTTGTTGGCAAGGGTCTTGACGTACTGGGGAGAGTAACCGACCGTGCCCTTCTTGTAGTTGGCCTTGAGGAAGGTCATCTGCTCATAGTACCAATCAGGACGACTGTCGTTGGTCCAGGCACGGAAGTCGTGGAACCTGAAGTTCGTATCGGTCCTAGAGATAACGGAAGAAGATCCGGTGATGTTGGTGTTCTTATAGTCCAAGGAAACGTGCTCGTCAACAGAACCGTCCTTGCCTTGACACAATGCGTTGACCTGGACGGGAAAGAGGGAGCTGATATCTTGACCTGCGTAGTTCTTGATCTGCTTAACCGTGACGTAAGAGGGGTAGTGACGAGGAGCGAATGACCCAATGTCAATGACAACGCCGCGAATCGAGGCGTAGGCCGCGTTGTCGTCTTTTCCGTCGTTGGAGGACAACTCCTCGGAACTGTAGACGTGTTGGGTAGGGCAAATGAGCTTGGGGAAAACGGCGATGAAAAAAGCGGCGAGTAGACAGGTCAGCCAGATGATCATGTTGATAGCCAGCTTCTCTCTCCATGCGACACGGATGTCCTTGCGAGGCATGCGTCCCATCTTGCGGATGAGGATGTCGGGGACGAACCAGGTCATGAGGTAGACACAGAACACCCACCGTTTACGGCTGGCGCTGTCCTTGAACTCTTCGACCTCTTCCAAGCTCTTCTCATTGCCGCGTTCAGCCATCTGCTCTCTGGTATCGAGGTTCTTGAACATGTCACCGCCTCCAAAAGCAGAAACACCAGCTTCCGAGCGAGAGTCGGAACCGTCCTGGAAGTACCCGCTTTTGCCCTTCTCGCCATAGCCCATGGGAGTATTTCCTGCGGACAACAGGCGCTCCTTGGAAGCAGCGAAGGGGGTATCGTGGGGTGTGAGGCCATCGCCGGCGTCAGAGGGCAGGTTGAATCTTCCAGAAGCCGATCCGCTGTCGGACAGCTGAGCAATTTCCATCCAGCATCTCTCGCTGAGGAAGACGCCGGTTGAACCGATTCTGACCTCATTGCTTGGCCAGTGCCTCTCTTCAACGACAAGCTCCACACGTTCCCTCTCGGAACCTACGAGGATGGTGTCCGAGTCGGCTAAACCGAGGAACTCGCCGAAGGGAAGGAAAAGACTGAAGTCGGCCGAGCGCAGACGCTGGCTGATCTCAGCAATACCGAAGGTCTGGACCTGGGTACGGACGCACTTGCTGTCGAACTGATTGGCGATGCGTCTGTCATTGGGCTTCAAGCAGAAGACGAAGTAAGAGTTTGTGCTAGGATCAGCGACAGACTTGGTGACGTTCTCCAGGGATGCTAGGAATTGGCCTGATGCGCCTTGCTCTGACGCTTGGAGCTTGGAGCCTCCTGCCTGTGAGTTGCCCTCACTTAGTCTATCAATCTCTTCTTGCGCCTCCTCTTGTTGCTCCTGCTGCTGCTGCTGGTACTTTTGAATGCGAGCCTGGTTGCGGGCAGTTCTCGTCGTCTTGCGAGACATGACACTGGGCGCTCTCGTGGGCTTTGAGCTGATGGTGGCTTGCATGACGGTGGATCTCTCCTTGGGGTGAGTGACGGTGCGGAGAGCCTCCTGGCCAAATAGTCTGGCGACGAACTCGCTCTTGGTCGAGTTAATCATGTTGAGCAGATCGCCAGAGATGACCTCGCCATTCTCCTCAATAATGCCCTTGACAGGGTAGTCGACTTCACCAGCAAAGTGCTTGACGGTGAACAGGGCGGCGGTGTTCTCGGTGAGGAAGTTGCTTCCAGGGAGCCTGGCAGTGGTAGAGCCGGGGGTGATGGCGGGGTTCTTGCCCTCGAAGCGCTTGCGGAGACTCTCGAGGAATTGGTGATCGGTGCGGTTCCTGCGAGTCTGGTCGTCGAGGATGCTGAGCAAGCCGTTTCCAGGCTTGAGCAGGCCCCTGACAGCATCGGAGTTGTCAAAGTAGCTGGTAGCCGCAACGCTGACTTCCTCGTTCTCCAGCATGTCTGCCTTGCGGTCAAAGAAGTTTTGAAGCGTCAGGTTGTAAAGCGCCTCGCAGGCGGCATTGTTGAGCAGCTGATCAAGCGCCGAGTGGGTGGCGGCCTGCTGAGCAAAGCCGGGGAAGTCGATGATGGACACCGTGTTGGCAACGCTCTCCTCGGGAGCGCAGATTCTCTGGTTGATGCCCTCGACGATGTACGCGACCAACAGAGAGTACAGAGTGCGCGCGAGCTCGTTTGCGTGTGACCTGGCGCCATTGGGGTCCAACATGACAGTAACCCGCTCCTTATGGATCATCTTGGTCTTGTACGACAAGGTAGTCTGCAAATCCGAAGCGTTGACACCCAGGAAGGCGGCAACGATGGCGAGAACATCCTTGTTCTTGACCGCGGTCACAATCTGTCCACCCTCGTGGGAGAAACCACCACTGTCATCACCTGTAATTTGGGTGTTGGATGTCGTCTCGAACTCGAGCTGGCCAATGTGCAGGATACTGGCGAGGATCTGGCACATCTCGGCAATCTCACTTCGAGGAAACTCCAACTTCTTGAGGGCGTTCTTGAAAACCTGAAAGCCCTCGGCGTCGTTGATGCCGACCTTGAGCTGAGTGGGGTGACCCAGGTACTTCCACCTCTTTTGAGCAACACCAGCCGGCGTCTCGAAACCAAGATGAGCCTTCTCTGCGGCACTGGTACCGGCCATCAGGTAGTACAGGATGTGGAAATTCCGCTCGCCAGTCGGGATATCCGTGATGCGGCTTCGCTCTAGTCTGTGGTCGAGCAGCTTGGCACCGATGAGCACCGGGTTTGTGGTGGTGGCCGTGTCATATTGCAACTCGTAAAAGAGACCTGCCTTGGAGGCTGTGGGAGTCGTGGCCGTCTTGGTGGTCGTCAAAGTATCAAACACATAGGCAGCGAGGGAAACCTTGGTAGAGAGAGGGGTGGAAGACTTGCCGAGGAAAGCAGTCAACAGATGAGATCGAAGAGTAGACTTTCCTGAGCCGGATTCACCCCTATACGCGTGGTTAGCCATTGAATGCTCATGATCAACACGGGAGTGGGAAGGACGAACAAGAAGACGACGGCCTGGTTCTCAGATCTGTGACCCAATCTGATCCAGGCCTTGTCTGCGATATCCTCAGCGCCGGCCATGGCGCTTCCCACCTTGCCTCCATCAGGGCCTTTGGCGGACGAGGTGTAGGTGTTGAGGGAAATGAGGGCGTGGGACGATAGTCGAGCGGTCGGCAGCGACACATGGAAGCGACTGGCCAAGTGTGCTGTCAACTGTGTGTCCGATTGTGAATGTGCTGGTAACGAGGGAAGAGAAGGCTGGTTATGGGCGCCCCCGCCGTTCCCACCGAGTGGTGGCAGGTTCATCGCCATGTTGGGCAACGATGCCACCGGCGATGATCTTCGGAGGATGGTCTCGAGATATGCGTTTGTCGGATCGATCAATGGGGGGTAGTCAAGAAGCTTCACGGGTTGTCGACAATCGAAGGCCGAAGAAGAACTGGGAGAGGGTCCCGTTGGGAGTGAGTGAGAGGAGTCCTGAGAGGCAAGATTCAGGAGCTCGAATTAGGCGTATGATAGGAATAGTAGGTAAACAGGGAGGAGTCGAAAACCCAAAGGACGGAGATGTACAACAGTTGCTAGGCAAAGAAACGAGTGTAGCGTGCAGGGAGGGAGACGTGAGGAAAAGGAACAGGGAACAGGGCTGACTGAGATGAGCGAGTGAGAGAGGCTCGAGGCGCGAAACGAACGAAGCGATTGAAGGCTCTCTCTTTCTCTCTTCAAAGTGAATCAGTCATTCAACCAGATCCAGACTTCGTCTCTTTTCTCGTGTGTAAAGGGAGACTGAGGCAAGAGGATGGTGCAACACGCAACGGGGGGTGGGTAAGGGTAACGAGCGAGTGTGGTGACTGGTGACTGGTGACTGGGAAAGGGGATTGTTTTCTTCGGGTGCGCAACTTTTGCTGTGTGGTCAGCGGTAGTCGCAGTCGCAGTACGTATAAGGTAGTACCTAGCAGCAGCAGCAGCAGTAGCAGGGCAGCAGCAACTTGCAAGTAGCCACAGCAGCAAAGCCATTGCATCGCAGCTCGAGTTGCAGTGCGGCGGGCGGAACGAACACGAGATGCAGTGGTCGCCCATACGAACTCTGTGCCACCCGCACACCACACACACACACTGTGGAGCCTCCTCTCCGTCAGGCTGCGTCAGCAATCACTGGTGACTGATCAGGGGCCTTGCCTGTCCTGACTCCTGCCTTCCTGCCTTCCGCTCCTCTCCCCGTTGGCAGTGGCCACTCACTGGCCTCTCCAGGCTCGGGCACGACGAATCGACAGGCTCCCACCCCTGCTTGGGTTTCTTCTCGACTTTTCTCCCATTCCTTTTTTCCCCTGATGTCGGTTCATGATGGCGTTTGTGGACCATCCTCGCCGCACTGTGCCTCTTGTATCCCCGCGGCTCTTCCACGGATTCCATCCTTCGCTGATCATCTGATGATGCTTTAAGCCTCCAGCGCCCTCTCAGTACAAGTTCCCTGTAATCCTTCTGTGGTCACGGGTTCTTTGCGGGGCGCCATGAGCTTATTGGCATCAAGCTCGTTTGTGCTACACGGTAGTGCCCTTCATTACAGCAGCTGTTGTGGGCTGTACACTTACAGGCCGACATATGTTGAGGTATCTTAAGCAGACTAGTAGGTTGTCACTCAGCCTGCCAACTGCACACGGCACACCCGACTGGCACAGATTCTCAGCAACTCCGTCTTATGACGGCCTTTGGCTTCTATTCTGGCCCGGCCGAACAGTTTGTGGGACAGCACTGCGCCCCGATTCGTCTGAAATATTTAAGGTGGCAAAAACAGTGTCTGTCAGTTGCAAGTCATGGCATTGTGTAGGATAGAATGGTTGGAGGATGGAAAGGACCGCCGGCCCTCCGATGATCATCACGGTAATAAACACGCTTCGTGGATGAAGATGAGATTGTTTGATTGAGGCCCGACGTCGTCTCCGCAAGACCCCCTTTCCCTCCTGGACTCCAGGGGCGTGACTTGGCCGTCTATGACAACATCGAGTGGCATTGAGTTCAGGGGCATTCTTCCCGTGGGACAGCAACGCAGCGGTACTGGAGAAATTGGAGAATGCAATATTTATCCACGGCGTGTTTGGTGAAGAATGGACGCGTCCTGTTTCACACTGTTTCACAGCTTGCATTTTCGTCGGTCTCCTTGGCTTCGGGTCGAGAATAGGGCAGAGAGCGCATCGCAACAGGCTCCCGGCGACGGTGATAACTGGCTCAGCACCGAGGCGGCGAAGAGGTGACCGTCTGGGCGGACACAAGGTACACAAGGTAACGGGTAGTGCGACCAGCAGACCGGGTGGATGGTTCGGTACGAGACGTTGGTGGTCCGCCCCGACGGATGGCTGTTTAACAATCCGTAAACCTTGTGTTCGTGAGAGGACGGATTGGTGCAGTGGCGTTCCATTCTCAACAGTGTCATGTCTCTTGCTTGTCTTGATATCGACGTCGAGGTACCTCGGCCTGGATGACAGTTATTGGTTTCTGCCAGCTTCAGACCACCAAGTCTCGTAGTGTCGCTGCGTCTCAGTGGCAACCAGCACTGGCGTGGCTGCTAAACGCTCGGTGCTTTCGCGGACGTGTCGCGTCCATGGCTACGATACCTGTCGACGGTGGTCGCCATGATGGCACAAGGAAAACTAGGCAAATTGCTGCCGGCTTGCTGTGGCGTCGGTAGGCAGTTTCCAGAGCCTTGCTAGTCTCTTGTAGCGATAGGCGCAGAGTAGAACCATCCTTGTTAGTCAGCGGTAGCGCTGGTGCGCTGGTGTAGCGGAGCCTCTGGAAAAACAACACTTGAGTTGGGCATCAAGAGCTGCGGCAATTAGGAAGAGCACAGCTGAGGTCGATCCAAGGGCTTGTGCCTGAAGACCCCGTCCTGCCCGCTCTCAAATCGTCTGCGTGCGTGATGACGGCTGTGGTCCAAGGGAGGATATGATGTTCAATCAAAGCTTGAGCTGAGATGACAATGATCTGACCGTCCAGATTTCGCTTCCCGAACTGACAGCCCAGGCCCCAGGCCCAACTGCGTTATTGAAGGCAAGCAAGGAATGTGATTCTCTCGGCAACCTGGGATAGCCGTTCTTCCAGGAATGCTTGATGTGATTGCGTCTCATCCCTCCAGCGGCTTGAATGGTGAGGCTCGCGAGAATGCTTTGTTCAGTCAGCAAGAATGCGAGCGTGGCTGTGGTGGTGTTCGTCCCGTAAGTTTCAGGTCCATAAGCATAATTGACGGGATGCCTTTTGAGTTTTTTTCGGGCAGCCAGCATGATGCATGATTGATGAGGTTGGATGGCGGCGGACGCGTGTTGGGATGGCAGACGGTCCAAGCCGCGCGGTCGTGTTTTTTTTTTTCTCCCTCTTTGGGCTGGAGGTGTATCCGCTGCCGTGGTCCAGGGCGTGGAGAACCCGGTTGATTGCCTCGAATTATGGCCGTCTCAATTAGAGAAGGAAATGTGGTGCGGCTTCAAGGTTTGGAGAAAGGGTGGGAAAGAGTACTTGCAGCACAGTGTGCAGGAATATTGCAGCGGTAATCCCCGTCGACTATATGGGTTATCTTCGGCAGGGCGATACGTACCTTCGGGAAGACCAGGGAATTGCCAGTGGCGGCGGAGGGATGAGCCCACCTGGCAGAGGACGTGGAACAGGGGCTGCAGGGCAAGGACTGGGCGGGACGCCGGGACGGAGGGGAAGGGGAAAAAACCCCCAAAAAGGGGCCAAGCCTGGAGGAGAAAATAATAAGAGACAGGGCCTGGCGTGAAGAAAATTAGGGAAAAGCGGGGCGTGGGATGGTTTCCATTGGGTCTGGAAAGAGCCGGTCTGGAACTCTGGATACCTTCATTACACGTAGGGTGCGATACGTACTTTCCCGCCTATTACCTTGCAAGGTGGAGATAAGTACCTTAGTCCTTCCATGAAACCAAAAAAAGAAGCACTGAGCTGCATCTCGCATCTCTCACCACTCGACTTTCACTAATAAGATCGCCAGCACTCACATGCCGAGTCAATACGATCTAACCAGTGGATAGGCTGGTGGGCCATGGAATAGAACGGATCGAATCGAACGCTATCCGTACCCGTCCAGAGAGGATTCTAGATTACGTGAGGGCATGATCTACCTACACACAACCATCAATGCTCCGTATGGAGTGCGTGAAGTACTGTGTACGCGACACTGCATAAAAATACAACAAATTTCAATACTCGCAGCACAGCCTCATCGCGTCCTGGCCCGATGTCGTGCCCACCAACCAACCATCATGTCAGCCAAGCCAACTCCGACCACCCAGCCAATGCCGTCAGAAAAAGGGAGTCTCAAAGTCGCAGTCCGGTGGCGACGTCGCGGCTCCCGGCTCCGCCTGAGAGCCTGTCAGCGGCTATTGGAGGGGGTCCCCCCCATACGTCGAGGGGTAGAAAAAAAAAACACAACAACAACAACAATAAACGCGCCGGTCCAATGATGTCGGATCCTGCGAGAAACACACCAATGAAGAAGAAGACTGTCTTCTCTCCAGCCCAGCCACCAGAACAGCAGCTACTGTAAGTTGCAGCTGTTGCAGCAGAAGATGATCCAACCAACCACCTCGGATTCACCGTCAGACTCGGGAACTTTCTCTCCAATGCTGTGCTCGAAAAGGCTTCGCAACAACAATTTGGGTCACAAGGTGCTGACTGACGGTGTCATCGTGGTGTTGAAGGTGGTTGGTCATACGGTTGTATGGCATGCATCGTCCATACACGCTGGCCTCCCTCCGCTGGACATACAATAGATCGACTGGGCCATTGCGAGGATGATGGCCAAAATCACGGACGTTGCCGACTCGAGGTAAAGTATTGGTCATGGCCTCCGACTGAGTCTACCCTGCATCCGCCATTCATCCATCGTCCGTCCGATGGATCTAATCGTTCTGGATGTGATTCTGGACTTGCAGAAGAAGCACTGCCGGCATGCCAATCCAGCTAAGGCAAGTCCCTGGCGCAGACATCTATACTATCTGGAGGAACAGACTCAGGTCGCAGTCGCAGTCACAGTAACCCAATTGCACGGCGACAGTAGCACTTTCTGAAGCCGCCGTCGGCATTAGGAAATCCTGCATGCTGTCGAATTGTCTTGGCAATCCTACTCGTTCTCACGCCGTGCTTGTGCTCGTATCGCTGGTACTGCGTACTGCCGCTATGATCTATCAGCAGTGAGCAGCATGAGCGGCATGCGCATCCGTTGGAAGCACATCCATCGTCATGCTGATCTCGTGCATTTTCCCGCCGTTCGATCGGGTGGGTGGGCCAATCTTTCGCCCCCCTCCACCACCTTGTCTCCTCTCCGGGGCTCCAGGCTCGTATTTGTTCCAAGAAAAGGACTGCCCGCGACCGGATCTACAGTGTTCCCAGTCGAGCTACCGAGCTAGCGGCCAGGGCGGCGAATAATTATGTGACTGACAACTGTGGACTCGTGGAGACGCCGGGCGTTTCTCGAATCTCGAGTGCGCTGCTCTCGTCGTCTCGGGTTTTGGGTCTTGGAGGATGTCGCCGAAAGATGGCGTCAATAACGCCGGCGGACCTCGTGATGCTGTTCCATTGAATCTCTCGTGAATGCGAAAGCATACCCAGCTAGCGTGCTTCTGAGGTGTAATAAGAGACGCCTTCTTTGGTGGATGACGGACTAGTGGAGGGCTGTCTGTACGTGAGGAATATTGGAAGGTGTTTAGTGCATCTGTTACCTCCCCGGGCCCTCTTCAAAATGCACGTCTTGTCGAACGGCTGGCGTGGCGTAGCCGGGAGGCAACGATAGCTGAAGTCAGGAAGTCAGGAAGTCAGGAAGTCAAGGAAGGGTGGATTAGGTAAGATGTCCTGCTATAGTGCGGCGGAAGTGCGAAGGTGTCGACCGGTGGGATCGAGTAGCTTAGGTAAGTGGAGGTGTTCTAGTGCAAGGTACTGCAGTACCTGGGCCTCCCTGAGCTAAGTTTAGGGACCGAACTTGGCGGCAACGTTGCCAGGGTCTCCTTTCTCTCGCCCAAAATTTAGCTGCGGGCCTCTTGACTGAGACTAGGTATGCGCTTATGGTGCGTTCTGCCCGCCGAAGTCCAGGGGCCAAGACAAGGAAGGCAAGGAAATCAAAGGAAAGCAGTCGAGAGAGGGGGGGGGAATAAAAAACCTCCCCAGGCACGCATACTGCATATGGATGCCCTGGGCTTTGAATGCTGCGTGGTTGGCTAGTTAATGGCGTGGTTGTCCCTGGGCTTCCATCAGGCTGAGATGCGGTCAAGCAGCAGCGCCTCGAGGTGCCTGGAATACCATACCTACCTTCCTAGAGGTCAGGTAAGGTACATACCAGCTGGAATACGATGCCTACCTTACAGGAACCCTCTGCGGTATCTTCTCATCATGTGAAGTGTGTACATTCATCGTACTGTGCCCGTCTCGCTGTGGCAGACTGGCAGTCCCCGGACTAGTAGAAGGACGGGCAACTCCTGTTATCCATCATTACGAGACCCGCCCTCCGCCTCGTCCACCTCACCTCTGGCTCACCTTACAAACCGGACCACCCAGACCACACCAACCAGGCCAGCCTGCTCCTGCTCCTGCGCCTTAAGCTGCCTACCTCAAGGTAGGTACATTGAATGAGAGATACCTGAGCTGCACCTAGACAATAGTCCCCCCCCCCCCCCGAGAGAGGTCACTCCCTGTCTTCGCCCTTCAGTTATCGCACTGTTGCTTCCCCCCCTTTCGTTTGTTACCTTCTTCCAGCAAACCCATCTTCAGTTGAAGCGTTGAAGGGATCTTCAATTTTCTTCCTATTGCTTCTTTCTTTACAACCGCCTCACTCGCTTTGGTGGTCTGCTATCCTGTCGCTAAATTGTTGTTTTCTCCCGTTATTTTTGTTCCCTTTGCCATAAACGTTCTTCGTTTGCCCATTGCAACGGTAACAAGGAGGAAGGGAGAAATCCGCCGCCCAGCTTCATACTCACGCGTTGCTCAGCGACAAATCATCCAGGAACAGATCCTGCGTCTCTTTTCCGTCCTGCTGCTGTCTAACCATACCTTACTACTTACTTCCTAATATCACCCTCGCCGGTCCACTCGCGTCATCTTTCGCACTTCACCATCGTCGGTTGCCCGTTCGCTCTCCAGACCCCGACGTCTTGTTTACCTCGCCGCCGTTAACCACCCACTCGACGACATAACCGACTTCGAATAGTGTCCCCAACCCGCCACGGGGGCTGTCCACGCCGGACATCACGAACCGAACCCCATCATCATGGCGAGCGGTCGCATGTCCATGTACTCGGTGGCATCTGAGGGCCTCGGTGGCTCTCGAGGTGGTCCCCAGTCTGCCCCCGTTTCCACCACCACCCTCCTCAACGCCGTTCACAACATCTACCTATCGTCCCAGCCATATCAATTGGATGCCGGCACAAGTCTCGTCGTCAACACATGGCTTACCGCAGCCCAGGCCGGTCCCGATGGAAGAACAGGAGGCACTATAGACCCTGCCCTCGGCGCGAGAGCCTGGGAACACGCTCGCCGCCGTGCTGAGGATGGCTGTATTGTTCTTGGGTAACACACATCTATCCACACCAAAGTTATCACCATCTCGATGCTAACACGCTGTGCAGTTCTCTTCACCCATCCACACCCTCGGTGCTCACGCCATTCCTCTCATCTCTGCCCCTCTCCATCCCCTCATCCGTCTACCGGGCACTAGAGGCTATCCAGCCCTTCTTGAGGTGTTCTACTCCTCACAACCCGTCTGCAGCTCGTCAGTCTGCTCTCGGCGTCACTTTGACTCTTAATCTGGCTGGTAATCTCAATGGGGCCTCCATTGCTTTGTCCCAGGGTGGTATCGACACTGCCAAGGGTCTCCTCAACATCCCGTCCGAGGCTGGATACCGTGCCTTCGACGTCTTCTACTACCTTCTTACCTCAGCTTCTACCCCTGCTGAGAGGGAGTTCCTGGGTCTCAAGTCAGCTTCCAGCTACGCCCTGCTGGCGAGATCTGGCACATACGACCCGCCATCTTACCTCCCGACTGCCGACGATGCCGCTGCCGCCGACGACTTCCGTTCTGCCCTAAAGGATATTGGTATCAAGGGCTCGGCCCATCGTAACTTGATTTCCACCCTCGCCGGTCTGCTCAAGCTGGGTGACACGCTCGACTATGGCGTTGATGAGGACGTATTCGACGAAATTTGCGAGGATGTCAGTGGCTTGTTAGGAATGGACCCCGAGACTTTGGCCAGACACTGCACAACTGAAGATCGTTCGATCTTTGTCGGTGGTCTCTACGAGGCATTGGTCGACTGGGTCATCTCCAAGGCCAACGATGCCATCTCTGCTCAGATGGCTCGCATCAAGGATGGTGCTGAGTCGATTGATGGACGTGGTGTCCGTACGCCCAGTGACGGTGGAGACACCGTCTGCATTAGCGTTCTGGACGTGCCTGACACAGACTTGGGCAAGGCTCTGTCGATGAGGGGAATATTCGACGACACTCTGGGCATCAATGCCGAGATGATCGCCGACGGCGTCGACGTTCCCTCCGCTGGCAGCACTGTCGTGCGTGAGATGCAGACCGTCATTGGTGAGGTTGGTCCCGAACTGGGCATCATGACTGGACCTAATGGCAGGGACCGCCAGCACGCGTTGGAGAAGCGCGAGGAGGTCCTGGAAAAGATTGGCCACTCCGCTGATGAAGACGCTTTCCTCAAAAAACTCCTCTTCCCCGTCGCTGGTCAGGGCATCAACTTGGGACGTGTTGGTCGCATAGACCTGTCATCACTCCTGAGCTCCAGCCGTGTGTGGTACCACCTCAGCATTCACCCGACTGATGACTCGCCGTCAAGCTTGGCCGCTCTTCCTTCTGTGAACTCGGCTTGGTCAGCTGGAACCGTTTCTCGTCAACTCCGCGCCTGGCGTTTGTCGGAATGGGCTAATAGACGCAACAAGAACCTCGACTTCACCGCAGACTTCGACATTGACGAGTTTGTTCAACGCTATTCCGCTCTTGGCTGCAAGGACGGACGTGAGGGCATCGAGACTTGGATACTCGAGCGCGGCTGGACCAACGGTGAAGTTGTCGTTGGCAAGGAACGCATTTGGGTCCGCGAGAGTGCCTGGTGGGAAGCCGAGACCATGCTCGACATGAAGCCTCTTGACAACAACCTCCCTGGCTTGGGCAACGTCATGGTTGCCAACAACCTGGAATCCGGCTACTCGGCGAATGGCAGTGGCTACTTCCCTACGCCCATGCTGGGCGACACGACTCCCAACGGCAGCCGTGATCATCTGATTGCTCACCAACGCAACTTCAGCCAGGGTAATGTTTCCCAGCACACCCTCAACCACAACAACGCCATGCGCGCCCCCTCTGTTGCTCCCTCAAACATGCGCAACGTTCAAAATACTGGAGATTACGGACTGGGAACCAAGGGTGACACCTACAAGGGTCAAGTCTTCTACAACAACGAGGGCGAGTTTGTTGGTCAGTTGGACCCTGAGCTTGCCGACGGCAAGCAGATCGAGACCAAGCCTTTGACAAAGGAGCGTCGCATCTGGGTCGCTATCGTCTGGGCCTGGACCTTCTGGATTCCCTCCCCAATCCTGCGTTTCGTTGGTCGCATGAAGCGACCTGACGTCCGTATGGCGTGGCGTGAGAAGCTCGTGCTCGTCTGGTTCATCATCCTCATCAACGCCGCTATCGTCTTCTGGATCATCTTCTTCGGTAAACTACTCTGTCCCAACTTCGACAAGGCTTGGAATACCAAGGAAGTCAGTACACACGGAGGCGAAAACGACTTTTACGTCAGCGTCCGTGGCCGTGTGTACGACATCTCCAAGTTCTGGAAGACACAGCACTCTGACACAGCTATTGAGACAACCAAGGACAACATGTTGCCATTTGCTGGTATGGCTATGGACGAGTACTTCCCGCCCCCGCTGACTCTGGTTTGCCCTGGCCTTGGCCTGACGGAGACGCTGCAGTTGACGGCGAACAACACTCCCGAGTACGCCATTGGCATTCACACTTCTGGCTACTTTGCCACTGATCGCACCAGTGCTCTGGGCAACACGGACTGGTACAGCAAAAAGTTTCTGCCTCGCATGAAGGAGTACTACAAGGGTGATCTCGTCTGGGACAAGACGAAGGTGCAAGACGAGGGCTCTGACGACAGTCATATGTGGGTCATTTACGAAGACGCTGTTTACGACTTGACCGACTACTACAACACCATGGATGTGAACAAGAACTATGACGCGTACGAATTTCTCAATACTAAGCTCATCAACGTCATCTCCAATAACCCTGGCGAGGATGTCACCGATCTCTGGAACGACGTCATCAAGAATGCGGCCTCGAACAAGACGGAGAACGCGTCTGTCCAAAACAGCATGAACTGCATCAAGAACTTGTTTTACGTCGGTATTCCTGACTTCCGCTACTCTGCTAGATGTCAAGCCAACAACTACATAATGTTGGCAATGACGATTATTCTCTGCTCAGTCATTCTCATCAAGTTCTTGTCTGCACTGCAATTCGGTTCGAAGAGACGTCCCGCGCCTCAAGACAAATTCGTTATCTGCCAAGTGCCTGCGTATACCGAAGGCGAAGACTCGCTGCGGAAAGCACTCGATTCACTCACGGCACTGCAATACGACAACAAGAGGAAGCTCATCTGCGTCATTTGTGACGGTATCATCGTCGGTGCTGGCAACGACCGTCCCACTCCCAAGATTGTTTTAGATATCCTCGGTGTTGACCCTAAGGTTGACCCGCCGGCACTTCCTTTTAAATCCGTCGGTACTGGCAGCGAGCAACTGAACTACGGCAAGGTCTACTCCGGTCTTTACGAGTTCGAGGGCAACGTCGTCCCGTATCTGGTCGTTGTCAAGTGCGGTAAGGAGTCTGAGCAAACCAAGTCCAAGCCTGGGAACAGAGGCAAGCGTGACTCCCAAATTCTCCTGATGAGCTTCCTCAACCGTGTTCACCACCGCGCCCCCATGAGCCCCCTCGAGCTGGAGATGTTCCATCAAATCAACAACATCATCGGCGTGGACCCCGAGCTTTACGAGTACCTCATGATGGTCGACGCCGATACCAGCGTCCGGGAAGATTCGCTCAACAGACTAGTCTCTGCTTGCGCCAACGATGCCAAGATTGCTGGTATTTGCGGTGAGACTGGTCTCCAGAACGACGACAGAACTTGGTGGACCATGATCCAGGTTTACGAATACTTCATTTCCCACAACCTGGCCAAGGCTTTCGAGTCTCTCTTCGGCAGCGTTACCTGTTTGCCTGGTTGGTGAGTATCTGCCACACGCTTCAGCGAAGCTTCTGCTAACCTATCTACAGCTTCACCATGTACCGCCTACGTACCGTCGACAAGGGCAAGCCTCTCATCATCTCCGACGATGTTATCCGGGATTACTCTGTTTGCGACGTCGACACCCTCCACAAGAAGAACCTTCTATCCCTGGGTGAGGATCGTTACTTGACGACTCTCATGACCAAGTACTTCCCCTCGATGAAGTACAAGTTTATCCCCGATGCGTACTGTCAAACCGCCGCGCCCGAATCATGGAGCGTTCTGCTATCCCAGCGTCGTCGTTGGATTAACTCGACTATCCACAACCTCTTCGAGTTGATGAAGCTCAAGGAGATGTGCGGTTTCTGCTGCTTCAGCATGCGCTTCATCGTCTTCATCGATCTCTTCGGAACCATCATTCTCCCCGCCACTACCATATATCTCGGATACTTGATTTACACCGTGGCCACCAAGTCTGGCCAAATCCCCTACGTCTCCCTTGTGATGATTGCTGCTGTGTACGGTCTCCAGGCTTTGATTTTCATCCTCAAGAGACAGTGGCAGCACATCGGATGGATGGTCATCTATATTCTCGCCTTCCCCATCTACTCCTTCGCCCTGCCCATCTACTCCTTCTGGAACCAGGACAACTTCTCGTGGGGTAACACCCGTATCGTCATTGGAGAGAAGGGTAACAAGCAGGTCGTCGCTGTCGACGACGAGGGCTTCGACCCCCGCAGCATTCCTCTCCAGCGATGGGACGACTACGCCATGGCTAATGCTCTCCCCGGTCGTCGCGGCGGGTACATGGAGAAGCACGAGATGGGCTATGACGACCAGTACGAGATGGACGAGATACGTTCCGTCTACTCCTCCGTCCGCCAGGGCTCCGTTCTCACCGGCATGAACCGCAACAACACCTACATGCCGCCCCAGTCGCCTGCTCCCTTTGGCGGTCACATGGCCCGCGCCTCAGGTGCCAACAGCCCCTACCACCACGATCAGAACATGGCCAACAGGCAATCGATGGCTTCTCTCGGCACCCACGACATCCACCGCATGCAGACCCCCTACCAGGACTTCCCCAGCAACCGCCCAAGCGTGTCCAACCTCCGTGGCCAGGCCAGCGTCTCGCCCGGTCTGGGCGGCAACCGCTCGCAGTCCGCCCTGGGCCTGAACCGGCCCAGTGCGAACCAGTCGCAGTCGTCGTTCGACTTCCAGCGAGGCAACATGCAGGGTCCCGACGACGGCATGATCATTGACGCCATCCAGGGCGTCCTGAGGGAGGTCGACCTCGACACGGTGACGAAGAAGCAGGTGCGCGCTCTGGTCGAGCAGAGACTACAGACCGGACTTGTCGGCGAGAGAAGGACGTTCATGGACAAGCAGATCGATAACGAGCTTGCCCACATGTAAGAGTGGTGCTCAATTGGATGTGAACTCGTATATAAGAAAGCCATTTTCTGTTCGTATAATGAAGGCTGGTCAAAAATTCCGGGGCGTTGCGATCGATCACTTATCTACGAGACGAGTTCTGCTCGGGCATGTTGCATCATTTCACATCTGTTTTACATCTCTGTTGATTGGTTGGGGAGCATATATTTACTATTGGTAACGCATCGACCTGTAGATTTCATCACGTCCACTTTGATAATACATCTCCCAGTAGTCCACTTAATTCGTATGAACCAACTGAAGAACTCCTACGCCTGGTGATGCTGATAACCTGACTCATATGATGCTTTTTACACATGGGCTTTTCACATGGGCCTAAGGGGGCAATTTTGCCGTCACTGGATCTTGCCCACTCCGTTCAGGCGGAGGTACACGTCGGTACCCCAGCCGTATAAACTCTGGACGGCTATGCCGCCTCCAAAGTACTCGGCATAAGCGCGGCTGAGCGGCAAGCCATACCCAAGACCTGCTATCGAGCTGCCGCCGGCGCTCGCACTAGATATCACGTTCAACCCGTCGCTGTCTGAGCCGGGAAGGTCGTCATCCTCGGAAAAGGTGGTGAACGAGTACGACCAGATGTTGGGCAGCACCTCGGGAGCAATGCCGCCGCCTCGGTCCCTGATCCGAATGGTCACCCCGGGGACGTTGTCGTCCAACGGCCTGATGGCGTCGCTCCTAAACTCGCCCCTCGTCTCCTTGGGCACCTCGATCTTGAGCGGCTTCCGCGCCGGCGGCTCGGGCGCTATGGTGACGACGATGGGCTCTTTGTTATCGCGGCGTTCCACCGTCGCCCTGAAGGCGTTCTTGAGCAGCTCCGTGACGATGTACTCCAGGTGCATGGGCACGAAGGCAAAAGTGGTGTCGGGCTCGCCGTCGATGATGAGCCGGGGCCGCACGCCGTAGCGCAGCTCGCAGATGTCGGCGACGAAGCCGGCGCACGACTGGATGATGTGCGCGGGACGCAGGGCGGTGTCGATGACGCCGATGTAGCTGGGGTGTTCCGGGCACGGGGTCGGGCTCGCGCCCGGGTTGAAGTGCGGCTGGGAGCTGTAGTGCAGGGCGATGTGCTGCTCGGCGACGAGGCGGGTGCCGATGCGGGCGCGGAGGTGCTCGTCGAGGAAGCGCGTCACCTCGGCCGGGTTGATGTAGCGGCGGCACTCGAGGAAGCCGCGGGCCAGGATGGGAATCGTGTCGGTGTGAGTTGCGACGAGCTCGGCCAGGACCTCGGTGAAGCGGATCTCGTCGTCGAGGGTGCGGACCGCCGCTGGCTCGCCGTTTCTGGTGTTGGTGGCGCCGCCATCTTTCGTCCACCACGGCAGCAGGGTCGAGAGGGAGTGGACGTAGTTGTTGTAGATTCTGCTGATGTTGGGGTTGGAGACGACTATGTAGGGGAGGTTGCGGAGGGCCTGGATGCGGTGGGCGAGGCGGATTGGGAGGAGGGACAGGGTGAAGTTTGCGGAGGAGAGGAGAGACTTTTCGCTTAAAGGGGGGCGGCCGTGTCTGTTTGGTCATGTTAGCTTGGGGAGGTATTGTGAGAGGATAGATTACGGTAGTACTTGACTAGGTCGGCGAGGCTCAATGGGTGCTGTGTCTTCTTGGCCAGCTGCACGATCTCGTGGTCGTCGACACGCGACAGGTAGGGCGAGGGTCTGCCATCTCCACGACTCTGGCCGTGGCCGCGGCCATGGCGTGAGGAGACGAAACGGTGAGAATAAGGGCTATAGGTGTGGAAGATTGTCCTCTGGGGCCCGAGGGACCTCAACGATCTGGCGATACTTCTCATGGCGGCATTGTGGGTGTCATATGTTTTGGTAGGAAGGAGTTGGCGGTCAAGGGAAAATCCGTTGGGAGCAGGTGGTCAATCGGGAGAGAGATAGAAAATGAGATCATCCGCATTGGGGATTTCGGCTTCACTCAGGAGGACCGAGATGCAGGGAGCTGACCTTAGCGCGGTCACCGGGTGCTTTGCCCGTGCTTTAGGGGTTTTGGAGGTAGCCTAGACCTGCTGATCTCTGTGGCCTCCTCCGCGCCGGGTGGTGAGACACGGGCGGGGGCCCGGGGGGG
>JAXCEF010000064.1:0-185530 GCA_037178605.1 Colletotrichum euphorbiae | reverse complement strand
CCCCTCCACCCCCCGTAAAACGCCAGAGTCCCACTTCAGAAACACAGATACGACTTGATCGGAGCCCACTATGCCTTGTTCTCGAGGGACTCGGCGGGAAGGGTGGCTACCTTCTCCTGGAAGAGCTTCTCGGCGCGGGACAGAACAGGGTCGTTGCGCCAGTCCTTGAGGTTCATCAGGGTCGGCAGCAGATCGTTGCTGAAGGCCTCGGAGGACTCGCGGGGCAGCAGACTGGGCAAGTGGTCGATGCTAATGACGCTCAGGGGCGGGTTGTCGAAGCCTTCGACGGGGACGGTAGGCTTGTCGAAGGTGGTGGCAACGGTGTAGATGGGAATGGGGTTGTGCGGGTTGGTCGTGTCGGCACTGACGTCGCAGACGACGGCGAGCTTGCGGTCCTGACCCGCGGCCTTCAGGGAATCAATGTTGACGAACTACAAAGAATGTGTCAGCTTTGAGTCTCGCTTTGTTGCAACATGCAGAGCAGCCACATACGTGTCCAACAGGCTGGTTGAGGTAGATGCAATTCACGAAGATGTCGCTGGTGGCGATGTCGACGAACGGCTTGGAGCGACTAGGGTCAGTGGTCTCGGCAATGTCCCACTTCAACAGGTTCTCCTCCGGAATGCCGGCCTTGTGGCACATGTCAACGGCGCCACCTTTGGATGTTGTTAGCTAGGACTTAGAGAAGGGCGTGGCGCGAGTTTTGCTTACTTCCGCAACGTCCCAAAGCACCAATCACGATGACGCGGGGAAGCTTTCCGGCCTTGGCTTGACCCTCAGACAGGGCCTTCTTGACGTCGTCGATCAGAAGGTTCTCGTGGGGGTAGCTCTCGACACTGGGGAAAGGCTCGGAGGGGTGGGTAAGCTGCCAGGCCCAGTTCTCAATGGCAAGAGCGGCGCCGGCGAAACCAGCGTGGTATCCGAACGCAGCAACCTGGGAATCCGAGTCAGTCAATGCTTCTTTACCACAGTAAAAATGCCGGAATTGTTGGAAAAGTCAATAAGCATCCCCCGCATCATTGAGGGACAGTCGTTATGAGACTTTCTGTTCTGAACACTCGGCATCTTGTGGGACGATCTCTTACACGGCGGCCATTCTCATGTTGAAGGAACTCAAGGTCGAGAAGAGTACCTTGTCCTCGGGGGTATCGCGACAGAGCGTCGCTCCAACCACCTTGCTGCTTGTAGCACTATACGCACCAAAGGTTTAGCTGAGAACGGTCGTAACAGAAAGGAATGGATACTTACATGTTGGAAGTGGAGACGACACAGTAGTTCAGCGAAGAATGGTAGCACCGGGAAGGCAGGAAAACTTACAAGACATGGCCCAGAGGAGCTAATCGTCTTGTTAGCTAGGGTGCGCGCATGTGAGCTAGTAGTGACTCACTGGTGCCCTCCTCAATCTCCTTCAAACCAAGAATGATGTGGGACTTGGGCGCCTCCTTCCAGGAACCCAAAGGCTTCAGAGTAGCGCCAATCGCTTCGAATTCGGAGTCGTCAAATACTCTGGTGCTGTACTGGCCGATCTCGCCGCCGACGGGGTTGCGCTCAACGTGGATGACGTAGCCAGCATCAATGAGCTTCTTCGCGGTGGTGGGAGTCAGCGCGCTACGGTGCTCGAGCGGCTGAGGACTGTCAGCTTGGAAACAATGGGCACAATGGAACTCAGGAAGGTAGCTACCTTGGTCTCCGTCCGGAGGTGGATGATGGTGCCGGACATCTTTGCAGTTTTGGTGGGTGGTCGAAAAAGTACAATCGGTCGCGAAGTTATGCAATCGATTTGATGATGTGGAAGGATTCCAATTGAGTCCAAAGGCAAGAGACGTGGAAGTTGGGCTCTACGTGGGTAAAAAAATCGCAAAGTCGAATTGGTGATGTTTAGGGAGGAAAGCTTAGAAGAGGTTTGTAGTGTACGTACGTGGGGCAACTGGATGACTCTTGTGAAGTAAAACATCCCACCTTGGACTGTCTAATAAGGTACCTTACACCGCCTTCGGAGCGCGGGGCAATAATAGCTTGTCAAGGGGACATGGGATGGCAGTCGCTCAAAGCCTCTTCTTTTTTTGCTCTCTTTCCGCTGAGTCTTTCCAGTTTCTGATCAACCAATCTCATTGTCGATTTTTTTCCCCAGCCCTTGACACAGCTGCTAACGGCTTGAGTACGATTGGCCAGTCATTTACCGATAAGCACAAAGCAGGAACGCCTGCAGCCACCAACCGGTCGATTGCGTTGACTACCTACCTACGTAAGGTGCCTAAGGTAGGTAGGCAGGTACGGAGTCGTCGTTATCGAGACACTGCGGCCGATATCGCTCCGCCTTGATCTCGACGCGTTAGACGCGGTTCTCGAGCACTCATTCAAGGTACATGGAATCCTGGTCCACAGCCAGAAACCTTTAATGAGAACTTGATGAGTAGAGTAAGAAATGAGCAGCTACAAACGTGATTTAGCTCGCTTCTCCTCGAGAAGCTCAACAACCCCATCAGCCACACCCCACGATAGCTCAAATCCTCTTCCACCGAGGCCATAGGCGTGAATGATAGCCCGACCACCACTAACACCCTCCCTCTCAAGTCGCATCCCGCCTTTCCGGGTTGGTCGACGTCCAACGAGGTCTTTGAGGACTCTGTACTCGCCTGTCTCGCCCAACATGGTCGAATACGTTGCAGCAAAGGTCTTCAAAGGCTTCTCTCGTACCTCCAACGACGGCTCAACGTCCCAATTATCAGGCTCTTTAGTACCGCCTACGATCGTTCCGCCGTCGAAATTTCGAGGCACGCAAAAGGTCCACGATCCATCGGCGTTTTGCCGCGTCACTGTTGCTGGGCTAAAATTCGCCACTGCCACATGTTTGTCCTGAACTTATGTTGTCAAACTTGGAATCGAAGCCGGTGCGCCCGGGAATGCGCGAACCTCTGGTAATGAACGAGTTTTCGTCGCCAAATCCAACTCCGGAGTAGTTGACGACTGTTCGCACATTCAATAGCTCTTTGATGGCGAAAACCTCCAGAGGATCACTGATTCTTCTGCGGAGTACTTTGCCCCCATATCAAGCGAATCTTCGCAAGAGGAACGAGCAATAGATCATGGGGTTCACGCACCACGTCCTGTACTTGCAACCCCATCTCACCTTGTCATCCGGGAACTCTCTTCGATTCAGACGTCTGAAGTCGACCAGTCCAAGTTCTTTGGCCTTCTCTTCTGTGAGCGCCTTGCACGGCTCGGGGGGGTCCTCGAGGTATTCGATTCCAGGCATGAATGTGACGCCAGCTTCAGGGTTGCTCTTGGACAGTAGTTCCATTTGTTGAAAAGTCCTCAGTGCAAACGCGTGATCACGCTCTTCCATCTTGTTAGCTGGTATGACCCATTGGTTATGCGCCCCGCCCCATTGCGATGCATAGTTGATGGAGAGTTTCGCGTCGACTGCTTCGAATGGGCTAGGGAAATCTCTTGCGACGATAGCGACCTGGTGACCATCTTGCTGAAGCCTCACAGCAGTGCTCAGTCCAATCACACCCGCGCTGCATTGTTTAAGCCACCACGTCGTCTCACAGGACGAAATGGAAGAATTAGCCAATCACTGCGATTTGCGTCATGTCGGCGACTGCTCAGTCGATGTTGAGCAATGGACTCGTTTTGCAACCACCCTTTGACCGACTGGGAAATATAGCAGTCGAGTATTAGAAATTATCCAACACACGCTGACTCAATACGACTGCTGAAGATAATGCGATGCTTATGTTCTTAAACTCCGATACCCATATTTAGGTTAAACACAAGCCGACGATCGGAGACATTGCGGGTGATGCCCGGCCTGATGGATCATCGGCCGACTCCGTTCGAACCGCCAACGGAACTCTAGCTTTTGCGCCGACCGAGGCCGGTCTGACATGTTGCAATCACAACTCAATTTCAGAACATAGGCACCTGATGCCACTTTCTCTGACTCGCAGCTATCGACTTGAACGCTGACCGACCGCACAATAACCTATTCGACGGTCTGTCTGACCATATCAGTCGACAGCTGTAGCAAACCTACATCACAAGAAGCAGGACCGAAACACGACTTATACCTCACGGGCAAATTTCTTACCTCTCGCGTCCGCATTCTGATCTTCGTCAAGGAAAACATAGCCCAATCCCCTTGTTTTCGACGCTTCATGGAACAAAGCCCTGCATTCATACCGCGTCCCACCTAACCTTGCGCGGATGCGGCCGGGCACGCGCGACGAGCTCGAGTCGGCCACATTCGTTCCTGCGTCGCAATCTTATTAGTCGGCAGCACAAGAAGCTGCATGTCGGCATCTCACAAGCCAAGGCCGTCAGGTTCGACAGGCGTCGCATCAATAGTCAATGGTTGACCAATGGCACAACGCACAAGTTCAACCAACCCCGCGCGCTTGTCTCTCAACATCCTGGTCTCGGCGGCTAGGACGCAGTGTGATGGCCGGGTTGATTGGCTCAGTCCGCATCTCCCACTCTATTTTGGTATTGCACCTCGACCACCCCTTCAGTCCGTCCCCTCCATCTCTCTGGGCCTCACCAGTCACCGCGCTCCGCCAGAGAAGCCAGCGCTTACTAGGCCTGCCGTGGGTGACCTGCCGTTACTGAACGCACAGTGTTACGGTCGCTTGAGTGCGAGGAGAGTATATACTCTTCGGGGTTCGTATGCAATTGTGTGTTTGCATGCCTTGTCCTCTTTCCCATCCGGTTATCTTAACCAACACTTTAACCAACACTTTAATAACGGACAGAAATCTTGTTTGTTGTTACTGAGTGGAGTGTTGGAACCATGCATCGGTAGCTGTTGAACTACCTATTCTTCTTTCGATCGTGGAATTCCCTTCTTTTTCACTTTGTGAAGAACCTGGATATTATTGACCCAAAGGGATTCCCAACATTCGATCTGAGAAGCAACACAGCCCAGTATGTCGGCTCAGCCACCCTCTGGAGGGTACTCTCTCTTCCCGAACCCCAACTCCAAGCCCCCAACAGTACGGACACCGGCATCTCGAACCCGGACATCTGAGTCTCGCGAACGTTCGCGGACACGGGCTGTGTCCCCAGAGACCGTTCAACCCTCCGAATCGGCGTCTCCACCACGCCATGGAAGACAGACGCCGCAGCAAAGGATGCAGTCGCCTGTAGAGCGCTCGCACACTCCAGAGGATGCGCGTTGGCCATTACCAAGTGAGCATCATAGCTCGCCTAACACTCGCGAGCTGCCTCCATTGCCTTCAGAGGCGGCTTCCCCTCTCCAGCAGCCACCTCCCACCGCCGAAGTGCCCCCTCGGACGGACACAGCTCTCTCGCAGGCCCAGACGTTGGCACGAAGCAACAGCCATCGCTCTCGTAGCTCAATAGCCAAGCTTCCACTGCCGGAGGAATCCTCATCGTCGCCACAACAGCAAACAGCTATGCGCTCCATATTCCCACAGTACAACCCAGAGGTGTCGCTCAATCAACAGCAGTACTTCCCGACTCAGACCAGCCCAACCCACATCCCAAGAGCTGTCATCAACCGCACCACATGGTATCCTCAGGAACAAGAAGAAGACGGTCCCGAGCCGCAGCACAGAAGCCCTGTGAGGAGTCCCATGAGCGGTGGTTCGGCCCCGAGGTGGCCCAGAAGACGGATCGAGCCTCCCATCATCCCCAATGTTTCGACGAATGAGCAGATGAAGAGCATGTGGAAAGTTACCAACGGCTGGAAAGCCTCCCCTTCCGAAGGCAGGGTGTACTGTATGAAGCTGTCCCAGGAGAAGGATGCACCAGTGTACACCTTGTCATCAACGTCACAACCCTTCTACAATCTCAGGCTTGATCCAACCTCGGCGTCCGCCTATGTCACCGTCAGCCGACATGATCCCAGCAAGGTTTACAAGGCTCCAAGCCCAACAGCTGGCTCATCCGCAAGCAGCATCCTCAGCGGCGTTGTTGGAAACAAGGACAATGGCAAGGGAACCGAAAGCAAGCACTGGCAGGAAGTCCTCACAACCACGTTGGAAGAAGAGTCTCGCAAGCACCCACCCAACGATGGTCTCGTGGCTCTTCTGTATCCTGCGGCGGCCGCCAAGATGGCGCTAGACCGACCGGACGACATGACAGCCATTGTCACCGCCGAGACGGAGTGCGCCCGACTCGTCTGGGACGACGACTCGAGCTCGCATTTCCTCGTCCACCCGGCGCTGGCCACACCATTTGGCGTCACCATCGAGCGTTCGCCCGCCTGGAGCCGGGTAGAGTACACACTCGAGCACCACGAGTCGCCGCAGCACCTCGCCAAGCTGACCCGCGATGGCACCGGAAGCGGGTTTCTCGAAGTTGACACCGCCATTGCCTCCAAGATTGAAAGCTTTTTCCTCGTCGACGTCGCGATCACGGCGCTTCTCCTCGTCGCGGCGAGCGATGAGAAGAACTCCAAGGTCGAGACGTTCGAGCCCCCTCCCGCACCGCGCGAGCCTGCGGGCAGCGAACGCCGGTCGAGCAAGCGCGAGGAGAAGAAGCGTGCTGCCGCGGCGAAAAGGGGTAAGATGGAGGAGTTTGAGATCGATATCGAAAGTCAGGACAGCAGCTTCGCGAAGCTCGAGCAGGTCGGCAAGGAGACACGCGACAGACTGCCGTGGCCTCTTCGGGCGCTGATCAAAGTCCTTTCCGGGCTGTTCAAATGTTTCGTTTGGGTGCTGACCGTGGGTTTCAAGGCGCTTGCCGCGATCGTCAAGGGGCTTGCCAGGTGTGTCGGCGTGAAGTCGAAGTGAGGAGAAAAAAAAAAAACAAATCTGCTTTGAATGCGATGGGGAAAAGATACCACTTTGTTGATGCGTTTATTCCTTTTAGTATCTCCTTGGGCCGCAATGTGGCGGGGGACAGTGGGACGTCCCTTTTATGAGACCTCGTCCAGGACGGGGACAGGAGCGATGAATTCCTTTTTCTTGTACATCTAGATCTATACTCCGGGGGGCTGGGTATCGCATAATGACTTTTCTGAGCGCGACTTCTCGTGACCGCTCAGATATTAGGATGAATGAAGAACACGAAAACATACAACGCATTCCTGGTCGCCGACCAACATATTGAAAGAAAATAAGCCCCACGTTTACCTCTTCCGAGTCCGAACCATAATCTTTTTGCCCTTCTTCGTTACACCGCCTGAAGTTGCCGTCTTCGCCATTTTCGTCCGTTGTAACTCGATGTGGTGTTCCGTTTTCGCCAAAACCTTGAGTTTCTTCTTCGCGTTGTGAAGCTGAAGTTGTAATCTCTGTATCGTTCTCTCCTTCTGGAGTTGGGGATCGTCCTCGGCCTTATCATCGTCATCAAATCCCTCGAACTCGTCTTCGCCGTCTTCGTCATTGTGGTCCAGAGCCATCGCTTCTACTACAGCTTCGTCTCTCTTCTCTGCGCCGTCCATAAAAACAATCTTTCTCGGCCTCGCAGGTTTCGCAATCTCGTCGTCGCTATTCTCGTTGACGTTGGCGGCGTCGGCGCCTCCAATGAGCACGATCTGCTCCTCCAGACGCTTCACCTCCTTCGAGATAACGTTTCGCATGGTGCGGATGTAGCCGACATCCTGTGTCTTTAGGAGGCGCACCGTGTCAAGGTCCATAGCCTTGTTGCCGCGGTCGCCAACGACGGTGCCAGACCAGTTCTTGCCGTCCTTGACCTTCGAGCCCGGGCCGCGGCGGCTGAGCATGCCGAAGTAGAATTCATCTTCGTTGCGTTCGGCTGCCTTGTTACGCAAAGACTTGAGTGTGGCCTTTTTCTTGTTGTAATCTTTGGCACGGAGTGAATAATCCTGCAAGTCGAAGAGGGCGTAAGTACATTTTCCTGGCGCATCGTGTGTATTGCGGAAGGACGAACCTTGTGCTTTTCGAGGAGTCCAAACCTTTGGCGCTCCAGAGGCTGGGCACGCTCTCTGTGAGAGCGCCTCTGTACTGCATTACGCATAGACGACATCGTTGCTGGTACTCGACGTAGGATCGACTCTTGTGATCTGGTTGCTGGGAAGCGTAAACGCCGACGATCCTGGGCGGCCCAAATAGTGAGATGCGGCAGAAAATAAAAATTTAGGCGGTGAGAGAATCTCCAGCCACAGAATTCACAGAGACAATGGAAATTGTGGCGAAGCCACCACAAGCAGGTACACGGGCCGGTTGGGCACACGGTTGTCTGACTCTTCCAGGTTGGGAGCGCCGTTGACAGCCACTTGTGCCCACTCATTGCCACCGGTCGACCTCGATTTAAGCTCAGTCGGCATGCGACCCTTGAAACATATATGTCAGCCACCTTGAAGCGACACGCTATTGCAGCTCGAGCCGTCTAGCGCCTTTTCCAGAACACGACTCAGAAGAGACAGCTCCGAATCTTGTGACGTAGAATTGGAATGGCATATCTCCGGGCGCGATAAACTATGGAACGATTCATCGTGAACAAGGGTATCTTCCCCACGTATGGGAGGATGTGCAACCCACGTTGCGTCGCATCCGCAAGCTCCCGCATCCTTCATGCTGGATGATAATCTAAATTCTCAGCTCATCTGCCGTTTGGACAAACTCTCATTCCTCCCAGCCGCGGGATCTTGAAGGGCCAAGCAGACATCCAAGCCACCTTGATTGGTAGAGAGGGTCAAATCGCCCTGGCCATCTTCGCATCGCTGCTACGTATTGACCGTCCGGGGGATCTGCCCTCTGGCACGGACAACACATGGCCAGCGCCCAGCGCCCAGCGAACCACGGGTGTCCCTTCGTGTTTCACGGCGGACTCACACCGCAGCAGCAGATCTTCGAGACGTCAAACGCCGCAAATGGCAAAGACCTGCTATGTAGTCCACGGGCTTCGCGCGGGTGGTGTCCGATGACGCGAGACCAGGCAGTCGTCATTTACAAAACTGTTTGGCGCGCCTACTCACTCTGGTAGCGCTATATGTGTCTTTGTTTTGTTTCGCATCCACTTATCGGCCCGCCTCTTCGTCCAACATGGTTGCGAAGTTTCAGTTACGGAATTATTCACCTCCCACATATCGAGTGCTTGCCTTGCTTGTCATTCTTATCGTAATAAGCCTTTTTTTTTTGAAAGACGAGCCTGCGCAAGCGCCGATACTTCCAAATGTCCCTTACAGCAGGAGCAGCTATGATTGGGCCATACACCCCCAGAAGCATCCAGTACCGGACGTCGAAATGGCACGATTACCGTCAGCAGACCCTCTAGAACTACCCAAGATCCAGTTCCAGTTCGCTGCGGAACGTTCGGACAGTCTCAAAAGGGATATCGGTCTGATGAGCTCTCGCCGCCATGAGGTGAGGAACGTCTTCAAGAAGAGCTGGCATGCCTACACTCATCATGCCTGGGGATATGACGAGTTGCAGCCTCTTTCTCTCAGAGGAAAGAATCGGTATAACGGATGGGGCGTGACATTGGTGGACTCGCTTGATACCCTATGGCTCATGGGAATGTACGACGATTTTAAAAACGCCGTGCAATATGTCAGCACGATCGACTGGAACAACTCAACCGATCCGAGGTGTAACGTTTTCGAGACGAACATTCGCTACTTGGGAGGTCTTCTGTCAGCGTACGATCTTAGCAGTGAGCAGGTGCTTCTCACTAAGGCTATTGAGTTAGCGAATATGCTCTACGCAGCCTTCGACACACCAAATCGCTTCCCGCCTTATACGTTCAACTTCGAGGAGCTCAGAGCTGGCAAGGTTCTACCAGACCCTTATCAGAGCGCCGCATCTATCGGCAGCCTTTCATTAGAGTTCACGAGGTTGGCTCAAATCACTGGGGAGTACAAGTTCTACGACGCCATCGAACGCATCAAAACTGCTTTCGAACAGATCCAGAATGATACGCTGTTACCAGGGCTGTGGCCGAACTTTATCAACGTCCGCGACGACTTCCAGACTCCGAACAACATATTCCGACTAGGCGGGGACGGCGACTCGCTATACGAGTACCTGCCAAAAATGCATCTTCTGCTTGGAGGCCTTGATACAGCTTACGAGAAGATGTATACTGGCGCTGCAACAGCTGCCAAGTCTCAGCTTCTATTCCGTCCCATGACGCCCACCAATGACGACGTCCTTCTACTCGGAACCGCTATTGTCAACGAGAAGCTCAGGAAGATTGACCAGCTTGCGGAACTAGAGCACCTGTCATGTTTCGCTGGAGGCATGTTCGCCATGGCTGGCAAGCTTTTCGAAGCCCCAGAAGATGTCGAGGTTGGCGAGAAACTCACCAGAGGTTGTGCGTGGGCATATCGGTCTTTCAAGAGCGGAATCATGCCAGAGAAGTCTCAGATCGTCAAATGCGACACCGTCGCGGGATGTGAATGGAATGAACAGAAATGGGTAGCCCAGAGCAGCCGCCATGCTCCGCGTGGTTTCTGGAGGATCGACAACGCTCGATACAACTTGCGACCTGAAGCCATTGAGAGTCTGTTCATTCTATACAGAATCACCGGAAAGCAGGATCTGTTGGACATTGCTTGGGACATGTTTCAAGCCATTGCAAAGGCAACAGAGACCCACGATGCTCACGCTGTGGTCGTCGATGTCACTTATACCCAGTCACGACAAGAGGACAGCATGGCGAGTTTCTTCTTTGCTGAGACTCTCAAATACTTCTACCTAATCTTCTCGGATCCGGAACTGGTCAGCTTGGACGAATGGGTGTTCAATACGGAGGCTCACCCTTTCAAACGACCTACTGTCTCTGGGAGAGAAGCTTGATTGTGCCAAGAATAGGAACCGGATCAATTTCTTGCATCATAGTAATACGGCTCGTTGTGGCCTCCGACGCTGTACACATACCCTCATATCGATGGCACCGATATTCTGAGGTTTTCGATACCCACAGCCCTTATCACGGCGGGCACGGGTGCATTTCCAGGGGCCAAGAAGGTCGGCTCCAAAGTTCTCTCGCTACATCATGATGATTCGAAATTTGGCACTTGGATTACCGCGAGTGTGAGAATATATGCACAGGGGATTCCAGGCGTCTCCATCCACCTGTCCACCGCTCGATTCTCCGATCCATATGGAGCGCATTGTCGACGAATCTAGCCGTTGGCATCAGCACTGGGGCCCATGCTTGTTTCGGGTTGTGATATAACGCTGTAACCGAGTTGTGTTTAGATCATCAACAGTTCATTAATTCTTGCCTATTGGCATTGTAAGCAAGGCTGAGTCCGACATGTCGCTGCATTGGAAGCTACCTATTTGTAGAAGAATACATATCTACCATCTAGTCTCGCCAGAGGGAGACGGTGGTGATAATTTATGAGGGTTTATTATTGGCATATTATCCTGGTGTTGCTCGATAATTGCTGCCGCATAACCGCTTTCAGCATGACGATCAAGGCTGATTTCCTGACTTGAGTGCAGTCACGGCATGCGTGTCCTCTTGAACGGTGGCTCCATGTTCAGATCATTATACTGACCTATACCGGTGTCAATTGATGTATTCACACAGTACGGTATGGTAGACATGTTTGGAGATCGTCCTAATATGTGATTTAAGTTGCCCATAGAGTAATCTAGATACTTTGAATTCCCTGCCTTCAAGTTTCAAGTTCTTCTTTTGCGGTCAAGTTGTTAGATGCTTCAGCTCCTTTTGACTCGCGGCCACTCAGACCGATGCTACCACATATCTGGGACAACAATCGGGCTGTTCTTGATGCTGCAGAGCCAATGGTTGACTTGACTTCACCACATAATCTTCGTTTCAGCTGAGGCAATTCGACTCCAATGTACCGGTGATTTGGCAAGATCAGTATCAAGATGGAGACTCGATCAGAGCCATCGTACGTACTCAATCGCTACGCCCATTTTGTATAGGCCAAGTGAAAATTTCAGAGAGCCAACACGTTGTTATAATTCCATGGGAAGATCGTGCGCAACCCTCTGTGGTACACGTGAGAAGTTGCGTTCCCGATGAACCCTACATGGCCTCCAGAGAAAGGCATGCTATGAGCTTTGTATACGACCGTTTCTAACTTAGCTTTGCAAGAACAAACACACAAGTCCGAGTGGGGGGATGAAAAGAGCAAGATTGAAGGACGTCGTTGTCATCTCACAAACAGATAAGTCCTTCGTAACATTAGTCGGATGGTACACACCCTCGAGCTTCAAACAAAAAAAGCGTGTAAATTTTATCATTTTTACATTGATAGAAGCCGTATAGTGGCTTTATGAATGCACCTACTTGAAGAAGAAGTCTCCGATGCTGCTAGGTCTAGTACGTTTCGTCCCAGAAGTCAGATATAGCTCTCTTAGTCTCACGATGGATGTGTCCCGAACACCAATCAACCTCATTCTCACAAAAGTTGCGACGCTCCGGCCGCCGCCTTTTGTGGAACGAAATATACGAAACTGCGCGCATCTTGCACAAATTTGCCCAGACGTAAAGCGGAACCATGAACGCAACGCGCTTACACGACCCAGTGTCGTGAACCTCCCGAAATAAAACTCGAGAATGATTATATGCATCGGAGGCTCGTAGCCCCGAATCTCTTGGGCTGCTCAAGAGTCCGTATGCATCAGAGACGGAGCAGATGTCCTCAGCGTCTTTGAGTTCCACATCCAGGATAACCACAAGCGGCGTGCTAGAAATTCTAGACAGACGCGGCGGAAACCAAGAAGTGTCGCCAAGAGGAGCGAGACAGATTGGTGACGGACTTCCTAGATTGGTTGGCGGGAAAACAGGCCATGGCCGAGACCCGCGGGTCCTCCGTCGCGAGTCGACTCGAACAACGTATTTGCCAGCCTTGGGTACACCATGGGTACCGATATCATGTGGTTTCGGCTTGACTCCTCGGTCAGTACCTGAATGAGATTGGCACTCAAAGACCGCTCCCCGTTCATTGGAGACTGCCGGTTGATACAGGCCGCTATCACCTCCTTGCGGGTTGCGATTCGCGGCCCTGTGGGTTCGGGTGGATGACAACAGTCAAGCAGCGTGAGAACGTCGGCCTTGGCCTTGATGATGATATCGTGCTGAACTTTGACGAAGTCCACTTTCGGGTCGAAGACGCCGGGTCGATCTGAGCCATCGACGCTGGGTTGGAGCATTAGAGAATCGCGCATGGGCGTTGCATGTCCGATAGAGTAGATTATCACAAGACAATTGGCGTCCATACCAGGGAACATCTCATGGAGCTTTTCCGTCAACGTTTGTTGTGGACAGCCTTCGTCTATTTCCAGGCCGAGATGCTGCCAGTCGTAGTTGTAGTTTTGGGCAAACAAGTGACCTAGCCGTCCAGGGTAGTCTCCGATCTTGAAACCAAGCTTTCCGTCGACGCCCCTAGGAAATGGTAAGAACCCGGGCCCTCTCATAACTGCGAATGTTTTTGTGATCCGAGGATGAGTTGTTTACGGCTGATGTGAGATGATTGCTGAAATCGCTTTTTGTCATAGCCGAAGAAATGGCAGGGTCCCAGGCTGCGGCCGGGCGAACAGAAGAGTGTCCGTACATTTCTCGTAAGCGTCTAAATGTCGCGAATGATACTTTCGGGTATGGCGAAATAGAGTCACGGACAAACTGCTCAAGCGTTAGAGACGACGAAATATAATGGCGACAGATTTACCCGAGATATCGCGCAGACAGCCACCTTCAAGACAAGCCTGGAAACGACTAGGCATGTTTTGATCGTCTGTATATTGCGCCAGCTTTTCATTCCGAAGCTCAAGATACCATGGCTTTGTTCGCTTGTTGTATGGATGTCCATGGTTCCGTCGGTGAATACCTATCGTCCTCAGCAAAGCAGATGTTTCTTGTTCGGTCAGAAGTCCAGTGGAAACTACCTGCAGCTCCGGGGAAAATTTCGGACTCGACTCCGAAAGCGCCACTGGAACCGAATTCTAGGTTTCGACATACAGACCCTTGAGGCCGTCGGAAGGCTACAAATGTCTCCCGAGGTACTTGGTCGAATTACGATGTTGTTGCTGTACACCATGCTGTCTAGATTTACTTGAGAAGGCATGTGAACCCATTTTCTTGACCTAGTACAATATTCCTTCCTATCGCAGACATTTTGGTTCCTTCTTTCAAACACCTGATTCAGAGCTCCGGTGACATGAAATTAATTGGGTATTCTTACAGGTGAAGAGGGCCAGTGGGTAGATAATTGTAAGTCAAACTCAATGACTGTCGTCACTACTCTTATCTCCGCTGATCCCTCAAATCGAGAAACTCTGGCATTCGGGGACAAGATCTTTCGCTTAATCATCTTCCTCGGCGATCTCCTCTTCATCTTGCTTGAAAACCGCTTTCTCTGCCAAAGCCAAGGCCTGTCTCACAGGCAAACCTACCACATTGTCAAAGTTGCCCTCAATCTTCTCGACAAGCAACAAGCCTCCCATTCCCTGGATACCATACCCGCCAGCCTTATCCGCGCCCTCCCTTGTTTTGACGTATGCATCGATAACATCATCCGGTAGCCCATTGTCCTCCTGCGCGAAGTAAACCTTGGTCTCCTCGGTATGGGTCGCAATCTCGTATCCAGGCGACCTGGCATCCTCACGAGGGGCGATCACGCACACAGCGGTGAGCACGCGGTGTACCCTCGTGTCGCGCAGGTGGCGTAGCATCTTGATGTGCTCGGCCTCGCTTCGAGGCTTCTCCAAAACGCGCCCGTCGCGGGTGACGATGATAGTGTCGGCGGAGATGACGAGGTCCGGGTCGGGAATCGAGGCCAAGTGCGTCTGCAGCGCCGTCTCGTAGACATCGAGGCACTTCTGCCGCGCCGTCGCCGAGACGTACTCGTAGGGTCCGTAGGCTGTCTTGTCGAGGTTCTCGGGCTTCGTCGAGGGTGTGATTTCGAGGTTGGTGAGACCGACCTGGCCCAGCAGCTGGCGCCGCCTCGGAGACGCTGAGGCAAGGATCACGCGTTTGGATTTGAGGTAGGAAATGATGGGAAGGTCGAGCGGCAGAGGCGCACGGGGGCCGGGACCGGGACCGCCGGCCGCGGGTGGTGGTGGCCGGGCTGCTGCGCCAGCCAGCTCGTTCTCCTTGGAGTAATCCGGTGGGGGATCGGATAGGAGTGGTGTCTTGACGTCGGAAGACATTTTGGAGACGACGTCCGTGCGGAGGGGTTTTGGGGAAGATGCCGAGGGATTGGAAACTTGCGAGGTTTGGGATATAAGCCGTCTCGAGGATTGGCAATTGCAAGGGGCAAAACTGCACAAGGTATCGGAGTGAGCAGGACCAGCAGCTGGTCGGAATTGTTGGATGGGAGATTTCGAGAAAGCGATGACACACTCGAGGCCTTCGTTGGAGACGTGTCGTCACCGCCGAGAGCGAGGTGTGCTTTGACGTGCCTACCCCGCTATATCCACAATTTCTTATCTTATCTATTACCACAATCAAACGTGTTGAAAGGCGTTCAGCTAGCATGCCTACCAGCCCTGCCGCCGGAAACAAACGTGCTGCAGGAACCTTGACAGGGGCAAGCGCGATTGCCATACTTCTGTATTGCGGAGGAACTCCCCAAGACATCTTTTGGGCTGGCGCGAGCCGCGAGCATGTGATCCTGTTGAAACAACACCACTTTCGGCACCCACTCGACGACATTCACCGTTCATCAATGGATTGACACGACCCAACAGAGCTTCTTTTTCATTTCTTGACTTGGCTGCGCTCTTCATTGCTTGCACGCGCCATGTCGTCTAAGACGAATTCTCCAGGAGCAGGCGCGGTGGATGGTGAACAACCCGAAGAGAAGCCTCGCCTGACCGAGGCGGAGAAAAAGCAGAACCACATCGCATCTGGTATGGATATTTCGTGCTTTGTCTCTGGCTTGATTCGCTCAAAATCTCCCACGGTTGCAAACCATCGTTGCTTGTCGCAGACACTCGTGTGGCGTCAAAGTCCTTCTCTCACATGCCGTAACAGAACAGAAGAGACGTCAGGCGATTCGTGAAGGTTTCGACAGGCTGACAGAGTTGGTTCCGGGACTCGAGGGCCAAGGTCGTTCGGAGGGACTAGTACTTAAGAGAACAGTAGAATTTATGCGCGAACAACTCGCGGAGCGGCAGCGTATGGTGGACCAAATCGAGAGTACTGGCACGGAGGTGGACGATAAGTTCAAGAGGTGAATGATTCTCGGCAGCACAAACTGGCTTTTTCGCTGCTTTTCGCTGATTCAAAGTCGCAGAGCATTACTTCATAACAATGGTGCCAACAGGAATCGGTAGTGTTGTAAGGTAGATGGATGGGGACATGGAGATATCTACTGGGTTGTATGATTAGGGTTGGGAACGGTACGTTCGATAATCGACTATTGAAAGTTTAGGACCACCGAGGATGACAGGGCCTTAGATGTGGGTTCATGATTTGCGCGGTTTCATTTCATTCCTTGATCATGACTCCATTCATTGCACCATGCGCAGCGCTGTCACAAGGACATTGGGCATTTTTGGGCATTTTTATATATATACCTAATCGGGCATCTATTGGTATGTTGCCGCCATCTCTTCCATCTTTTGAAGCAGATTCTCAGGCGACATGTCATTTCGCCCCTTGCTGTTGCCCTCCTTGTCGTTGACGGTGAGATTTCCGCTCTCCACGTTCTTCTTGCCCACGACAACGATTACGCCGTACTGCTTACTTTGTGCCTCTGCCAATTTCTTGGCCAACGAGCGCGGGCTAGCATCGATATCAACCGCAAAGCCCGTCGGCCGCGGCTGTCTCGCCTTGTCATGCTCGTGGCCCGTCAATACGTCCTTAATTTGGGAAGCCCACTGCACTACAGGCTCCGTATCGTTCAGAGTTAGGATGGCACACTGGCGCGGGTTCAGCCAGAATGGCCACTTTCCCTTATATTCCTCGATTAGGAGCGCCATCAGACGCTCTACGGATCCCAGGATGGCGCGGTGTACCAGCACAGGCGTCACCGGGCCGTAGTTCTCTAGGTCTGATGCATCGATTTCCTCCAAGGGCATGCCTTGCGCCTCCAGCTTAGGTGCGGGTGCGCTGTACTCGAGCTCAAACCTCTGGGGAAGCTGGAAGTCGAGCTGAATCGTGCCAGCTTGGTGTGACTTGCCATGGGAATCGTGCAGCATGACATCGATCTTGGGTCCGTAAAATGCACCGTCTCCCTCCTTGATCGTGTACTTCAGTCCAGCCTCCTCTAAAGCACCACGGAGTGAGGCTTCTGCTTGCTCCCACTCTGCATCAGTGCCTATGTAGTGATCCGCCGGGCGCGTAGACAGCGCGAAGTCGAAATAGTCCAGCCCCAAAACGCCATATACCGTCTTCATGAAGTCCAGCGTCTTGAACACCTCTTCCCTGATCTGGATCGGCCGGCAGAAGATGTGGCCGTCGTCCTGGTGGAAACGGCGCACGCGCGTGAGGCCGCTGAGGGCACCCGAGATCTCGTTGCGATGAAGAGGACTAAAGTCGGCGTAGCGGATGGGGAGGTCGCGATAGCTGCGATTCTTGGACGCAAAAATGAGGCAGTGGCCCGGGCAGTTCATGGGCTTAAGGCCGTAGTCGTCGTCCTCGCCCTCAGCTAGCCGTCGCTCGGCGCCCTCGCCTTCGTGAGGGGCCTCTCTATCCCCGCAGCAGCTCGTGGCAGCCGGCTCGGGTGCGCGCGCGCGACTCGTGACGGTATACATGTCGTCGGCATAGTTCTGCAGATGTCCCGACACTTCCCAGAGAGACTTCTTGTAGATGTTTGGCGTGATGACCTCCTCGAAGCCGTAATGGACGTACTGCCGCCGCAAGAAGTCGACCAGGCGGTTAAACACTCGGGTACCGTTCGGGAGGAAGATCGGAGAGCCGGGACTGTACACGGAGGTGGTGAAGAGCTCCTGTTGGACGCCTAGCTTTCGGTGATCAGGAAGGTCATCTTCGGCGGCGGCAGCCGGCCCAGTGATGGGTTTCTTGTCGGAATACCATCTTCTCGAGAATGAAACTGGTCTTAAAGAAGAAAATCTGAGGTTCGGGAAAGCTCGTAAAGTTGGTCGGACAGCCCGTGCAGGAAGCATGGCGCCAAATGTCGCTGATTGAACGTCATACTATTGAATGACGAACTTCTCGTCGACGTCGACTCGAATTTGAGATACAAGGATCTTGACAGCTCCCTTGCACACCAGGCTAGCGCCCCCGATTTTGAGGTTGTGCACTGTGCACGGAGCAGCCATCACGGGCTTATCTTATCAGTAAGGCAGCATGTCTAAGGTAAGGTAAGGCAAGGTACGTACCTACTAAGGTACTCCGCACTGGGGTAACCAAAATACCTATTCTGTCTGGACCCTCTGCAAGAAACGCCGGCTTCCCGTTCCGCTCGCCTCTGAGGCATTCTGCATCACGACAAGTCGAGACAAACACAATGCTTGATCGAACCAAGAGGCTTCTTTTTCAGAAACAGATTTGTCTATCTCAACATTGTGCCAGGGGAGTTAGGGCAGACTAGGCAAGTCGGATCTTGAAGGAAGCAGCCTGGTAGCCGGGGAGTTAGGGGATCGAGGTGTCAAAGATCCGTGCCAATGGCTAGGTAGCACCTTCCGCGGGTTACGATGAATTCAAAACTTCTCATAATTCCGACCAGTCGGATTATAGCAGGGGGGTGAGTTTTCTGAAAATTATTCATCATCCTTGGCAGAAACGTGCTAAACACTCACTGCGTAACTTGCAGAGGCGACCTGCAAGCCTTCAACTAGCGTTGAGCACTAAATTCCAATTCCGACGACGAGCATCTTTCCAAACAGCCACGGCAGTGGACCTACGCACGTAAGCGGCGCGCGACTCGAAGGCCGCAACAACGTGGTTCTTATTAATTGTCTAAGTAGTCCTAGAAATTCCGAGGTAGCTTTGACGGATCAACAATGAAAACGTGGGCTGCTGTGGTTCTTGAGTGACCGGTAAACAATGAGGTAATTACTGTAGTCTGTAGATCTGCAAAGGCCGAAAACCTAGTTGAGTGCTGATCTCTTCCTCAATGGCACGTTACTCGGAGGATTTCCGTGCGATATCAAGGACAGCAGCTTTGGTTCAAGAACAGGAGACCAACGACCTACCTTGATGGAGGAGCACGCAAGCGAGGGCCCATATATTCCGCCAAAAATCGATGGTGCAAGATTGATGCGATGATGTACCGTTGTAGATGAAATTGGCCTTGACATGACAAAGCCAGTTTAGATAATTATTTGGCACTATCTTGCTGGATCCTAGTTCCGGAAAGTGATCGTCTTCGTCCTCACCCACTCGTCCAGACCCACTGAGTTGAATCTACCAAAGCCGCTAGACTTGACTCCGCCATGAGGCAGGCCGCTCTCGTCGTGAACCGTCATGTTGTTGATGTGTACAGCGCCGGACTCGATTTCCTTTGCGAAACGAATACCTCTGCGCAGATCTTCCGTGAACACAGCAGATGTGAGGCCGTATTCGGTGTCGTTAGCCAGCTCCAGGGCCTCCTCTTCTGTCTCCACCTCGAAGAGCGACACCGAAGGGCCGAAAGACTCGGTCATGTAAAGATCCATGTCGGTGCTGACGTTCTTGATGACAATTGGGCGCATTCTCGTCTTGGAGACCTCCTCGGCATCGACTTTGCCGGCCACGACAGCAGCCCCCTTGCCAATAGCGTCCTTGAGGAGCTTCTTGTTCTTCTCGACCGCAAGCTGGTTGATGAGAACCGGCGCATCTGATGATGACGGGAAGATTTTGTCGATGAACCCCGACAGCTTCGCCTGGAATTGCTCCGACACCTTCTTGTGCACGATGATTCTCTCTGTGCTCATGCAAATCTGTCCACCATGGATGAAAGAGCCGACGGTGCATTGGCTCGCGGCCAAGTCGAGGTCGGCATCCTCCCACACAATGGCGGGGGCCTTACCTCCGAGCTCCAGCAACACAGGCTTGAGGTGCTCACCGGCCTGCTTAGCAATGATCCGACCGACTTTGGTGCTGCCGGTGAAGTTGATCTTCTTGATTTCGGGATGCGCAATGAGTGATGTCGTGATCGTCGCGGCGTTCGCAGGCTCGTGGACGATGACGTTCAAAACACCCTTGGGTAAGCCGGCCTCTTGGAAACAATCGGCCAATTCGTACATAACTCGCGGCGAAAGCTCTGAAGCCTTGAGAACGGCGGTGTTTCCAGCAGCAATGGGGAATGCGATTGCTCTCGCAGCCAATACATAAGGCGCGTTCCTGGCTCCAAGTTAGCTGTGACGTCAATCAGCACCGCGGGTGAGTCTGGCTCACCAAGGGGCAATGGCGAGAACAACACCGAAAGGCTCCCTCAACACTATGGCAGAGACGTTCGGGTCATTTGTCCCAGGAAACGAGCCCTCGACAGTTACCAGACGCCCGGCGACGTCCCGAATGACTCCGTAGCCCAGAACCGTGATGAAGTCCGCCCAGGTCTTCGCTGCACCGGTCTCTTCTTGCATGATTTGAGACAACTTTTCTTTTCGGCCCTCCATGATGTCGGCAGCCTTCAAGAAGATGTCTCTGCGCCGAATATTTGTCGTCTTGCGCCAGCTCTTGAAGGCCTTCGCGGCCGAATCGACTGCAGTCAGAGCATCTTGCTCAGTAGCACTACCACACTTATGCACTACTTTGCCCGTAGCAGGGGAGACAACCGCGAACGTCTTTTCGGGATAGAACCTCTCTCCATCGATTAAGAAAGGTACGATAAAGTCCTCGTCTTTCAAGGACCCATTGGTGTGAGATGTCATGGCTGAACCTTACTTTGATAAAACAGCTGATAGTGATAAACTGAGAGAGGGAATGTCCCGAGACGGACGAAAAAGAGAGCGACAACGAGTGTGGCGGTATTGCCTATTAGACTGTCTATGGAGGATCTCAACGGGATTCTTTGTAGCGTTGTCCGAAGTAGCCACCGATCGACGTAGTACTTTTTGGTGCCTTCAGACCCTTGCCCTTTCGATATGCCGATGTTTGAAGCCACGCCTAGTGCCACGGAACCCCGCACCCGGAAAGTGGGCACAAGGAGAAACTCTAAAGACTGCTCAAGCCAGCTGATACTAGCTTTCGAATCCTTCTGCTCGCCTCTGCAACAACGTGCTTTCAAATCATGCTTGGTAGGTGGGCATTATCCCTCTGTCGCATCCCACAAAGGTGTTGGGACCGGGTTGGTTCGGACTGGGACTCGGAGGTGGATACCTTGTTCTGGCCTGTCGCTTCGCATCGCGGCCGGTAGCCTGCTGATTGACGGGCACATCGAACAGATTCTCCAAAGCTGGCGTTCCTGCCGTGGATGCAGCTGAAACATCATGCTGTAGCTAGCGATACTGCAATTTGCGTCTGCCCAATCCTTGACGGTGCAATTGCTCAGGGTCGAATCGTTAGGAATTTGGAGATCTCCCCGAGATGTCCGGGAGAACATGTTGTGATGTTTTAATTCCGAGTCGTTGGCCTTGGCACTTGGTGTGCCACTTGTGGACCTTGCTAAAGCCTCTTATGCGTTTAGCTGGGTCTCGGTTATGAGAACTTCCTATCTTGTCCGTTGTCCATTCAGCGATGGGCGAAATTGAGGTGCGATGCCGACGTGATTCGTAGGTGTTTGGGAGGTGCTGGTGAGAGTTGACCATTACACAGCGTGCCTCATACTATGCCTTGGTAGCACAGGCATGAGAAGTCTGGACGGCTGCGATGTTTGAAGTTGCAAGCATTCCTAATTCATAACAAGGGCATCACTGACTAGATGGGGTTTCTAGCCAAAGTGACTTGGTCGCGAATGAGTTGTGGTCCAAAAAATTTGACTCCAGAGGAAGCTGAATCAACAATGGAAACCCATCTGCTTTTCATGGAACGGAATGATGTCAGGTCTTTTTCTGCCACTCTTTAAAGATGGCTGAATCAAGGAATGGCTGACGCACAGCTGTGGTGTCTATTTGGAGCACCTCGACTGTAAGAGTAAGGTAGTTAGCTTGGGCCGTCTGCCTTACTAACAATGGCACCTTACCTGGCTTCCCTCGTGATGCGCGCAGGGCGAGTTGAACATCGCGAGACCCTCGAGGTGTCTCGGTGTATGACCCATTTCCTCGATAAAGCGGGGGCACTGCCAGGGAGACCTTCTGCGCAGGTCTAGCTGCGCAATCCTTTGTGTTGGTATTTGGCATGGTAGGGTCCAATGCCCAACTGTGAATGAGTCGAGCCCTTTTTGGGGGAAGGATCTAGCGAAAGCTTGTGTCGAGATCTCAAATGAATAGAGCCAGATCCTTTCCTCGGAACTGAGAACTCGGATGAGCGTCAATCGTTCATCTGATCGGATATTCTGCGCAGTTTTATTCTTGGGTTCCTCCCGCGCAGGGCATTGGCTCCGGCAGATGGCAAGGAGCAGGACTGGACGGAACGCGACAGTTTAGAAGGTGTGGTTTTGCTTAGTCAATTGACCCACTTTCTTCCAACCACCATCCAGTCACCTTTTTATTCGTGCACACCTGCTGGATGAACCAATTTTCACCCGCAGTTTCCACATTGGGTTTCTGTCTGTCATCAATGGAGTGTGCCGTCTCGGCACCAGAGCAAGAGCCAGCGGAGTCGTGGAACTCTTCTCCAGTCAGGTAAGGTACATTCAGAAGGGAAGTGGATATCTGGAGGAATTGGTTAACGATATCGGAGCTTGGAATGCGCCCAATCTACGAATAACGTCCTGTCTATCCAGGCTTGTACCTTTTTCCGGAAATTCCAGGGCATGCCACACGTGTCTGTGCACTGGCTCAACGATAGCCACGCGATGGGAAAGGGTGCTTGGTGAGACTCGAGAGTCGGGTGCTAATACTCCGATGGGCGCCATGCCGTTTGTGGCAGTTGGCAGGTGTGAACGGGTTCGTAACCCCGCCCGCTGCTGAAGATGGGAAGCGGGTGAAAACGACAAAGGAAACAGCCAATCAGACGGTCCACCCCAGCCATTTCCTCCAACAGCTCCAACAGCCAAGCAGTCACAAATCAATGAGTCCCTTCTCGCCCTTCAGGTCAAAATTGTAAACTTCCCCGCCCTCCGCATTCGGCCGCACCAGCTCCCACCTCACATCAACAATTCCAATACACTCGTCGCGACACCGGACCGCAGCCCCGGCGAGCCTGAGTCCTCGCTCACCGTCAAAGAGATCTCCGAAGGCCGAGTTGCTCCTGCGAGCTCTGTTCGCACCTCAAGCCACGCCCGGCCCGGGAGGGGTCCTCCGATCCCGCCTGTGTGTCTTGTCTTGTCTCAGCGCGACTGATCTTCCGCCCTCCGGTGCCCTGCATGGACGGTCCGTCCATTGTATCGGCCGGCGGGGCCACGCCCGTCCCGCCCACAAGCCCCGTGACCGCAAGACATGCAAATAACGGCCCTCCTAAGAGAAAGCGCAGCAGCATGGCCCTCGATAGTAGTCCGGGCAGCATCGCCGGCCATGACGACGATAACGGCGAGCCCGACTCAAAGAAACGCCAGCCGGGGGTGAAGCGCGCCTGTAATGAGTGCCGCCAGCAGAAGGTGAGTCACGCAAAACATGGCAACAAGCGGGAGTGCCATTCGACTAACGTTGTTCGTTGGAACAGTTGCGATGCGACGTCGTGCAAGACCCCTTCCAAAGCTGTTCACGGTGTAATCGTCTCAAGCTCGAATGCAAGATTGAGTCCAATTTCAAGCGCATCGGTAAGCGCAGCAAGCACGCCGAGATGGAGAAGGAAATTGAAAGATTGCGTCGCAACATTCAACGCGCGCAAAGTCAGGGCTACACCGTCGAAGACGACCACGAGGACCTCCAGTCCCCGATTGCGACGAGTGTCTATACACACACGCGAAACCCTTCTCTGATGGGCTCCGACGAGGCTGTCTCCTCGCTTTTGCACCTCAAAAGGGGAGGGTCATACAGTCTGCCACGTTACACGCACGAGCTCGAGAATGTGCGTCTGACCGAGGACTCTGTGAATCAGCTCTTCCACGAGTTCTTCGCATACTACCACCCATTTCTCCCGTTTCTCAACCCCCAACAGTCACCAGACCAGTATTTCCAACAACACTCTCTCCTCTTCTGGTCAATCATCTCTGTCGCCGCGCGACGCTATAGCGCAGATCCGACGCTGTTGACCTCAATTTCAGGTCCCCTGACGAGGCTGCTATGGTCTACAATTGGAGACGTTCCAAGTAGCTATTTCGTCGTCAAAGCTTTGTGCCTGCTGTGTACATGGCCCTTGCCGACGAGCACGACGAGCGCTGATCCTACACATATCTTGTGTGGCGTCATGATGAAGGTTGCGACCGGCATTGGTCTTCACAGGCCCAATCACAGCCAGGACTTTTCGAGAGTCTCTGTTGACCTCAATAAGGAACAACTCCATGACCGTGTACAAACATGGGCTGTTTGCAATATTGTCGGTCAAAGTATAGGTACTGGCTACGGTCAACCAGCGTCAACCCTTTATGATTGGACCTTAGCCGTCCGACGAGGCGAGGACGGCCCTTTTCGATTGACTCCTGAACTCGAAGCTAGGCTCCAAATTGAGCGATTCTGCGATAAAGTCTCCAAGGAAATGTACAGCAACGCCAGCGATCCTCGAGGAGTTGCAGGAGATGAGCATCGAGCCATGTTGATGAGAGTTTATCGCAAAGACTTTAATGAACTGCAAACTTCGATTCTCTCTCAACATTTGGGCCCTATTGTCAATCTGCACATGAGGGCAGGCGCTCTCCATTTACGACTGGCCGGCTTCTTCGACTCAAGTACAACTCCAGGTTACATTGATGACTTGATGGGTCTCTGGAGAGCAACAACAAGCTTTCTGGACAACATTCTCGAGGTCGATAAGGTCACATCGCCTGGTCAGAACTCGCCTGGCCAAATCCTTCTCTATGCGACAAATTACATCCAACAAATGCTCATTGCAGCTGGGTTTGCCCTGCTGAAGCTCATGCGGTCCTTCTTCTCGAAGACAATTGATTTTGATCGCGGTCGCAATCTCTTCCACCAAACCATCAACGCAATCCGCGCGACAAGTGTCGTGAACAACGATCTCCAGTGGCGTCTGGCCGAGCTGATGGTACAAATGTGGAACGGAGCCCGCCTCGATAACAACCTGTCGTCCTACGACAATGACGACTCCCCTCTGCTGATCGACGACACCCTCCAACTCAAGGTGCGCTGTCGCCACAGCATGAGTCTTGTATTTGACTCCGTCTGGCGATGGAGGGAAGAGTACCAGGCCCAAGGCAGAGGGTCACTCGATGGTAAATGCAATTCCTACCCATTGCCCCCTTTCCGGTTCTAGCCATTGCATCCAGGTCTCTGCTTCGGGGTGACTGTGATGACTGACTTAAGTGCCATCCCAAATAGCACTGAAACAGCCTACTAATCCAGACTCAGCGAACGAGTCCTCGGCGTCATCGACCCATCTGGATAGCACTCTTATGCCGGCAACCCAAGGACTGCAGGCGAACAGCCTGCTCGCCTCCAATGGTGCCCTCACTCCCGGAGCCTCTGGCGGATTGAGCAACCAGTCAACGAATAACATGCTGAGCGGCATCAACTACGGCGAGACGAATTACGATTTTTTCGACCCGCAACACTGGATGTTGGATGGTCTACTGGACTTCAACTACAACTTCGTCCAGCCCCTCGAGGGTGCATAGGCAAGTCGCCCCAACGGCGGCCAAGACGACGGATCCGCCTTACCAAGAAGGCAGGATTGAGAGAATGGAGATGCAGAACCGCCTGGTGGATTGGGGCCGGCGTTTCAAGAGCTGCGCACAGCTTAACTCTGCAGCTGGTCAAATTGGGGTGAGTGAACGCCCCTCGGAAGACGTTGCAAGAGGTGCCCCTTTTTGGGGTCCGGGGATACAGTGACTAGGTGTGCAGCTCTCGGCGATCCTTCAGCACCCCTAGATGAGCAACATCATCCTTTCTGCGATTATATTGTTACCCCGAACATATACGATTGTGCTAAATGGCACACATTACCCCTGCTACGTCATACGTCTGCTGTTGCCACTGGTATCCCGGAATGGAAACCCCATTCGCCCTAAAATAAGCGATTGCGCAAAGTTCTGGTTTCTCTTAGTTTGTTACTGTCGGTGATGGCAAGTATAATCACACGTATGCGGCATATATGATGTCCACGACATGATGAGTCAACGTCGGTTTGTTGGGCGGTCGTCTGTTTCGTACGTTTTACTCCTCGTTTCTTGTTTCTCCTATCGTTTCTAAGGAGGCCACCGTGCCTTGTGTTCTTCTCGTCCTTTTGTTTCTGGGATCCATGATGGCAGTAGCATCGGCGGAAGCAGGAGGCTTAGTTTTCTTCCCGCGGGTACACATACACCTTTTCTGTCGAAGACGCTGTACTTAGCTTTCTAGCATTGTTAAATCCCGCAATGTTTAATACCGAGATAGTTTTATTGTTTGCGTGCCGCATAGGTGATTTCTGTGTCAGATGTGAGACGTCATGTTCCCTTTTGGCTGGCAGCCGTTGTGCCAAGGGAGAGTTTCTTGCTGTCTAGGAGTCATCTCGGACGCCCTGGTTCTTGACTGAATCACCACCCAACGTCTAACCCAACGGCCACTGGCATCAGTCACGCGCCGAGAGTTGTTGCCGAATGCCGAATCCCCCATCTCTATGATGACGAGACGGACAAAGAAGGCGAGGTCCGAACTGTCCGAGATATTTCCACGTACAAAAGGCTGAAAAAGAGGTGCCGCGTTGTCGCGCCGAGTGAGTCCTGCTTTGACTTGACTTCGTCGAGATAGCCAGACAGTCATTCGCAACTAGTCATGCCGGTAAGAGTCACTTGCTTGTTCGGTTACTGTCGAGATAGGGTCTGCGACCAACACCAGCCATTCGTCGGCAACAAGAGCTTGCACAGCTCGACGATAAACTTTGTCCGGTTGGAAACCGCCTAGGTCCCAATTGTCGACGGGGTCATGGTGGAAGACTGCACATCGACAACCCCCTTGCCGTCCGCATAACGTACGAGGACAGAAGATACCAATGTCGGGGGCGTGGGTAGAGCATCCCCGAGACGCTACATCACCACGGAGATCGTCGGAGCATCAATTCTATTTACTGAAATTTTCTCAGCAGCGAAGTGACATCGCGACTGACACTGGATCTTCCCGTACTATCGTCCCGGTAAAGCGTGGTTGGGCGGGCAGGCTGTCCTCCTGGGCTGAATATAGGTTGGGATCCGGGCGGATTGTTTTGTCCAGCTGGACGGAGCCTCGGTCTGGGACAAGTCTGGCAAGGAGGGGGCAATCCCAAGCACACGAATTGTTCACGTAGCCGAGGCCAAATCGCAGACATCATCAAAGCATCGTCGATGGGTGTTGTTCCACCTGCTTCCAAGTGTCTTCGGCTTTCCCCGTCGAGGGAAAGCGGCGATATGTGGCCTCGCTCCGGGCACCCGAAACAAACGATCCCCATTCGTCAAAGACCGCGATGGGGACCGGGCCGCCGTGGAAGGCCGCCGTCCCACGACGTCTCCGTCACGATTATGATCTCGGCCGGTGGAGAGGACTCGTAGAGGACCCGCTGCTGCGGTATTCTGACCTAGTCCGTGTAAAAGGCGCCTGCGATGCCCTGTCGACGTGTAGATGTACAACGCCAATAAGTATCTTGGCCCCCTCTGGTGGTATTGCGGGTCTAGCGGCGCGTGTTTCGTCGCCTCGCGAGGTCGGGGATGTTGACGATGGTTGGTGGGAGAGGTGAGGGGTTGAAGGAGGCAAGGCAAGGCGGTGACATGGTCTGCGAGGCTGAATTGTCGACTTTGGGAACTTGTTTTTGGTTTCGACGAGCATGCAGTATGGACGGGGTTTTCCTTTGTCCCCTTCTCCATGTTTCGGTCGGTGGCGGTGTATGCTGGGTCCTGGGTAGATCATAGTGTGAGGCGGGGGGAGCAGTTCTCGAGCGGTATGATGAGGTCGACGGGGCACGGGGACACCGCCTCGTTCGTTCGGTACCAAGAGGCCGGGCTGGGTCTTTCTTCTCGTTCGACAAGCAGAGGTATACGTCGGCGGGAAGGGTTCGATGGGGTTTGGAGAAGGGCCGTTCGAGTTAGGTCATCGCTGAGGGGGCCAGACGAGAGGCTGATGAAAGAGATAGGGTGAGGCTATCCGAGGCTGTAATCCTCAACGGGCACGCGAGACTGCTTTCGCATGTTTCGAGACGGGAGTGGCGGCCGGGAACAAACTTAGAATTCGGGCACTTTTGCGGCTGTTCTCGATCGCAATGGAGGGGGGGGCTGTGACGACTTGACGGCCGAATGAGTAGAGTCCGAGATGGAAAGAGGAGGGCTGGTGGTGGTGGTGTGGGTGTGACGATGGGGAGCTGTCGAGGTCAAGGCGTGGATTATTTTGGCGTACTATGTTGATTGAGGCCATTTCCTGCTCAAAGACTTTGCAAAGGACGGGCTTGGTGTTCGTAGTTGGGGGCGTGTTGGTTGAGTTCTTGGTTGTGTTGGTTCTGGGGGGGCTTTTCGTGCCCTTGCAAGCTTCACAGCCTCTGAAGAGAGCACTTCGCCACGCTGTTGACCAGCATCATGGCGAATTAAATCCATCAGATGGAACTAAAGCAGCGGAGAAACAGAACAATGTCATGCAGAAGAGCCGAGGGAGAATGAACAGTTCGTGGTTTCGAAACGGCCGACCGCAGATTTGCATCGAGCTTGCGGAAGGGCTTTGGGGGGGAGAGCAAACACAGAGAACACCAGTGAGAATGCTTCAGCTCGAAGTCCTCTCCGGAGCTATAGCCGAAACATTGAGGAGCAGATGGCACAGCATTCTGTAAGCATAACATCTTGCTGTCAAGCTTGGGCAGCTTAAGGAGCATGAAGAGGCATGGGACTTCTCTCAGAAGCTGCCGTAGCAACTCAACTCAGGCGCATGGATGCCTTCCACTTCAATTACGTGGGGAAAAGTGGCTTCCAGTTGCGAAGAGGCCTGCCATAATCATGCGCCTTTTTCGCATTCGTTGAACCGGCGGGCCCGGTGGCTTCGCATGCACTTGGCCGCGATTTCGGGCCTCTATTGTGGCCTTCTTAGTGATGACCCGCGTCAAGACAATGTGAAAACTGCGCTATAAGAAAGTGCCCCCGAAGTCGAAAAACGCCTCGCTACGGGTGGTTCTCATCTTCGATTGTCATCATGGCCAAGCTGTACCAGCCCATGACAGTAAAGCTTGATGTCTTCGTGTGACGGAGGCGCGGACGATCGCCAGCCATACTGGGAGTGGACCGGAATCGACACTGATTCGATCACAGTCTACACAGTTGCTCAGTATAGCTATCCCCTCCCCCAACAAGCCATCCGTTCGGAAATATTGCGCAGATTAGAGTGCTGATTGATCTCCACAAAGGCCTAGCGAAGGGGTTTGCCCACCAACAGCGGTTTTCGACACGGACGAAGGAGTGTCAATTACGGCCGTTGGCTGTAACGCCGCCGACTCGACAGTTGAAGATAGAGACTTGTACAAAGATGACCCCAGCACGTTGGGGGCGTCTGAGAACGAGTTGCCGGGGGATTCTGGCCGTTTCTTGCCCTCAGCTCTCTACTATGGTAAATCACGCAGATGGTGGTGCGCGCCCCCCTTCTCTCTGAGAATCTCACCCACAAAGCTTGGCTCTCGGGGAGGGACAGCGAGTGGTTCTTTCACCCGCAGAACCGTTTTGCCACTGTTCCGGGTGTGAACAAGAACAAAACGTTCTTACGGACGTAACCAGCGAAGCCAAACGCTCGCCTTTGTCCATGGCCTAGTCCAGTAGCGGCACCACTTCCACAAAACAGCCGCGGCGTAGGGTATAGGTACGCCCCCCCTTTTGCACGAAGACTTGATTGAAGGCGATCGCTGGCATTGGCAGATGCTCATCACGGCTCAGGCTGCATTTCTTGTCCATGATTCGTGGACATCAGGGACGGGGTTCGTCTACGGGGACCAGCATTGTTGAATATGGGCGATGCTCTTGCTCAAGTCGCCGTTCAATTGGCCCGGGAACCAGAAAAAGACCCACGAGGAGGCGTGCCGTCTTGGAAAGGGTTTGTGTGCGTCAAAACTGCGCGCAAGTGCGGAAGGGCTTGTCACGCCCAATCGATCTCAGGTTAGATGATGAGTCGAGAGGATGGGGATGCCTTTAGCCTACGGCTATCGTTGCTTCGAGCTCTTCCAGAAGCAGTAGCCGTGCTTGTGTAGATGAACCCCTTTCTCAGTGGATATTGTCGCGCTCTTCAGAAGTCGCGAATTTGTACATGGCCCATCATTGCACACTTTGTACGTCTCTGGCTGGACGAATCTAACCCCCTGAACACCATTGGTGGCAGTCTATCACCTGGCGTGGGCCGCATGGTGCCAGGGAAGGCCCAGGAGGGGGGATGAAGTCTCGAGACGTATCTCTTCGTAACCCCGAGATGCTCTCTAAGTGCTTCAGGGACCCATGGCCAGCCCAGTGAGCGATTTGGGGGGGCCTTAGACTTCGATGACTGCGGAGGATGGTGGAGTCTCAGGGTTGCACGGTGCGGCGAAGACGAGTGTCATCGGACCATTTCCCACTGGAAATCTCGGACGGAGAAGACCTGGTGTGCGACGAGATGGGCTAGTCTGAGCGCCCCCCCAAGGCAATTCGTCATTCGACCAGGTACCTCAAACTCATTCTCATGGCAGGGCTTGGCGAGGTAATCCAGAGCACCAGCACGTTTTGACGTCGTGATGTCGAACTTTGCGGCACAATAACGGCTCACGGTAGGCTGTCTAGACGAGCTCTTACCGCCAAGCAGAGTTGGTTGCTGTCGGCGAAGTCAAAAAAGGTGCATATTGAAGTTTAGACAATGGAACATGTAACGAATGTAGTCGCTACCGGCGTTTGGCGCGTCCAGTTGAAGCTCTGCCGAGATGCCTGTTGCGTCTAAAGGACCCGACGAATTGGTAGCGCTCAGTTTGCATGATATTCGTGCAATGCAACGCCAGAAAGCGAATTTCTAATAAGAGACTGCAGGGCAGTGTTTGCTCCAGGCCGGCCAAGGTCGTGGGAAGAGACTCGAGAGGCTCGTAGCCGCGTTCAGACCGGTGACAAACGCGACCGGCATGGTGATCAAATGACGATGACCGATGGGGCCCACGCATTATGCGACTTGGGCGCTAAAATTGCAGAGAAATGCAGGCTGAAGATGCATTCCCACGCCCATCGGGCTGAATGCCTCCACTCAAGGTCTCCTCGGTCGAAGAGTTGACGGCCAAGTGCACCGCCAGACGGAGGCGGATTCGGGCCGTCGCGGGTCTAGTGTCTCGCGGCCTGGTCATCATGGTGTGGTTGTACCACGGCTCACGCCGCATCTCGACTGTCGTGACATTCGACCGCTTTACCAGCCGGACCGCCTTATTGCATGGGTGCGGAGGTGCAGAGGCCCCATAGAGTGGCAGCGTTCACTGCAAGCAGCAGATACGGTGCCCCATGAGGCTCAGGCAGCGTGGGAGAAGTCGAGTCTCGTCGTTGTGGCACAGACTCTGGCTGAGTGGGCTTAGTCCCAATCCTAAACCAAGCCTTCTGTTTCGGCATCTATCAGTAGAACAGATCTGCAGGTACCATCGAGAACCATCGAGGACCACGAGGCAGACGAATAAGCGGCGCGGTATCGCCCAGTTGTTCGTCCAACACGCTGTTTGCTGAAGCTTATCTTATGAGGGGTACCTCTTGGGCATCACCCGCATGTAGAGCGATGGGAAGGATTGAAGAAACCGGTGACATGGCGGGAGCAACAGGACGGGAGGGGCATTTCTGCAGCAGAGTCCGCATGATGTGTTGAGAATCCGGAATGACGGAGACGGTGTTTGTGTGTGTGTGTGTGTGTGTGTGTGGAATTGATGCCGAAAGCGTGTGATGGCGTGGAATTCGCGGCTAAGAAGCGACAAACTTGGTTTTTGGACGTTGGTGTTGGTGATGTGTTCGTCTGTTGGACGGGTTAGTTGTTGGTGGTCAAGAAGCTGCTGTCTATGAAAGAGCTCTACTGCCAACGGATTGGTTAGTCTTCGCTTAAACTTCCGGTCGAGTCCAGTCACATCAATTGGCAAACCAGACGCGCGCGTAAGGTACTTGGGTACTTGTGACGAACTCCGAAACCCAGGCCTCAATTGGTAAGGCGCAAAACGGGGGGGGGGGGGGGGGTGTTGGAAAAGACTTCCAGCTGTCAGGAGGTGTGTGTCTCAATGGCCGAAATCACTCCCCACTTGATCCATGCTCGACCCGACACTGTGGTTTGCCCATGTCCCTGTAAATATCTGTAGGCGTTGATTTGTTCGCTTCCCCCGTGCATTATGGATGGTGCGGTCGAGTGACGAGTAGCGTTCTTCGTAAAACACCTTGGGGGGTTTCTTGGCCCCCTCTCTTTCTCTTGCCCTCCACCACTCGCCTGCTGTGCTTTTGCACAGAGCTACGTGGACATTACGATGAGGTACATACGTATTGTTCTTTGACTGTTCAATCACAGCGAGGTCGAGGCTTTAAGACTTGCATGCATCTCAAACCAAAATCACACCATGATACCCAGCTTTAACCTTTTTCGGAGAGACCCTTTGGTAGTATTTGGTGCAGTACTTCGTGCTGCGTAACTTCATTCACGTAGTAATACTGCCTACCTTAGTAGTAGGCAAGAGCTGGCGTGTGGAGAAGGGTCATTCGGCTTCTCAGTTCGTCAGCGTGTTCAAGTAACTATCCTCCGTATCTTGGCTGAGCGGAATACTGACCACTCGCAAAGGTTTGTGTACCCGGAGCCAATCGACTCTATTGTTCCTTTGCTAGCCGAACAGATCATGCCGTGACCCTCTCGGTGCGGAACATGGATCTCAGATCGAAGCGGGCAGCGGATCCTATGGGCCTGCGAGATAAGACGGACGGTTCCCGTCTGTATCCGTCAAGTACCTGTTTGTTCGTCCATGTTGTATGCTCCGTAAGGAGAGTCGGCCGCTGTAGGCATGCTTGTGCCTGTTAATTCCGTTGTGGATAAATAATCATAAACCTGGGTGGCATGGACTTTATCGTGGCTCTGATTGACTGGCATCATGTCATGTAAGGGCCTCGATCGACAATGGACTGAGTGAAAAACGGGCTGCCGAGACCAGCAGGTGGGAATAACATGGAGACTCGATGTCATGGGGGAGGAGACGAGACAATACGGATGCTTTGTCCAGCTGGGCTACCACCATGGAAGCGCAAGCTGCACCAGCAGGGTGAGGGCATGGGCTTTCTTTTTTCTTTTTCCTTTTTTTTTCTTTTCCCCATAAAGCAGTGACTTGACGTGAGGATCTTTCTTAGGTTGTCGGATTGGGCCCCATGCGATGTGGTCTGTCAGGGTTGCCTAGAACGAAGACCAATTCGGATCCGGTGTCAGTAGAGTCTAGACGACGAATACCTAGTTCTCGGGTAAAAAGGAAGGAAAGGTAGTGTACCAGGCCTGAGGCCGGTTAGGTTACCCAGCTCCGTTGTCGAGATTTGTGGGATGGGTCGACTTCCCTAACCGTGTTCAAAGTTTGGAGTGTCTATGCCTTACCCATGCTGAAATCCCGGTCGAATCCACTGGCGAGAGAAGATTTCGACTCGAGACTCGAGAGAGTCGACTCGAGTCCTCGACTCGTCTTGCCCGAAGGCCCGCTGCCGCATCACCCACTTGGCCACCCCACTACTGTCCACGGCTTGAGAGATTTGCGCTTAGTCCTGGGCAGTGGCCACGACGTTCCGAGGGTCTCGGCAATTCATCACAGCAGCCTCAGGTTATTCGTTTGCGAGGTTTCCTCGAGGAGGAGTTCGATATTGCGGTTCATAATGCAGGCGATCGAGGGTCAGCGGCCAAGCAAGCTGTGTACTGGTTTGAAGGTACGACGATGCGACATCCTGGCAATACCCTGATTTGGGCATCGCTAGGAGACAGTTCTGCATGTTCACGACGGTCGTGATATGCGGCACGTGGTGAGGGCGTCACAACGGCGCTCTCCAATGGTGACAGGGCATACAGCATATAATAAGCATGCACGGCAGGAAGGCGCGTGCCGTTCGGCAGAGGCAAAGGCAAAGTAAAAAAGGTGGTGTCTTGCTTGATGACGATTTCCACCATCAAGGTACCTTACCTTAGGTACGTCGGCATGAGGCCTGACACGAGGGGACTTCCCACCACGGCATGCTCCGTTAGGACGTGATAGTTTGCCAAAAGAAAAAAAAGAAAATTGGGTTTTAGGCTAAGTTGTAGAGCCACTAGTTAGCTAAAAAAAAAAAAGCAAATATTCTAACTATTTTAAGAGACTATACTTATTAATAAGAAACTAATAAATAAGATTATTACTAAGCAAGCTAGCTATAGCTATTTACTAACTACTACTTACTACTATAATATTGCTATTATAATTTTATACTAAAGCTTAAGTAGTAAAAGGAAAACTTAATATTAGCTATATATATAAGGGGAAGTAGGGTTATAGCAAGCTCTAAGGCCCTCAATAGGGTTACAAAAAGCTTATTTCGCTTATATAAGGTACTTTAGCGCTAACCTATACTATAGAACCACCCCTTTAAAGTAGCAAAGTAGCTCCTAATTATTTGCCCTCCAATTATTTTTGGCAAACTATCACACCCTTATTACTGGATGTTAGGTAGGTATGTGGTCTTCATTCCTCAGCCCTTGTGCAGACCTTCACCTTACGCAGCCTGATGCTATGTACCTTACCTTACTTCGCTGGCGGAACTGGCTGTGAAGGCTGCTTTCCCGCTCCACGTCCCTTGTCTGCTCCTCTTCAGTACCTACGCTACCTTCCTCGTGCCTGCCGCCAGTCGAATCTCGTCCCTTGAGCCAAGAACACCGGGAGACATCGGAGATACTTTACACACTCGGCGAAAAATGCGTTAGATTTGGGTATCTCTAGCGTATCAGTTGGTTGCCAAGAGTAGGCATTTTTGTGTAAGGTAATTAATGGACCCAAATCCGCCTTTTCGCTGCAGATCCACACTGTGCTTTCAAACCCCCGGCTGTTAACAAGCGTTCCCCGAAGCCGTTGCAAAATGCCAATCACCAATCCCGCCGGGAAAGTGGGTCGCAGGCGATAGCACTCGGCCGTTTTCCTCCTCTTCCTCTTCTTTCTCCCTCTGCCTCTGCCTCTGCCTCTACGGATACTCAAGAGTCAAAGGGTTTCTACTACCTGGCCCCGGCCGCCTCCACGATCATGTCGTTTCTATCCACCCCCAAACTGAATCTGAGCCAGACCCGAAATCTTCGAGGGCCGTGCCTCCCACCACTCGTCTCTCTCATTCTTTCTCTGTCTCTGTCCTCTGGCAACTCATCCAGGCAGCTGAACAACCACCAAGACCCTGTCATCAGTCTCTGACTTCTGCTTATATCGTCCCCTGCTCACCTTATTCCCATTGCATTTCCATGGCCCTTTCAGCTCTACCTGAGATGGAAGAAGCACTTCATCATTATCCACAAGCATAAATCTCCTCAGTCCTCAACCAAGGAGCGCTCTCAAGTATACACGCACAGTGCAAAACGACTATCCCTTCCTAAGGTATCCTTCCTTCACACATATTGTCTTGAGCCTCTGCAAGTGCCTTAAAATCTGTTTTGCACGTTTCACTTCGCTATCACGTCCAAGACAGTGACTCGAGGTTGAGGGTCCGGCCTATGCTGCACCTCGTCTAAACCCAGTCCTGATACCTCTTTCCTCATCTTCGAGGCCGCTCCCCACTAGGTATCCCGTGCCAGCGGCATCTCGGGCTGACCCCATCAGGGCGATCCATGCTAATCTAGGCTTTTGTGGATGTGCGGCCGTAAGTGCGTGCGCGAGACTCAGATTGCACGGTGCGAATAGCCCCCAATGTCATAATGCCCCCCCCCCCCCCCTCGGCCTCTATCGCCAGCTCCTCTCCGATCATACTACTATGTACGGAACTACGGATATGTGCGGATCGTCCTCGACCAGCTGTCCAGACAGGATTGCTTTTCGAAGCGCACTGCCGCAGATTTCCAGTCCTTTGCTTCGGGTCCTAGTTTATTTATACTACGAGATCTGCAGAGTGAACCCAGTCATGCAGCAGACACCGCCCGTTTGCAAATAGAACGAGGCGCGTTACCCCGAACCTCGTCTTTCTTTGTATTGCAGTCGAACATGACTGCTTCTCTTCCTACACACCGTCTTGTTCTTCGCGTTTGTGTACGCTATCACGTGTTTCGTGGCGATGGCAGCATTTCCGGCCTCGCCCACCTGGTTCCCGGGTTTCTCCCCGCTGTGGAAAGTCCAGTTAGTACTCATGGTATTTGCCTCTTTGCATCAGAAAACGGCCGCTCATGTCGTTTCCCCTTGTCGTGTTAATTACGGCAAGAGAAGATCGCAGCTTCATGGTTGCTAAGATTGGCCTGTTCTCTTCGAATCCTCACCAAGCCCAAAGCCGAACCCCTGCCATGTCCTGCCCTACAAGATACATACTGCGTAACTCCATACGTTCCGTGCACCCGTCCGATCCATCCAGGGCCGTGCAGTCTTGGTATGCGTGCCGCACTCGCACCGCAACGCTCTGTTCACACGCCCACTCTCTACGCTTTCTGGAGGTTTGGGGCGTGCCACCCTGTTCAGCATGAGCTTCCCCCATCTCCGATGGCGGGTTAATTAGTCTACAGTCGACTCCATCAGCCTTTGGGTTCGCGCCATTCACGTCAGTCCCTTGGAGAAATTAGGCTGGATACCCTGAGTAGCTTGTTTGCGGGTTTTAGCCGAAGAGAAGCACAGCTACTGACTGCCTTACGAAGGGAAGAAACAGATATCTCCATAACCGCAGGCAGTATTTGCCTGGAGCAGCGAAGCGAAGCAGAGCAAAGCAGGGCAAAGCAAACCATAGCATACAGCATAGCCAAGTACTGAGCAGCAGAAAAAGCCAGACCCAGAATCATGGCCTCAGGTGGGCTAAGCGAGCAAACCGGTATTTGCTCTGCCCTGCTCTTCTCTCACTACGATGTAGCCGAACTCCCACGCTTTGCCACCCCCAAAAGCCATATCAAGCTTCTGCTTGCCTTTCCCAATCACTCAGAGTCTCGGTATGCCAGTGTCCGGAATGGCTGCTGCGACCGTCATCGAGTCTGCTGTGCTGAGCCATGTGCATCAGTCGTTTCCTGTCCCACTCGCCCCACACCTGTCAACCGTTTAGGCGCTTTTGAGACGACCGGAGACGAACCTGCTGGAAGTGAACCGGACAAGTGGCCCTGGGAGAAGTTCTGCTGCGCTACGCCTACATCCTCCCCCCTGGTCAGTGACGACCTACCCAAATGGTGGACTCGGTTCTATGGCCTATGGCAAGGAAACAATCGCACGCACCTGCGGCTGCGTCTGCGTCTGCGTCCGCGTCCGCGTCCGCGTCTGCGTCTTCTTGCTTCTGGGTTCTCTGTCAACGGTGACCTCTGAGAATCTTTCTGGTAAATGCCCTTGCACCTGCTCCTCCTCTTCCTCCACCTCGTCAACCTCTCCACCCCCCTTGATAGATTGAGCTGTAGGCACGCCCCTGCTCTAACTCTCTTGCTGGGCTACTTCACCACCCACCCCCTCCCGCCCCTAATGGACTCCTTGTCGTCGTCGTCGTCCGCAGCTCAGCGTTCAAAACGATCCGCACCTATCGCTACCTACCCGCACTAAACATCCCCGGGCGGCTATCGCCTGCGAGTGAACTAGCCCCATTCATGTCCCCGCATGCTACCACTCTCTTTCTCCTCCCTTCTCCTCCTCCTCCTGCTGGCCCGTGTGCAGTATACAACGGCATCATGTATCTCGTGTACCTTCAGTATCTGTATCCCCGGTCACTTCTCGACCACCCCGGCGATGGTACCCGCTGCCTACTTCGTCCCAGAGAGTGGGTTTCCCACCTGCTCCATGGGCAGTCCCCTCCAGCGGGCTCCCCTGTTCGGACTGCGACTCTTTCGATCGACCATCTCTGTTCACTTCGCTTCTCATTAAAGTAGGCCGCGACCGTCTCCTCATCGTTGCGAGGCTCTCTTCGTCTATTCCACTTCATGATCCCCATGTACAAGAAGGCTGACTCGACTTGCTCGCTCATCCTTTTTATACCACCTCTTCCCTTCTTGGAGTCAATTCAGACTACAGTCTTGGATCCCACAGCACACGTCTAGAACATATACATGCGCCATCGAGACATTGACGAACAGCAGAGACGTCCTCAAGACAACTCCCCGGATCCCTTTCAAGTTCCAAGTTCGCCTCTCCTTCAATATCAGCAGTTCGCGTCGCTGGACATTCGAATCACCATGTCAGAGCAACACTACCTAGACCAAACTGATAGATTCGGAGAGCCCATGTCTGAACACTGCTCTCCGACTGCTCAGCCTCCAACAACTACATACCCTGAACCTCCATACTCTGTAAGTTCGCTGTACATGTCTTCTCGTGGTCTTCTTGGTCCCTCAGTGTAATTCCACAGATTCTAACGCTCCCAAAAGGTAACAACCTTCAACCAATCCCACCAAAGCGACCCGCACCTGTTGACCCCAGTGTCCGTTGTCGGTTCCCCTTCTATCCAGGATAGTGCAAAAATCATGCAACATCACCCCTCAACAACAGCTTCCATGTACCACTCGAGTCCTGCTTGCTGGTCCAGCACTTTTGACATGCGCGCACCTCATAGCCAGGCTCCCTCTCCGCTACCAGCAATGCCAGAGAGCCATTATGAGCAGAGCTACATCAAGGACGAACCGGCCATGGCTGAGCCACCTGCTCCCTACTTTGGCTCCTATGGTGTTTCTGAGCAGCACGAGTCCGACCAAGGCTCTTTGTCTCCCCAGATACACAACCACTTCTACTCGGTGGCTGCACGAAGCTCCATGTTTGAGCCGACCCCAATGATGGCTGGTCCGGACTTGGCCATGGCTCACCAGCATGCCTTTGCTCCTTCCCATCAGTATTCTCTGGCCCCGCAGCCTCTCTCATACCCTTCAAACAGTCTATCGGACAACAGGAGCGCGATCGCCAGAAAGCCGAGTCAGGGGCTGCCATACCCCAGCCAGCAGCTTAACCGTCCAGTTGTGGACCCACGCGAGGACAAGCGAGACATTCCTCCGCGCATGAGAAAAGCAGCTCGGATGAGGAACCGCCACGGCGAAGCTCCCAAGTCCCCAAGCCCACCGCCAACAGCCAACCTTTCCCCGCCGATCAACAATCAGTCAAGTGGACTTGTGTTCAAACCCAACTGCCCTCCGCAAGAGCGTTGGCTCTTCGAACGGCGAAATGAATTGAATACTCAAGTGGGAGGAGGTATATGGAACACTATCGTCGACGAGTACAATGCAAAGTTCCACGAAGCTTCAGACGTTCCGCGCCTTCAGATGAAGCTAACAAGGGGAAGAACTCCATATCTCCAGTGGCCACGGAGCGATGTAAGTCACTCATGTCTTTCAGGGACTCTAGGAGTAACGACTGAACCGGGAACAGGACGAAATCTTAGGGCAATCCATCGCCTTTGTCGAGTCACATTACTACAAGATGGTGACTGATAAGTTCAGGGAACTCGGTGGTGGCAAGGATGCACACTGGGGCTTGCAGGACATTGAAGCCCGCACAGTAGAGCTCGGATGGACCTGCAACAACTACGATGCGGCGCCAATGGACACGAACATGAAGATCCGAAGACGCAGGAAGCTCAGCGTCCGCCGCCAAACCGCCGTGGTCAATCAGACTCCTGAAATGTCCGAACAGGAGCGAGCGAAGCTGATGGAAGACGTCTACGCGACCAGGGACATCGACCCCGAGTGCGAAGAAGAGGAGGAGGTTACGGCCCGTCAAATGCGGTCAATGCGCATTCACCAAGCCCAAACGAAGTCCACTGCGCGCGGTACCAAGCAGCAGAAGCAGCAGCAACAGCAGCAGGGGGCTCAAGAGGAGCTCCTGGCGAGCAATGGACGCGTAACCAGAACCCAGAGACAACCGACGACGAGGACCATGGGCAAAGCCCGTGTTCAGAGGTCGAGGGCTGCCTGAATATCACACATCAACTTCGGACACAACGAGCTTGCGGGTCCTGACGCGTTTATCTTATTCTATCAAACAAGATCACAACAATACGGAGTTCAGGACTGTTTAGGGACCGAAGACTCGGGGAGGGACGAACGCATAGACTGGTTTTTTTTCTTTTTTTTCTCTGCCAAATGTCTTCTTTTGACGCACAAAAAGAGATATCCTCACTCATTTTTTGCCCGTTAGAAGGAAGGTTACTCGGTATACCCGGTTCTCGGGCGGGCGACAAGGGGGCCGGCTGGTTGGGTTTGCTTTCTGGCGTTGGGTTGGGTTATGCATATCATCTTGTTACGCGCATCTTACATTATATACTTCTTTGTACATATTCTTATTCCCATTTATTCATTCACCTTTGACGAATCTCATCAACTACATGGAGTAGCTCCCAAAACTCCTCGTCTGAAAAGGAAACCCAACCACCTGATCGCTTCCTGTCCTCTTCGTGACCATCTCTGTGATGGCGGCCTATCTCGCAAATCCTCCTGTCTTTTCCGTGTCATCCTAGCCACATCGACGTGGTCACGGGAAATGAAGCCTCAACCTGCCAGCCGACGTCGTCTTCGATACCTGCCAGGACGGAGACGAGACTGCGACAGGCAAGAACTATGACGATGGGCGGAGAGAATGGGGCACTCATAATTCACATCCCAAACCCCAAGGCAGAGCAGGCAGCGCAGGCAGATTTCCCCAGGTTGTCGGGACCGGGCCAGGGCAACATAGCCTGGCTCTCTCGTCCACAAACGCCATCATGATCGCATCGCGGCCGCCATTACCGCCACCGACTAACAACGGCGAAGAAGAACGTTGCCGCCGCCGCCCGCGCCGCCGTAGTACCTTACCCCCCCAAGCCGCCTCCTCAACGGGCGCCCGTGCCACCGATGCCGAGGACCCGAAGACCAGGAAATCAGAGGCACAAGAAAAGCCAGCCCTTTTTCTCGGCCGGGGGCCCTTTTTTTGAGGGTTTTTTTTTTTTTTTTTTTTTTGCCTTCTTCTTCTTCTTCTTGTTTTTCCCTGTTCCCCTTCACTCACTCACGGCCCCCAGAACGGGGTTTTTTTTTTCTTTGGTGCTAGTATTCGTAGTACTTCACTTTCCCACACTCACACGTTCTAATTACCTTACACTACGAAACCCCTCCCCCAGCGAATGGAGCACCACTGCACCGCACACCTCATACGACAATATATTCATCCCACACACACAGCCAGACCGTGTCCGCGGCCCTTCTCCTTCTGGACCGGATGCGACGAGCTGCTTTTCCGGCAAACCCTGCACACCAGGCCCCCCCCCCCCCCGGGGGGAGGGGAGAGACCTTGGTTTATTCATCCTTTCAGGTTTCCCCATGTATTGCTAGAATAGGCTGAGATGGGCTTTTGGGGGCAGAAAAAGGGCGGATCCCGCACGGTACAAGGTATTCCGGCCCATGGCGAGGGAAGGCAGGATGAGGGAGAAAGAGAGAGAGAGCGGCAGGGTGGATGGAGTCAATCACACAAAAACAACAATAATTAGAGGATAAACTGACGAGCAACTGAGCACAACGAGAACGCGAATGGAGAGGCAGAGAGCGAGGACAGGGTTGCATCTCTAGCGGGCGACGAACTAGAAGTACGGACCTGACAGGGCAGAGGGGGGGCAGGCAGGGACCGGGCAGAGAGCGGATGGGACATCGAAAAGCACCGCACTTGAAGCAGGGAGCGGCGCGCGCCAGCCCAGCCAGGGACAAGTGAAGCGCGGAAGAGGGTTATTGCGGTAAGGTACCTTACGCTACCTCTAGAGTAGCAGAGTAAGGTAGGCAAGGATACCTTACTTACTGTTCGACGGCTGGCCGCCGTCCTGTGGTGGCCGTTTGATTTTCTTTCTCCCCCGGGGCGTCCCCGTGTCCGCCCGCGCGCAATCGCCACCCCTTGTTCCACGCTGGCGATACCCTCAGTGGAGAATTGATCAATAGGACCTTTTCGCAAAGTAATAAGCGGAGGCCCTGGTGATGATGAGTACCCCTCAGCCGGCGGCCCCACCTTGCGGCTTCCGCGCACTGTGATTGTCTTTCCCGCCAAGACGACCTCTCGGCTTCCTAGGGGTTGCCTCACTCACGTGAAGTGGGAAGCCTGTGAGGAATACCGGGGCTTTACTGATGAGACTCGGATAGCCTGGGTAGCATAATCTGTATACACACAAGAGATGCCGAGAAGAGACAATGTCTGACTCAAGGTACGCCTGTTGTACACATAACCTACACACAATACGTGAGCCCTCCGCTCACGAGAGGGCGTCATGTACATATCGAAATGTTTGCTGCTGGTTTGCCGTTAGTTTCTCAAAGTTGCGGCTTCGTCCCGTACCGGCCAGCCACCGTCAGACGTTTAAGTGAGTAATGATGGCTTTCGCTGAAGACACGAAGTCCGAGAAAGCGACATAAGGACAAACGAGAGGGGGTGTCCAAACTCCAGGTTCGTGGGCGCTTTCCCTCTTCTCTGGACCGGAGGCGACACCCAGACGAAAGATTGTGCGGTCCAATCTCCATTCTTTGCTCCTCACGCGTCTGTTCTGGTCGAAATGAAACCGCAAGAGCGCCAAGAAGCGCATTATATCACAATCTCAATCGTTTCATGTCTCCATCCATGGCCTCATCTGATCGCTGGAGGGTCGAGTTCCTGATAGAGGGAGGGTTGCCAGGGAACGGCCGCCGGATCGTAGAGAAACTCATCCTCCCTCCTATTCTGGTCTTGACCGGCCGTGATGGGGTCGTGATTGCACGTCTCTGATTGACTCTTGTCACCCAGATTTCGGAAATAGAGGGCCTCAGTGACGGAGTGATGAACACCCACTGCTCGCAAATCAAACGTCGGGGGCTCGGTGTGAATCGCGGGCGCTGGTACGTGCGTATCCCGACCTGACCCTTGGACAAGGGGTAGGCGGCAGAGCAAGCGCCAGATATTCCGCACTGTCCCATAATTGACATTTGCGTGGTGGAGTTCCCTTTTGCGCCGGTCTGCGCTCTGCAGAGACACTTCATCAACCCGTCCCAGAAACTCGGTAAATTGCTGTGGATGAAGCATAGCAGTGCCACTTTCTTGTTGACCTCTGCGGCCCAAGTTCGGAGTGGCTCTCTGGCAAAGCCGAGGAGACGCTGCTGCCTTTCCCCATGTCCCTTTACGGGTCCAAGCAGAGCCAGCCGTTTCCCCGTTCACTTCTTCTTCCCTCGTGATGAAGACTATTCGGATGGCGCCCACCGTTTTCTTCTTCTTCTCGCCGCTATGTTCACGAACTTGTTGTCGAGAAATTGGGAGGGGATATGGGGAACGACTGATCCCCCCGCTTATACGGCCATAGGCCGGTGGGCGTTGATCAAATGGGGAGGCCATCGGGCTGAGCTGCCATCCACGAAGCGATGTAGCCCTTCGTTGCAACTTGCCGTGCCTAGACCGCTAAACCTTGTCGAGTTCACACGTCAACATCGTTAAGTTGAATTGCTTTTCTGCCGATCTGTCTGCCTCTTCGTCCGTTGCGTCACGCCATCCGCTTTCCTATAGAAGCGGTTGTGTCTCTCAAGGATCCCAGCAGTTTGGGACTTTTGGACCATGGCACAGAGACTCGACAATCACAGGCTATATTGGTCATTCAAAAACAACCGAGATTGCGCGCTTGATTGCGGTTGGTCCGTCCTGGCACCTGCGCCGCTGTGAACCACTTCCCAACACCCAACGGCGAGTCTTCGAAGCGCGAAGCGCGTGTGCCAGCCCAAGAGGAGATCATGCCATGCGGCACAACTGCCCTGCACTGGATCCGGAATAAGCTGCCAGATCATCCTAGACGAGCATAGAACGGGCGAAGAAGTGGCCGGTAATTCTCAGTTGCAGCGGCTAAGCCACTACTCATGCGGTTTCCAGCCAGTGATACAGCATACCGTTTTCTCGGAACCGCCTTTCGTCGAATCAAGGCTGCAGACTGAACCGCCTGCCGGGTATAACCTTTCCCTTGCAGAGAACTTGCAGAATCCCATACTAGAGCCAGTTGAATCAATGCGCGTCGTTGTATCAGGGAGGTCAAGCTGCCGCCTCAGTGCTATTCCACCAGTAGAGGTGCTGCCTTCCATTTCGGCTGGTGGAGCAGCACATTGACGACGTAGGAAAGCGCTGCTTTCCGCAGCATTGGACGCAGGCGTAGGACTGATTATCGTTTTCTTGCAGAATTCGATCCAGAGCGTCGGGTTTAAAGTCGGTGAAGGTACGTATTGGGACGCGCTGCTGATCGTGGTAACGATTGCAGCTCGCTGTTCTCCTGCCTGGTTTGAACTGTCGAAACAATCCTGGTTTTGACATGGGTTGCCATGGTACGCTTGATAAGGTACTGACGGTACGCAAAACTCTGCGCCCGTTCTGCAAAAATGACCACATTCGAGGTTGACAGACTCCGCCGTAGTGATCAAGTAGTTTGAACGATTCTCTCAATTTGCTAGTGCAACTGTCATCAAGTGGTTTGCGGGACCGGACCATGGCAAACACCAAAGATAAAGCCTTGCAGTTGAAGGCTTAGGCTTTTCTGGTCCTTACATCGCGGCAAGGTGTTCCTCAGTTTGCTGCTTGAAACCTCAGCCCGGGGTGGCAGTGCGGACCCTGGGCTGCGGGCGTAGTAGTAAGGTGATGCTCGATCGGGCTCGCTTGATGGCCTATCATCGGCCGGGGTCAAGTTGACGGTTGACCTTCACTTTCCCCAGCAACCGTCAAGCCCTGATTTGCCGATCTCTAGCCTGCTTCCTCACAGTCTGGACCGAAGTGGTTAATCAACATTTCATTGCGCTAAGACGTCTTCGCAAAACGTACCAATGATCAGTTACCAAGGATGGACCCACGGTTTGCACGCGCAAAATTGATTTTTCTTGGCCTCTGATGATGGTCTGCAGTGGCAGTGTGGGTAGGCAGTGCGCGGCCCGTTTTCGCGGCCGGCCCTGCTTCAGTGACGGACACTGGGGTTATGTACGCATCGTGACTCAACTGTGCCAGGCAGACGTCACAGGCAGACGGCAAGATTGACCTGTTGCGGAAGTCTCCGATAACAGATTGACGTCGACGCATGTTTTGTCTGGTAATATTCGCATTTGCTTGAAATGAAGTGGGAGGCACCCCTCACGAGGGTAGCGTAGCCCGGGGTCATTGACAAGCATGCCATGTTGCGCTGCGGTCACGGCGGCGAAGCACCAAGGGGTGAAGCCAGTATACCTGGGGAGGATGTCTCTTTGATACCTGCGCAACTTGAAAACGATTTGAGGGATCCCGTGCTGCGTGGACGATGCCTGCGCTTATGCAGTGCGCCTATCGTTGTCGATGTAAGCGCTTCGAAGCATGTTGTTGCATCTCAGAAGTTGGTTTTGAAGTATCTGGCGCTGTGAATTGGTGGGAAGCTTCTCTTAGCGCCCGAACGCACTGGCCGCACCTTGTTCTTGCCTTTGATAAGATTGCCCGGCCCATAAGCCACATAAGCAGCTAGGGAAATCTTCCTTCTGAGGACACCGGCTGCCTTTTCCCACTCAGATAATTGAACGTTGCGTAAGACCACTGGCATGCCTCAGTTGGCTGACGGACACAAAACTCAAGGGGAAAGGATTAGAAAACGATATTATTGAAGAAGACAGGAGGAATGTGACGATCCGGCTTTCGACCATTTGGGTCGACTTTTCTCGCTCCATATCTTCTTGGATTTGACCAACAAGATTCCTCGAGAGGTAGGTGCAGCACTCTTGGTGTCTGTCTGAGCTGAAGTTCCTGCATTCCTGATGCCTACGAGTCAAAGTAGCAACATTGGGATGCTTGCCTTCTGTAGCTTTTCTAGAAAATAGCATCTCAGACTCGCTCTGACTCAAGCACGTTCGTCTCATGTGGAGTGATCACAGATTGCCACAAGTCGAGGGGCAATGCGACTGAACGTGCTGAGTCAGGCTTTAGACTTCTGTGCCGCAGCGAGCTACATACACTAGCCACGTCTGCCTCTTCGGTCCACCAATCGGAGACACGATATGTGTTTTATTGTGGCTGTCAGAGGACAGACGTCCGCAACACAACCCGTCTGCATCAATCCATCCCACCTCGAAATTCAAGGAGGCACGAGACCTGCATCAAGGGACGTTTTCCCTTTCAACCCAACGCTCCTTTTCTTCTGCAATCTATCTTCTCTTGTGATCCATTATGCTTGACTTTTGATTCTGCAATTGCGTCATTTCCGTTGATCCCGTCTCCCATGAAGAATCACGTCACCATCCGCTCATAGATCGAGGCATCTGCCACTGGCAGTCCGCTGATTGATGGGAACACTGTCCGGCGCCTCGACGCGGAGACACAGCAGCATCATGCTATCGCGATTTACTACATTGCTGTATCTGTGCCAATCATGGTCTACAGCTGTGTTTGCCGTTAGACCTTCGAAGCTCGCAGAGTTGCGGAACGCTACCACTGCGGTCTTCCACCATGGGTGGAGCAACTACATGCGCATCGCCTTTCCGGAAGACGAGGTTCGTCAACTGTGTACAGCAAATTGAGAAGTGGCAATGCTAATCAATCGACGTAGTTGCGACCAGTCTCTTGCACTCCGTTGACACGCGATCCTGCGAATCCGGCGAACTACGACCTAAACGATGTTCTAGGGAACTATTCCCTTACCCTCATCGATAGCCTTTCGACGTTAGCGATTCTCGCGGGCACCCCATCCGACCAAGATACTGCGATATGGGCTTTGCAGGAATTTCAACAGAGCGTGACGACTTTCGTCGAATACTACGGGGATGGTAGGGCCGGGCCGTCCGGAGAAGGAGTGAGGGCCCGAGGTTTCGATCTTGACAGCAAGGTTCAGGTGTTCGAAACTGTTATCCGTGGGGTGGGTGGGCTATTGAGCGCTCACCTTTTCGCCGTTGGTGAGTTGCCTATACCAGGCTACAATCCAGGACACATCGACCACGACGACGATGCGGACCCTCTAGAGCTACTGCCAATATCGTGGCCGAATGGCTTCAAGTACGACGGCCAGCTTTTGCGATTGGCATTGGATCTTGCCGAGAGACTCCTTCCTGCCTTTTACACCAAGACTGGGTTGCCATATCCGAGAGTCAATCTGCGACATGGTATCCCATTCTACGTCAATTCCCCCCTGCACAAGGTTTCGCGCGACGACCCCGACTCGCCTCGTGCATCAAACGAGAAAACGGACACGTGTAGTGCTGGGGCAGGAAGTCTAGTCTTGGAGTTCACAGTTCTCAGTCGCTTGACAGACGACCCAAGATTCGAGCAGCTTGCCAAGAGGGCTTTCTGGGCGGTTTGGAAGGGAAAGAGTGAGATTGGCCTAGTCGGAAATGCCATCGATCCTGAAAAGGGCGAATGGGTCAGTTTCGACTCAGGAATCGGCGCTGGTGTCGACAGTTTCTTTGAATACGCTTTGAAAAGTCATATTTTGCTGTCTGGTCATGAGCTTCCCAATATTACAGCAAGGCAGCCTCCTGCAGATCGGCAGTGGCTTGATCCCAACACTCTTCACGACACTCCCCTGACGCCCGAAGAAAACTCTGCCGGAGCGTTCCTGGAGGCATGGCATCACGCCCATGCGGCTATCAAACGCCACTTGTACAACGATGCGCACCATCCCTACTACATGACTGGACACAGAACCCGTGGATACGCTTTCACGAGTTGGATCGATAGTCTGGCGGCATTCTACCCTGGACTACTTGCCATGGCTGGCGAGGTGGAAGAGGCAGAGGAAGCCAACTTGTTATATACCGCTTTATGGACTCGCTACGGTGCCCTGCCAGAAAGATGGTCGGTTCGTGAGAGGCAAATTGACTCCGGGATCGGGTGGTGGCCAGGCCGCCCTGAATTTATCGAGTCCAATTACTACCTGTATCGAGCAACTAACGACCCTTGGTATGTGCACGTTGGGGAGATGGTTCTCAACGACATCAAGAGGCTGTGCTACACAAAATGTGGTTGGTCCGGCCTTCAAAATGTCGATACCGGAGAGAAGGCCGATCGCATGCAGAGCTTCTTCCTTGGCGAGACTACCAAATATCTCTACCTTTTATTCGACCCGAACCACCCCCTGAACAAGCTTGATGCAGCGTACGTGTTTACCACTGAGGCACACCCGCTCATCATACCTCGACAAAGGATAAAGCGCAAGAAGAAGCAGCAGCCTCAACAGCAGGTGAAGCACATCAATGTCTACTATGATGAAAATTTCACAAACACCTGCCCAGTCCCCAAGTTGGTGCCGTTTACCGGCTCAGTTCTTGCCGCCCGGCCTGACGTCTTCCACGCCGCGAGTTTCGTTAACCTTCACACCATCTCCAACCCACACAGTGGGGTTGAAGAGGTACCCGCGGGCAAAGGAAGTGAAAGGTCTATTTCCCGGTACAGGGCAAACCATGACTTTTTCCCTTGGACGCTACCTCGCTCTCTGATACCTGATAACGGCACCTGCGCAGCGTTGCCCTTCAAGCCAACGTTGATCATCGAGTTTCCATCCAGCATTCAGCAGAGTGGTGTGGGCAGTGCATTCAACAACCTCTTCGCCAATACAGCAGCCTTCAAGACGCCAGTAGGCGTTAGAATAGCCGCTTTGAACGGGCTGAAGATTCACTTCGTCAGGGAGGATTCGTACGACGCTGCGTATGACCACACGTGGCGGGTGACACAAGTCAATCACATGCCACTCGGACGGGACGAGCCTGTTCATATTGACGCAGACCTATTGAACGGCATATCGGATCCTTTGTTCAATCGAGTGCGGTACCATGGCTTTGTCGAGCTGATTATGGTCCACGGAGAGCCGAAGGTTCACAACGCTAGCGAGCCTGAGCCTGCGGAAGGATTGAAGATCAGCATAGACAACATCGAAGATCAAGTACAGCTTTCTGAGGAGGGCAAATCCGAATTACAAGACGATGAAGCGTCGACTAAAAGCATGAACACGGCCTACAGGTCAATGCTGAAGTCGATGATTCGTGCTGTCACGTCGGTCTTTGATCCCACAAACACTCCAGCGCCGCGTCCAGTGGGAACCCAGACCAAGTTCTTCGTTGAGAGTTTCATGGGTTCTCTAGCCGTCGGCAAGGGCGCAGTCCCTCTGCCCGACACGCCGGATGCCTCTATTCCTACAGATGACGAAGCGCCGAACCTCCCCTGGCAGACTGTTTACCTCGCTGGGTACGCTTGCCACAGTCGGCTCCCTGATGAAGTGCCTCGTCAACATCAGGTCATCGTCATGCGTCGTGGAGGCTGCTCGTTTAGTGAAAAACTGGCCAATATCCCCTCCTACACGCCCTCTTCGCGGGCCTTACAACTCGTCATCATCGTCGACGAAGAAGAGCTTGATAGCAACTATGTCTATAGCGCCCCGGACTTGTGGGAGTACGAGATCATCAAGCCTCACTTGGACATTGAGCAGACAACGCCAGCGGGACTGCGGCGACCACACCCGATCGCCATGGTAATGATACGTGGAGGCGGATCTGAAGCGTATGAGAAGTTTGGCAATGCACTCGGGGTAGGAATACGGCGGAAATACTTCATAGAAACGCAGGGGCGGAGGGTTGACAACATCATTGTCATGTGAAACTGGCAACTTGAATATCACGAGGCGGATGTTTCTTCACGGGGAGGTTGGACTCTTTAAAAAAAAAAAAAAAAAAGGGGGGGGGGGGGGGGGGGGGGGAACACTGCATAGCGGGATGGATGTACATACGGGTCTGGAACCAGGTTGCGTGATAGATACCACTTATCGAGGAGTTTTACGCATTTTCGCAGCCTTCAAATAGAGAATTGCATTCACTTTCTTGTTCATAGATTACCAATTCCCCTTGAAAAGAAAAAAACCCAAGAACGCGAGTGAGAAGGTCTCGTCGTTTGGGCATTAGAGATGTAGTTGGGGAAATGAACAGCGGACTTCCATCCTCGTTGTCGGCATGACGGTACCTACTTGTGGGTCTCGACCCGGTCACCTATTGGCTGGGGCGAGAGCGGCCAGTGGCAACATCGTCAGATATAGCACCTGATTGCACCATCTCGTCCAGCTCGTCCCATCTGCACCTTACCTAGTCTATCTGAATGACCGCTGCGGAAGAAAAAAAGCTTCCCATTCACTCTGAACCCCCGCGACCTGGAGCTAGCGTGTGTTCCAGGCAACATTACCCCAAGAGTCCTCAAGAAGTGCAATTCCTTGCAGCATCAGAACCCAGCTTCGCACCCAAGGTCCAAACCTGACAATAAAGACGCCTTCCTTCCCAGGCGACGTCACAATCCTACCCAATTGAAGCCCAAAATCGAAAGTGGTAACAGACCAAAGCCAATGGACTCCCCCTTCTTCGAGGAGAACGCCGACGATCAACCCAAACGCGCAAGCTTCCGAGGTCGTCTCCAACTCCATGAATTCATGTTCAGGCCCGACCCGGCGTCCCCGGAGGCGGTGTCCCTAGCCACCACACAGTCACCGTTCCCGCCCCCACTCCGGCGCAGCCCCCGAAAACCGACTCCGCTCGGGCCCGTCCTCGCCTCCACGACCCGGGTACCCAAGGCACGCGCCGCCAAACCGACAACTGCCTCGAACCTCTCGACGGCAACAGCGACATCAGTCGTAGCCTCTTCACACTGCCCCTCCGGCTCCTCGCCCAAGGCCCCAAAGACGACCTCCCTCCCGAGGGCAAAACGTAGGCGCCAGCTCACAGGCTACGCCCCGCCCTCGACCTACGCCCACCTGTCCCCACTGGTCGACATCCTCGCGCCGGACTTGCTGATACTCTTCGTCGGCCTGAACCCGGGCCTCGAGACGGCGCGCTCCGGCCACGTCTACGCGCACCCGTCGAACCTGTTCTGGAGACTGCTCCACTCGTCCGGCATCACGCCGCGGCTGTGCTCGCCCACCGAGGACCGCGAGCTGCCGGCGCTGTACGGGCTGGGGAACACAAACATCGTCGCGCGGCCGAGCCGTAACGGCTCGGAGCTGAGCAAGGCCGAGATGGACGAGGGCGTGGGCGTGCTCGAGGAGAAGGTGAGGGCGTGCAGGCCCGAAACGGTCTGTATCGTGGGGAAGAGTATTTGGGAGAGCATCTGGCGGGTGAGGCATGGGAGGACCATCAAGAAGGATGAGTTCCGGTATGGATGGCAGGATGAAGATGAGAATATGGGGGTTGTGCGAGAGGAATCCGAGATGGGCCGGGCTTGGGGTGGTGCGAACGTGTTTGTTGCTACGAGCACAAGCGGTCTCGCTGCTACCCTCAAGCCCGCTGAGAAGGAGATAATTTGGCGCGAGTTGGGTGAGTGGTGTGAGAGGCGGAGATCTGAAAGGGGAACCGGTTGATTCGATGGGCTCACGCTGATACTGTACAACATCTTTCATCATAGCACTTGAATTACTAGCGAATTAGAATATCTGATCTTGATTATCCCCCGCCAACGTTGTGTTGCCAGAGTTGAACTTCATCTATTGCTGGGACCCAATGACTTCCAGGATGGGTATCTATTGAAAACGCTCGTGAATGAAGATCATAAAGCCGAACCATTTGGAACTTGTCGTTACAATACATTTTAATCGTAAGAACAAATAAACTTATGCCGCGAAGACGATGGCGAAAACCACAGCTGCTACTGGCCAGAAGCCAAGGGTTTCGGCAGCTATACGGAAGGCGGCGGATGTACCAACTTCATCAGTTCCACCAGCAGCGGTTGTGCCATTTGGGAGGGTGCCGTTGATAAGAATGGTGCTGTTGCCCTTGTAGTCGGCGACATTAACCACAGACTTATTGAGAGCGGCGTAACTGCCGTTCCCCAGGAGGGCGTTCATGTATTCGGTGCTGTTGTTCTCGTCGCAACCGCAGGGCCGGTGGTCAGCACAGCCGCACAAAACCGGCTTTGTCTGGTTCTCGCGAGCCGACTCGTTGTAGTATCGATATGGGTGAGAGTACGGGTACATGTGAGCACCCGCAAGCCAAATACCGGGCCAGAAAGCGAGGCCAGCACCGACGAGCAGAAATGGGGCAATGGTTCCGGGTCCCCTCGAAGCTCCGGCGGCGTAAGGCACCGTGGCGCCACCGCTGTACGCTCTGCCGTAGGCCGGAGTAGGGCCACTGCCCGTCTTGGTCGATCCGCCGGAAGAATCGCGGGCACCGCCTCGGGCAGAGCCTCCGGTGCCGCTGCTACCGCTGCTTCTGCCACCGCTGCTAGAACCACCTGTTCGAGAACCTGGTGAGCCTGAGCCAGAACTGGAGCTGCCGCCAGAACGGGACCCACCTGATGAACGTCCTCCTCCGCCGCGGCCTCCGCCACCACCCTTGCGCTTCCAGAGCTTTTCGTCTTCATGCGCGTTCTCGCGCTCTCCTACTGGTGCGAAGACGGAGACGTCCGAAGTGCGAAGGCCGGGTTCGAGTGCTGCAGCCCAGACGGGCGCAAGGAGCGTCAGCGCGACGACTGTGAGATCTACTCTCATCTCGGTTGCGACTGGGCGTTTGCGGGTTTCGGTTTACTCAGTCGGGTATGCGCCGATCGTTCAGGACGAAATGGGTAACTCAGGGTATAATGGGTATGCTTCCTAAGCCTAATGCGACTTGACTTCAGAGGGCTCTAGTTGGGGGGGGAAGTCGTAGAGAGGTATGAGAGAGTGCCAAAAGTCGCGTCCGGGATAATAAGGTAGAGAAAGTGGGAGTGGGTTCTATTGTGTCTCTTTCCGGGTTTCAAGCTGATGTCGGTGTCTCAAGTGCCAAGAGGTGCGCTGTGCAGGCTCGAGCAGGGATGTTCGGATTCACCAATAACCCGTCAGGTGTGACATGTGGTACTGCTTGACTGATTGCCACCGAGCTATGATGAAATGCGAGGGTGACCCGGAGACTTCGGTTGAAATGGTAAATGAGTGGTTTCCTCGTCACCATAACGACCTCGAGAGGCTTGGCGGCTGCCTTGTGGCGCTTCCGTATGGGATCAGCGGCCCGGGCAATTTACTACTACGTAAGGGGGGGAGGAAGGTGAATGCGAGATGAAGTCAATGAAGGATTCGGTGGTGCAGGTAAGATGTCTTTGAAGGGTGTGGTAGAGTGGATCGTCTATGATGCAAACAGGGTCCTTGGGGTAAAGTGACAAAGGACATGGTCTTTTTATGGTAGCTAGTAAATTGACGGGGCAGTTTCAGTATTTGGCCGCACCCTGCTAATAGCAGCTATATAATAGATGTATACTATAACGCCTGATATAACTAACCCTAAGCCTTATCTCACCCTAGCCCCTAACTCTAACTGAATCTAAACTTTATATTTAAATTATAACTTTATATAATCTTTTCTTATTATTCTAGCTATTTTATGTTATATTAATACTTTTACTAACTATTAGTAGAGTAGTATGTGCGCGCTAAGTAAGCTAAGTATACTAATATTACTTATATAGAATTAGGCTAAATACCTATTAATTTACTAGCTACTCTTTTTATAATCTCTATTACGCCTTAAGAAAAATCTCCTTATATAATAGAGTAGCTAGTAAATTGATACAGCAGTTCTAGTATTTAGCTGCACCCTATTAATAGCAGCTATATAATAGATATATACTATAATGCTTAATATAACTAACTATAAGCTTAACCTCACCCTAACCTCCTAACTCTAATTAATCCTAACTTTTATATTTAAGTTTATAACTTTATGCGACTTTTCTTTATTATCCCAGCTATTTTATATAGAATTAATACTTATACTAGCTATTAGTAGGGTGGTATATGCGCGCTAAGTAGGCTAAGTGCACTGACATTAATTGTATGGGATCGGGCCAAATACCAAAACTGCCCCGTCAATTTACCAGCTACCGCATGACGGAAGTCAGCCCTGGGCGGCGAAGCTGGGGACATCCTTCTCGATTTCTCCGGGTTCTTCAAAAAGGTAATGATCCTTTGGGTTTGTTCCTGCTTTGGCATGCACGTGGTGTGTGTCCGCCAAGGCAGGCAGCATTGTTTGGGGGCCTGCTGCGGTGTCGAAGAATGTCGCTGAAAGCAAAGTTTCTCCTCGCTCTCACCGTTTGCAACTCACAAAGGTGGAAAGCCGCGCCGCCACTTACAGACTTTGGAGTCGCACCACTCAGAGGTTCACCGCTAGGGAATATGACAATGTTCAATCGGTCTTTTAGCGACAACTAAAGAACTCGCACGGCCAAGAATCCATGTTGGGGGCCCTGGGCTTTAGACTACTGTAGATGGCTCAAATATTATGGATTGTCATCTCCGCCTGTGAAATTTGGTTTCTTTATCGTCTCCGCATCGAGGATTGTTTCCTTCCTCGGAATATTTTCATTTGTTCAGCCCATTGGTTTTGAGTAAATGCAGATATCATCTCTCCAGCCTAATGCAACCGAGGTGCCCCCCTGGACATCTCGCTTATTCGTGGAAGCTTATTTCGTGGCCAATACATACAGTGGTATACTAGGTATCGGTGGTTGGCATGGTCAGGAGGATGGAGGTCCGATCATCTCCACGGCATTTACAGCAACTTGGAATCGTTCGAACTCAACTTCAGCTCGTTCGGTAGCGTTTTCTCCCATGACCTTTGCGAACACATAGGAGATCTGGTTGCTTCGTGAACCTTTCATCTCGAGATCGGACTTTTTCCTGAACTTTCCCCACAATCAACTAATTAAGCCCTGACCCTGTATGCCTTGCAGTTTGCCTACCGCAGTCACGCCACCCTCTGACCGACTGCACCCTCGATAAGCTGCAACTATTGGACACGGCGCATACCAATCACACCACACAGGAGTCGGTCTGCTGACAAGGGTTATGTATCGATTACTGCATATCTCTCGATCCATTCTATCGTCTCACTAAAGTCGAAGATCCCATCTCACTCCTATCAAAGAAACCTCATTCTCGAAACATGAGTGGTCCGGACAAGAGCTTACTGGATCGCCTGAGTGCGCTGAGGGGAGGCAGCTCCGGCGTCTCATTAGACCGCTCGTCAAAGTAAATTAGAATCAAACCCACCAATAAGTCTCATCATATCCATGAGAGCATAGAAGGGATAAGAACAGGGCTAAACATCTCCTTTAAAGTGCTCTGAACGCTTCGCTGACGGGCATCGAGCCCGCCAAGCGCCCCTCACGAGTGGATGGATTGGCCGCCCGACTTCGCTCTTTGAGAAATACACCCGAGCGCGATGAGCCACCCAAAGGCTCAGCGGCGTCGCAGCCGCAGCAACGACAACAATTGCAAAACCCGGAGGTCCTCGATCAGCAGGCTCACCTCGGAGAAACCGCGAGCCTTTTTCCGGCGACTCCCCCTCGTGGGTCCCACCCGGCAGCGGCGGTGACGATGGCGCGGGCACCGCCTCAGTCCCAGGCAATACCAGCACCGTCCCACTCCGCCCCATCGCCAGGTTCGACAACGACGGATGACGTCGATCCTTTACTGCAGACGGATGATCAGACCCTCGAAGATCTGCTCAGTGGCGAGGATCTCGATTCGCAGGCCTGGGACTTCGACGCCAAGGCCGAGTCTGCCAAGGTGAACGCCCTTCTGGAAGAACTGTCAGAGGCTTCGCCTGCTCCGCATGCCCCGGATAGCGACGGCGAAGGCCAAAAGTCTGGCAGAGTTCGTGATGATGATGACTCTGAAGGCGAGGGGATGAGTCGGGATGTGGAGACGTTGCTTTCTCAGGCCATGGACGACGCAATACTGAATTCACAGTCAGAGAAAGCACCTGATCCTTCGCCGCAGAAGAGAGAAGACGATCTCCAAGAGGGTGACGATCCGGGATTCTCTCTCCCATCAGTGCCTTCGACCATCGCGGCTCCGAAGCCACCTGGTGATGACGGCGGACTGCCCGACTTATCGCTTCCGTCCGTTCCATCGGGCCAGCCGAAGCATGACGCTGGTTCAAATTTTGACGACGATATTGCAGCACGCATGGCAGCTCTCAGTGGGCTCGGCGCTCCATCCGAGGGAGGAATGGGGTTGCCTTCGGTACCTACGTTCCAGCCCGCCGACCGAGCAGTCAAAAGGTTGACTTCAAAGACGGATTACACAGATGAAGACGCCGAGACGTGGTGTACAGTCTGCTTGGAGGATGCTACGCTGCAATGCCTGGGATGTGAAGATGTCTACTGCGCACGCTGTTGGCATGAGATGCATGTTGGACCGGCGGCTGCGTTTGACGATCGCACGCACAAGGCAGTACGTTTTGTCAGGCCAAAGAAGGAACAGAAGAGAAGAGTTGCATTGGGAGCATCATGAGGATGTGACGATAAGATGTGTAGCATTCTGGAACAATGAAAGGTTCAATACCAAATCCGATTTCCCCGCTGCCGTGTGCCCTGACCAGTCTCGATACAAATTTCACATCTCCCAACAATCAAGGCTTAAATGCAATGTGCTCTTGAAACAATTCCACCGTATGCTCAGCTTTCAGAAAAGCTTGCCTCCCCAAGCCTAGGCTTGCGCAGAGCCACCTTCGATGTTAGTTTCTTGCGTGCCATAGGGCTTTTTCGACCTAGTGCGTCCTGTAATGTCCTGCCACGTAGCACCGAACCGGCGACCAGTGCTAGCCAGCAGACCCTCCTCCTCATCGGCCTCAGCGTCCTCGTCGATTTCGGCCATGTTCAGCTTGGGGGCTCTGAACAGACCTGTCACAAAGACGATGAGGAAGATACTGAGGAATACAAATTGTGCCCAGAAGTCCAGCGCGCCGAAGAAGGGCCATGTGATGGTAATACGGTTAAGGAATTCCGCCATGATGGAAGGGGTGCAGACCTTCAGGGCCTCCTTGTCCAAGCCTTCGGAGCACTGGATCAGATAGTCCGGCCTGTCCTTGCAGTTAGGCATTTCGCCTCCATGGTGGGGGGCAGTGCAGTAAGTCTGCGTGCCGTAAATCGAGTATTGGGGCGCCACCATGTTGACGATAGCGTAGTTGATGGCCAAAATGATGAGAGCCAACATGACCGTCGCAATCAGCAGTGCTTGGGGCGCAGTTCTTCCCTTGCGGATCTGGAAGATACGGATCCATAGGAAGCGGATCCCAACCGTAGCAATGCCCGTGATCGAACTGCTGAAAAATAGAAGGACGAGGAGGGCCATGAGGATGTAGTCGACGGGGAAGGCCTTGGCGGACTGCAGGAAAATCCAGTTGATAGGCTGGAAGATGTTGATGTGGCCAAGGATATAACCGCATCGTTGCTTACAGAGTGAGTTCTTGGCCTTGTCGATGCCCGTAATTAACATCGAGACCCAGATCAAGATGGAAAGCAGGAGAACCAGGATGCCACCAAGTAACTTGATAGGCCTTAAGACGGCGCAAATCTTGAGCCAGATCCTGTAAATAGTGCTGTGGCCCTCGCCAGATGCCTCGGCGGCGAGCCGTTCTCGTCGCGTCAAAGTTCTCTCCTCGCGAATGAGTGCCTCGAGTTCCCGTCTGTCCTTGGACGACATGCCTTCGGGGCGGCCAGCATTGCGCATCTCCAACTGACGCTGGCGCTCACGGTTCTGTTCCAAAGCCGAGGCCGTGTTCTCTGAGAGCTGTGGCGCGGAAATCGAGGGTGCAGACTTGATAAATGACATCGGCAGAAGGGCGAGGCCGGCAGCAGTGTAGAGAAGGTACAGCAAAGTGCCTAGAGTGACGAGGAGGCCGAGTGCGAACGCCAGCGCTTTCTGTCCGTTATTCTGAACGAGAATCCGCTTGAAATAGTCGAAATCCCAGTTGGCATCCGAGTCGTTCCCAGCAGCTGGCACGAAGAAGCCGATAAGAAACAGTATTACGACAAGAATGACGAAGACCATCGTGTACTTCAAAGCGCTAAATAGGCGGCTGCCGAAAGATCGGCCCTCCTCGACTTCGATCTCGTCGTACTCTTCGTACCAGAAGTAGGTGAACGGAATTATAATCAGGCATAGCAAAGCGTCGAAGCTGTATAGACAGTAGTAGACGATGCGCAATGTCTGCAAAATGTCGTGGACTCGTTCTTCGGTTGCCCAGTCCTTCTTTATTCCCAACGACGCATGATTCGTTGAAGAAATAAGAGCGATATCGACTGGGAGGAGAAGTACAGTCGCCAAGAGAGCCGTCAAACTGACAATCGTAACAATACTGACGATGGCAGATCGTTCCCGGGGTGCCTGCCAAGTAAAGGTGGTGATGGTGGCAGCGAGAAGGCAGAGTACGACTGCGACGGCGTATGCCACCCAGATCAGGCTGGTTTGGAGGAGGCCTGCGCTGGCCATGATGAATAAGTTGGACAACTCCTCTGCAGAAAGATTTGTGTTGTCGATAGCAAAACCGGGTGTTGTTTTGCGCAAAACAAACTTGGAGGAGAGCTGTGGATAAGTATCGTCACTGTCTCTTTACCCCATTCCACAAGGGGGAGAGCTCCAAAGCTAGCAACCTAGCAGTACTTAACTAGAGTTACCAGAGACGGAACTAGGGAGCTACGGGAGAGGCAGGTCGGTGACGCAATAGTTTGTAAGCCTTCTAACCGTGACCTAATCGCGCTTGCGCTTGGACCGTGCTACACCCGGGATCAAGTTTGTGCACTTCCCTCTAGGCCCAGCGGTCCCGTCCCTTCACCTCAGGTTCCCGTGCAGTAGGTACTTCCAGGCCCCTCGTCGTCGCTCCCGGGTTCGGGGTATCAATAGTCCGCCACTGTAGCTGCTGCCAATCAGCAACAGCCGAGCAACAGCAGGGGCCCGCTACATCGCGCGCAGCAGTGCTCGAAGCCTCGCGACACGCTACGATACAACGCGTTTTCTTCTCAAATCTCCGCACTCGAAACTAATGATAACACGCGGTCCAAGGGCAATTGCCTGAGACTGTCCTAATGCAGTGCTATACAGAGCTCACGCCGCCGACTGGTGTGCAATACAGTCTGAGCCTCCCATTTCTGTCGGCGCAAAGCAATAATCTGGTCGTCGCAAAGGGCTCTCTACTGCAGATTTTCACGACAAAGACAATTTCTTCTGAAATAGATCATTCGCAGACTCGAGAAAGACAGACTTCGAGGACCGATAACCAATACGATCGCCGAATCAACGACGATGATGGCCTCGAATCCTCCTTCCTTGGCGGCGATGGCATGCTCGTCCGCGCCGATCGAACGACCAACACCAAGCTGGTTCTCGTCGCCGAATACCCTCTATTTGCCGTCGTCACGGGACTTGCGAGAATCAAGATACAAAAATCCAAGTCCGGAGGCGAAGCTCTCTTAATTGCTACAAGAGTGGCCAGGCTGAGTCTGGTGCAATGGGATCCCGAGAAACACGCACTCGAGGACGTCTCCATTCACTTCTACGAAAAAGAAGAGCTCGAGGGCTCGCCCTTCGATGGTCCGCTAAGCAATCATCGAACCTATCTTGCTGCCGATCCTGGCTCCCGATGTGCCGCGCTCAGATTTGGGCCAAGATACATTGCTTTTCTCCCATTCAAGCAAAATGACGAGGACATTGATATGGATGACTGGGATGAAGATATGGACGGACCACGGCCGGCGAAAGAGCCGTCAGCAACTGCGGCCACAAATGGAACTAGCAGCATAGCAGATGTACCATACTCAACCTCATACGTCCTACCTCTCCCGCAGCTTGATCCCAGTCTCCTTCATCCTGTGCACCTCGCCTTCCTGCATGAATACCGAGAACCCACCTTCGGCATCATCTCTTCGACGCAACGGCGGTCCAATACTCTACCGAGGAAGGATCACTTTTCCTACAAGGTCTTCACGCTCGACCTGCAGCAACGGGCGTCCACGGCCATTCTATCAGTCAACAATCTTCCACAGGATCTCTTCAAAGTCATTGCTTTGCCAGGTCCCATTGGTGGCGCGCTCCTTGTCGGCACCAACGAGCTGATACATATCGACCAGTCGGGAAAACCAAACGGTGTCGCCGTCAATGCGTTCACTAAAGAAACGACCAACTTCCCTCTGGCAGATCAGTCAGAACTGGACTTGCGTCTTGAGAACTGCTCCATCGAGCAAATGTCTCCACCTGAGAACGGAGAGCTGCTCATGATCCTGACCGACGGACGTCTTGCCATCATCACCTTCAAGATTGATGGTAGAACGGTATCAGGGGTCAGTGTCAGGTTTGTTCCTGCAGAAGCTGGAGGCAACATTGTGGCTTGGGGAGCTTCTTCCATCAGCAAACTCAGCAAGAATGTCTTCTTCGTTGGAAGTACTGGCGGTGATTCCCTTGTCGTGGGAGCAACCAGAAAGCAAGCACAAAGCGCTCGCAAGAAGACACGACTGGTTGACGATTCCTTCGCTGATGAGCTGGAGGACGAAGACCTGGACGATGATGACGACGACGATCTCTACGGCGAGACTACAAATACGACTCAACCCGGCGCGATGGCCAACGGAATCCCCAAGGGCAGCGAAATCTCGTTTCGAGTTCATGATTCTTTGCTTAGCCTGGCTCCAGTGAAGGATATGACCACGGGCAAACAGTCTTTCAATCCGGAAAGCGAGGAAGAGAAGAATTCAGTCGGTGTGGTGGCTGATTTGCAGCTTGCTGCTGCTGTAGGCAAAGGAAATGCTGGTGCAATTGCCATTATGAATCAGAATATTCAACCCAAAATCATTGGCAGATTCGAGTTTCCAGAAGCAAGGGGATTCTGGACCATGTGCGTCCAGAAGCCAATACCAAAGTCGTTACAGGGCGACAAGGGCGCAAATGCTGCGGTTGGCAGCGAATTCGATGCTTCATCTATATACGACAAGTTCATGATTGTTTCCAAGGTTGATCTAGACGGCTACGAGACGTCAGACGTTTATGCTCTTACAGGCGCTGGTTTCGAAGCGTTGACTGGAACGGAGTTTGATCCTGCGGCTGGTTTTACGGTGGAGGCGGGCACAATGGGAAAACACATGCGTATAATTCAGGTGCTCAAATCAGAGGTGCGATGCTACGATGGAGGTAAGCTGCCCGATATCGACGACTGTCGTCAGCTACTGATCAGTGGACAGATCTGGGGTTGAGTCAGATTTTGCCAATGCTCGACGAAGAAACAGGAGCTGAACCAAGGGTCATCAGTGCCAGCATTGCTGACCCCTACCTTCTCCTCCTTCGAGACGACTCGAGTATCATGGTGGCTCAAATTGATAACAACAACGAACTGGAAGAACTCGAAAAGCAAGACGATACCATTATTTCAACCAAATGGCTAACGGGTTGCCTATACACGGACACCACCGGTATATTTGCCCCTATTCAGACGGAAAAGGGCACGCCTGAAGGTCAAAACATTTTCATGTTCCTGCTAAGCGCCGCGGGAGCTCTTTACGTAAGTATAACGGTTGCCATCAGTCCTTAGATGCTGATAATTACTAGATTTACACTCTTCCCAACCTCTCGAAGCCCGTTTATGTAGCTGCCGGACTAACCTACGTTCCCCCTTTCCTCTCTGCCGACTATGCCGTCAGACGAGGTACCATGCAGGAAACATTGACCGAGATTCTGGTCGCCAATCTCGGCGATACCACCACGACCTCTCCATATCTCATCGTAAGTGCGCCAATTGCGCTTCGCGTATTTCTGCTAACCGTTTTGAACAGCTTCGCCATGCGAATGACGACATCACCATTTACCAACCTATACGTCTCGAAGCAGAGAACAAGACCGAAGGCCTTGCAAAAACGCTACATTTCCAGAAGATCACAAATCCCTCTCTCGCAAAGAGCCCCGTCGAAGTTGCAGACGACGACGCCAACGAGCAACCCCGCTTCGTGCCTCTTCGACCTTGCGCCAACATCAGCGGTTACAGCACCGTCTTCCTCCCGGGCGCCTCGCCATCTTTCATCATCAAATCGGCAAAGGGCAGTCCCAAAGTAATGGGTCTGCAAGGCATCGGTGTCCGAGGGATGAGCTCTTTTCACACCGAAGGATGCGAACGCGGCTTCATCTACGCCGACTCAGAAGGGCACACCCGCGTCACCCAACTGCCGACAGACACAAGTTTCGAGCTCGGTGTCTCCGTCCGTAAGATCCCGGTCGGTGATGCCATCGGTCTCATTGCCTACCATCCTCCGATGGAGACATACGCCGCAGCCTGCAGCGTGATTGAGGCATTTGAGCTTCCCAAGGATGATGACTACCACAAGGAGTGGGCCAAGGAGACCATCACCACGTTCCCACAGACAGAGCGCGGTGTCATCAAGCTCTTCAGTCCGGCGACGTGGGCTGTCATCGACACGGTGGAGCTCGAGCCTCATGAGGTCGCCATGTGCATGAAGACGTTGAACCTCGAGGTGTCCGAGGAGACCAAAGAACGCCGCATGCTCATCGCTATCGGCACCGCCATCAACCGTGGCGAGGACTTGCCCATCAGAGGTCGCATCCTCATCTACGACGTTGTCCCCGTCGTGCCTCAACCGGGCCGCCCAGAGACGAACAAGAAGCTGAAGCTGGTGGCCAAGGAGGAGATCCCACGAGGCGCTGTCACCGCACTGTGCGAAGTCGGCTCTCAGGGCCTAATGCTCGTCGCCCAGGGACAGAAGTGCATGGTCCGTGGTCTGAAGGAAGACGGCACCCTCTTGCCTGTCGCCTTCATGGACATGAGCTGCTACGTCACTGCGGTCCGGGAGGTGCGCGGCACGGGATACTGTCTCATGAGCGATGCCTTCAAGGGCGTTTGGTTCGTCGGTTACGCAGAGGAACCGTACAAGATGATGCTTTTCGGTAAGAGCACTGGCAAGTTCGAGGTTCTGACAGCGGACTTCCTCGTCGACGGAGACGAACTCCACATTGTAGTCTGCGACAAAGATGGCGTTATTCACGCAATGCAATTCGATCCCGAGCGTGAGTAAACATCCTTTCATCCTTTGCCCCCCCCCCCAATCTCCAGCCAGAATAGGATGCTAAAAGAAACCAAAGACCCCAAATCACTCCAGGGCCATCTTCTGCTAAACCGTGCCTCCTTCTCCGCGGCACCAAACCACCCGACCGCAACCCTCTCCCTCCCCAGAACGACCATCACCGCTTCCTCAGCAACAGCAGCATCAAAGAACCCGCCATCAACCCTCGTGCTAGCATCTCCGACGGGCGCCCTGGCCGCCCTGACCCCGCTCTCGGAGCAGGCCTACCGACGTCTGACGTCCTTGGCCAACAGCATCGCCGCAGCTCTCCCGCACACGGCGGCCGCTAACCCGAAGGCCCATCGCCTGCCTCCGCTCGACGCCCGTCCGCCGGGCGTGGACACCAGCGCCGGACGCACCATCGTCGACGGCGCCTTGCTCTCCCGCTGGAACGAGCTCGGCGCGGGACGCAGGTCCGAAGTCGCTGGCAAGGGCGGCTACGGCAACGTCCTCGAAGTGAGGGGCGAGCTCGAGGGGATCCTCGGGTGGAGCGGCACGGCTTACTTCTGAGCGTGTTTTCGATGGCGGAGAGTAGACAAACGAAAGTTGGAGCTCGCGGCCTCAGCAACGGAAGCGTTTTCAGGAGGAGGGCGAGGAGGGGAGAAGGAAAGAGGTAGATCGATTCAAATCCCTTTTTCTGTAGTATACTCAATCAATAGGGGATGTTGTGTTTTCGAATGAACCTGACATAATTTTTTTTTTTTTTTTGGCAGCAGGCTCACACTTCTTTCGAGAAATGCCTGGCGAGATTGCCCGCTGAAAAAACATGTCCCTCGTTTACTTTGACACCTATCGCCGGAGTTTCCTGTGTCCCAGCCGTGTTTGTAGTCACTGCTGTTGCACGTCTGAATCGCCGGTGTAACACAAATATGGCCGAATTGGACACTACCTTCTGAGAGGCTTCAGGTAAATATTTTGGACTAACGCTGATGATTACGGAACTATGAACTTGACCTCAATTGGAGGCGAATGTGATACTCTACCTAACGCTCTCCGAGGCAGGGTACCGCCAAAATCGTATCGCATGTCATTGCTCATTCGCGTACAGACGTCTTTCACGCTTCGCTCAAGTATTTGGCCGCATCTCCCCAGAGTATTCTACGCGGCTGATGTTGGTGCCAAATTCATAGTCTCCCAAATGGCTTCCTTATCATACACTCGCCAAATTGATTGAATGCTGTCATTCCACAAAACGCAGCCTGTGGCGTCATTGATACATTACGTCATACCGACGTCGTATAACACGCGACGGAATTGAGGGACTGAGTAATATCCGATCGTCATTTATGTTGCTGCATTGTGCTTCCGGCGGATACTGCCGAAGCGGCGCTTGAGGCCTTCACTGAGACGTTTGCCTGTGCTGTTATGACGGTGAAGGTCGGCGCTGTTTGACTGGCCCGCGGGCATTTCCGACGGTCCGGGCCTTCCGTCAGCAGCATTGCTCACGCTCCGCTGGCGTATCATGGCACCGTTGTCCTTGCGTGACTGACTGTTGGTGCCGGTACGCATCTCGTACTCAGCAGGGCTGTTTCCGAGAGACGCCTTGCGCATACGCTTTTTCTCCTTAAGCTCTTTCTCGTATGTGTACGAAGGCTCGCCTTTTCCCTTAAGATCGTCGGGATGATACGGCTGTTATCAGTCAGATGTGCCACTACTTTCTTCGCATTAGGGTTCGTTTAACTTACGATTCCGTCCCAGCGCTTGTAAGCACCGCCCTTCGCATCAGGCTCGCGCATCAGATCAGCACCTTCCTCGTAGTTCATAACATTGCCGCCCATGTCAGTGCCTCCGACCGGAATAGTACCGGTTCCTTGCAGTGGCACGTGTTTAAGCAAGGAGTCCTGAATGTATTCACGTGGCGTAGCTCTCAAAGCTTCCATGTTGGATTCCTTGACAGCTTCCACAGGAGCGTAATTCTTGTTGCGGTTACGAGACGCTAGGGTAGCATCGTATGGACCGCCGTGGTGGTAAACACCGCCAATGGTGTCGAGCCCGTCAATAGTGTCAGTCATGGGGCCGTTCTTGCGAGTTCGAAGGTGTGGAGCGCGGTCTGCCGCGCGCTGCTCCTTCTTAAGCATGTCGAGAGGTCGATGGGACATGTCGCCAGCGTACCTCTGACTCAGTGAACCAGAACGACGAAGACCGCTAGGATAATGGACGTTTACGCTCTTGCTGCGTTGGATCGAAGGAGGTTCAACCTCTTCGTTGGGACGGTTGCGGGCGCTGTAACTCCGAGTGACACTAGTGCTCGGTGGACCAGAGCCTCTGTAGCCGTTGCTGTTGCCGTTGAAGTTGTTACTGCGAGCGCTGGTACCGCGAACCAGGGGCTTATGGGATGATGGTGAAGTAGGCTCTCTGGGAGAGGGCAACGATGCGTGTTTGTTGTAGGTAGGCGAGAACGGGTTGGACGAGTGGAAGCTGGACCGGGTCGGGCTGGCGGACGTCGGTGGAGTGGGATACGACGATGTGCTCTTATGAGTCCGGTGACTAGAGCTAGACTGAGCGGGCTCCTTGCCTTTCTTTTTCTGCGAAAAGGTACGAAGCAATGGATCCGGGTTGATGAAGGAGCTTCCGGGGCCGGTTTCCTGGCTGGGTTCAGGTGCAGTTAAGGGATCGAGTAAGTAAGCTTTCGCCTAAATAAAGGTGTAAGTTGAGTATTCGTGATTGAATCAGTTATGGTGGAGGTCGAAGGGTCCAGTGTTGAGTGCAAAGGCGGAGACGAGGTCAAATATGAGAACGGAAATAGACAAGAAGTTGAATGTCAAGAAAATGACGCGAATGCGCCAGTGGAGGGACCCGTATTGTTTACGTCGTCAATGGCTTAGCTGCAGTCTGGATGATGCCAGACGGCTCAGGCCAGGCATCTTGCAGCAGGTTCTGGGAATCCGGCAAGTTGGCTGAGCAGTGACGCAAGAAGGGGTCCGTCTGTACCTTGCTTACAACGCACTTGGGTTGGCAGGGGTAGCTTGTGTAAACGGGATGGCTTAGGTCCAAATCGATTTGGACAGCAAGCTTGGGCACGGGCAAAACGAGCAGCTAGGGGCGTCGAGCAGCCTGGCAGCGGAGGGAATGGAAGCGAGACGGGACGATCGGCTTCGATCACGTTGTAGACAAGGTGACTGCGCTGGGCGGGCCGGTAGTGACGGAATGGGTGTATTTCTGCGGATGATGTGCGAAGACACCGAGGGCGATAAGACGCTACGGCAAACGTGACGGCCGGGTTGGAAATGTGGGGATGCGAAGGAACGCGAGAGAAGTGAGCGATGGTGACGGAGATGGCATAGCATGGCCACCTTCGGTTGCAAGGGAATTGAGCAGAGAGTCATTGAACGTAGCTGAAACCTGTTGCGACAGTGAAATGGAAATGGACTGTTAGACGTACCCACTGCTTGTTATCGGACTCGTCCATGACTGTCGCCGTCGATGTTGTTTCCTCTGTCGCCTGTGGTTGTCTCTTCAACTTGTGACCTCTGGGCGTGGTACTAGGTGTATTATAAAACAGCGCGGGAAAACTGAGCAATGTGGAGGAAGGGCGAAAGGTGGGAGAATAGAGGGAAATGGGGGCCGACGCAGGCGTGAGTGCCTTTTTGATAGTTTTCCAGGCGTCGTCCGCTCTTCCCGCTTGGTGGGATGAGCCAGCAGCACACCTGGGTGGGCATGGAGTCATGAGGGTGGTGGGCGAAAGGGCGGAAGGGCATGATGCCGACAACAGGCAGAGTCAGTCCAGGCCCATTCACACCCTCATCCATGTGCTGCGTAGGGCAATAGTGCGGGCGAGCATGCGAATGCAGAATGTGCCGCGGTGCTGCACCTTCCTTTTACTCCAGCTGCTGGGAACATGCCCGGTCGGGAAGTGGCCATCATGGGACCTGCGCTGGTTGGGACGGCCGAGCTTGCTATTGGTGAGAATCTTTGTGGTGTTCTTCTGATTTTTTTGGCACGGAGGGGGAGGGCAGGAGGAGGGGAAAAGAGGGGCATGCACCAAGGGACCTACCTACCTTAGATGATGTTGGCGGGACGGGGACGACGGAAGTAGAAGCAGGTGAGGCAGGTAGTTGACGACTGGCGGTTCTTGCTCTTTGAGAAGAACTGGCGGAACCTCTTGTGCTGTAGATGTACTTTTTGGAAAGCAGCTCCTTTCCCTGTCCCCCGTCCATCTCCCTTCAGCGGCTCCGCTGAAAGAAACACCACCCTCGACGGGGCAAAGACCACGGCATCCTCGGGAACTCAAGGGACCGAGTCATCACCAAAAGAGAGACAGACAAACGAAACATTTTCATCCGCTAGATTGCCTTAGCTCAGCCACAAGCACGCCGTCAGCGGGACATGCGTGCCTCTTGGGTCATGTCTTGCCGGCTTCGCATTGGCTCTCTGAGCACTACGTCATGCGATCAGCAAAACCTTAAAAAACCCCACTTTAGCCAGGGGACCATCACCGGCCTGTTGCGCCCAGCACGCGCAAGGAACCTCGTTCCATATACCAGACCACTTGTGCAATGCATCAACCGTTACGAAGCTGATACTGAGAGCAGATTAATAGTCAACTCATTAAAGTCGTCATCCGGTCCGCGGGCCCAGCGCTCGATAGGCCAACTCACCCCCTCGTAACCTCCGTGTGGCCTCCGTCCTCCGTAGCCAACTGTCTGCCCGGAAGCCCTCCGCCGGAAGGCTCTGGTCCATCTGCCTTCCCCCAGTCAGGGCAATGCTTGCTCCGATTCCTGGCCGAACACGTCGACTGACTGGGGCCGACCACTCACCGCCAACAACTGGGAGCCATAAGCTTAATATTATACCCCGTCGGTGTTTCCGCACCGGCTACGAGCGAAAATGAATGCGACTGCTTATTTGCGCCGCCTTATGCCGACGTTCATGTCCAGGTCCGAAACTCAAGCTTAGCTTTTAGCCCAAGAAAACCAAACACTTTAGAATTTCTTCACCAAAGCCCTCAACGTTCCTCCGCATGCCGTACCTTGAAGAATTTGATAGGCTTTAGTTGCGGGATGCAGTGCAGGCCTTCTTGCTCAGTGCAGAAGCAGACGGGGCCTGGACCATCTACTTTACGTAGCATGTGTCTGGGATCGAGATCTTCTAAAGCTTCGCGCCCATGCTGCTTCCCAACTCAGCCATTCCGCCGCCTTTCACGCCGCTGACAGCTTTCCTGGTGTCTTTCGTTTCTCCCACAGTATCTTGGCACTTTTGCGAACACCAACTCTCAATTGCCGGCGAGCGCTTCTAGACGACCAGGCATCGTAGAGCCGTTCACATCTCCATGAGCTGGAGTGAGAGCAAACGCAACACGTCTAAGCACTGCTCATTGGCTGGGTAGCCCTTCTTCCGCGAGGGATCCCACCGGATCTTTGCCTCCGGACTCCCTGTTGTAAACGGCACCGAGCCGGCCGTCCCGGCAATGGCTCTCGTCGACTACTCTTCCTCCGACTCGGCGTCTGGTCCGGACTCACCCCCGGCTAAACGGCGCAAGGCTCCCGACGGCGACGCCCGTGTCACCAAGCCGGACGGTACCACCGGCAAAGGCGAGGCCAAACCTGGCTCATCATCGAACAGCCAACTACCCCCTCTCCCCGACGAATTCCATGACTTATATGCCTCCACCGTGCGAACCAGCACCGCCGACGACCCTTCGCTGCACCAAGGCCGGAAGCGCGCAATTCCCCACGTCGCTGGCAACTGGCCCTCTCACGTCTATATCGAGTGTGAGAAGATTTGATCTAAATCAAGTCATCTCCCGCTGAGCTAATAACGCGACCTCTAGGGCACCCAGACGCATCTCAGCATGCGCTTCTCGCCAATCTTTTGGAAGAACTCGAGCCTCTGCTCGGTGCTCAGAAGCTTCACCCGCTGCTGACGTCCGACCTCAACGCCCCTCTGCCCCTCCACGTCTCTCTATCTCGGCCCCTCTCCCTCACCACGCCCCAAAAAGACCACTTCCTCTCCGCGCTCACCTCCGCGGTCTCCTCCGCCACGCCTTCTTTCATCTTCTCGCCCCGAGGCATCGGCTTCTTCAAGTCCCCCGATTCGGACCGCGCCTTTCTCGTCCTCCGCGTCGCGAATCCGCACGCTCCGCAGAACAACAACAAGAACAACAGCCAGGGCAAGAATCCCCAGCTCCGCACCCTGCTTACCAAATGCAACGACGTTGCCCTGCGGTTCGGCCAAAAGCCGTTGTACGGGGCCCGCGCCACCGAGCTCGTCGACGACGCGTTCCACGTCAGCATCGGCTGGACCTTTGGACTGCCGTCCGAGGGTATGTGTCTGCAAGCGTACAGTCTGCTGAGGCTACCTGACTTCCGGGCCATCAAAAAGTGGGAGATCCGGGTGTCGGGTGTTAAGGCAAAGATCGGCAACGTTGTCACGCACATTCCGTTGAGGGACGAGAGGGACGGTAAGAAAAGCACCGCTGCTGCGACAGACGACGAAGTGTATGCCTGAGATTTACGACCATCGTAGGCTTTGGCAATCTATTGATTTCTATGTGTAAACCCATGACACAACATCACCACAACGAACATTGCATATCCTAAGTGACACATAATAGTTTTTTGTATACTGAGGCGATGCGACGAGACAGCCTCAGCAAGGGAAGGAGCATACGAGGGCAAAGACGCAAAACGCGACTGCTCTAAATTTCAGGGATGGTATTTACTTTATATACAGTCTGGCAATGACACCAGCGCAGTATTTGTTATGTGATTGGAAGAGGAAGAAAAAACGTAACAACGCCATTTGCCCCGCCCGGCCATGCAATGAACGATGAATTGACATGCTAGAATAAGAATCAAAAGGGCGTCGACGACATGTCTACAGCTCGTCCAGGTTGGGCCGCTCAAAGTTCCAGGTCCTCTCGATGACTGGGAGACCGACGAAACCCTGGTACAAGCGAGCCAACTCGACAACGAAGATATTGAAGCTGTGACGTACAAAGTCAGAAAATTGCTTATAAGCACTGGACGGTAAATTACTCACAAAGTCTTGGGGAAGCCAAGCCATCGCCTGATGACGAACTTAGTGGCCTTAAGGAAGCGACCAAACTCCTCATCAAAGGCTTCCTTGATGAGGTCGCCAGTTGTCTGTTCGTGAGGTTTCTCAGCGGCATAGTCGTCTTCCACTTCGGGTTCTGCCTCTGGCGACACAAGCACATGATGCGGCTTCTTTGCTCGGTCGGGGATCGCTGCGGTAGGCTCGGTGGCGGTGGCGGACGCAAGAGCCTCCTCTGCGTCGACCATGGCCCGAAACTTGCCAATGGCAGCGAGGGAGCTGCTGATACGTGCATAGGTGTTGAAGAGGGCAACTAGCTCAGTGCGCTTCAAAACGGGGATGTCGCCGCTGTTATTGTCGAACTCGAAGAGAACCTTGAGCGCGGTACCGTAGCCGGCGGTTTGCAGCTTACCCCAGAGACGACACTTGTCACAACCAACGCAGTCCATGACGCGGCTGACGTTTCGGAAGCGGTTGCGGAAGTCCTCCTTCAGGGAGGGCCCTTCGCCGTTCTTGAACATGAGGCTCTCGTCGAAGATTTGCGGGACACTAGCCGCGCCTTCGGTGACTTCGAGGACCTTGGATCGGGTGGCAGCGTCCTGATCCAGGTCTCCTGAGCAAAAGGTGTAATCTCGGCCCTGGAGGTATGGGCCCAACTTGGCAATCGCACGGGTGACGAGAGCGTAGTTGAAGTATAGGTTGCTAATGCGCTCAGGGTGAGTGTGAAGGCGTTGCTTGTAGCAGGCCACGTTGGGCTGCCACTCGCCGGTGGTCTGATTCAGAAAGTCCCAGCAAAGATGGGTGCTGATGCTCGCGTGCATGCCCGAGACCACGCGGTAGAAGACGCGCTTCTCGATACATTCGTCTTCCGACTCCAGACCCGTCTGAGCCACGAACGGTGCGTTGGGCTGCTTCTCGCGCATCTGCTCGAGATTCTGTTGTCGCCCAGCGGCCTCTAGAATCTGCCTGAAGTCTTGGGCCGCAGGACCCTTTAGGCTTGCTTGCGTCTGCCCCAAAGAGGCTGAGTGAGGGAATGAGCTCTTCTGGAAGCAGTTTTCACGATAGATGGCGTCCCAGACCTGTGCGGCACCGACTCCAGCATATCCGGTGAATCGTTCGGGGTTCCGGAGGAGACTGACGTAGTCTCCCTTAGAGGTTGCGCTCTCGTCCTCAGGCACGCAATAGTCGCGCTCGTCACACTCGTCATCGTACTCAACAACACAGCTTTCGCCAACATCCTCGCCTAGCTTTCCTTGCAACGGCCGTTCGGGGCGCTCGTGTTGCACCTTTCTCGGGGGGTGTTTCGCCAGAGGTCCTTCCAGCTTTCCAAGCTCGCTCGCCCTCCAGACCTCGGGAATATCCTCCTCGTTATCAAGCGTCTCCACGGCGCAGGCGATGTTGCCACACATGCCGTTCTCATCGTTCCAGAAGGGGCATTTTTTGTGGAACAGATTCAATCGGTAGTGGGAGAAGAAGTCGGTAGAGCTTGTGAGGTCGTCGACGAGGGGCTTGACCTTGGAGTTGAGCTTGTCGAGGGTAGAGTAGGAGGCGCATGCGTCGGACACGATGGCCTTGGGGGACATCTGGTAAGAATGGTTAGAAACGGAGAAACGGTACTGGGAAACCGCTGCGAGGGCGCAAGTCGTCAAGAGAGGTAAGAAAACGGCGGCATACCGCACAATCATCTTGGGCGCGTTCGCATTGAACTGGAGAGCCCCAAAGCGCAAAGACCGACAAGAAGAATAGTCTGCTTGCGGACTTCATGATAGTCGATTGGATCGGGCGGGAGTATGGGCCGACCGGGTGGTTTAATATGCGACACGAGTGACAAGATCAGGTAAAGGCTGAAGAGAGGGTTGTGGTTTGCTGTCCAGGACTACAGACGAGAAAGTTTCCGAAGGTCGGCTGAAACGTCCAAAGTGTCCGAGCCAGAAAGCAGTGATATGCGTGGATCCAATACAGTCTAAGCTGTGTGGCGCCTGCGAGCGTTATAACGTGCCGAGGGAGTTCAGGCAGGGCGAAAGTAAGTCGGGAGAGGTTCCTTTCGAAGAAACGGCCAAGGTCAATGACGAAGTGTAAATGGGCCAGGCACGCTTCCCCAGTTCTTGTCTCAGTCTGATATGAAAGATGCAAGTGGCATGGGCGTAGGTCTTTGGCCGATCGTCGTTGTCTTGGCGAAAGCTCTTGTTGCAGCGTTCCTTCTCAGATTGTAGTAGAACTTGGAGGAAGGCCCACGAAAGTGACGGATTGTCGAAGCAAGTGAAAAAGACGAATACGTGATGTGTTATGGAGAACAAGACGAATACGTGATATGTTATGGAGAACAGTCGAAGAAGACCCGTCTCTGATTGCCATCACGGGATCGTCGGTGGTTTTGGTTCCTGACCTTGAAGTGGCCAGAGTCATGTCATTGGAATCTGTCCTCAAATGGCAAAGGCGAAAACAAGCATCAGCAGTAACAATGGTCCACACTCCGAGAGCTGATTAATTTGGAGCTGGGCCCGGAATGCCGCCCCGACATCGTACTACTTTATCTGGCGAGTATTGGCTGATCCTCAACCGAGACCAGTAAATCAAAGTACCTTCTTGGCCCGCACCCAGCGGGAGAGTACTTAGGTTGAGTCCCAGGACTGTCTTACGGAGGGCAAAAGCTAATTTTACACTAGGCGTTGGTGAAAGGTGTCCTTCTTGGTGGAAAATCAGCAGATGCAGGAGCCAATGGGAACCATTCTGGCGCCAATTGGCAATGGTTCTGGCCGTTGCGGTCTTCCATATCGCCTCTCGGATCCCGCCGCTGCCATCCACTTCATTCCGGCTTGGTGCAGTCCCAAACGGGACCTTACTTTCCAATTGCAGACCTCGGGTAGCTAGCCTTGCACATGCCGATATCAGATGCTAGGGAAAAGAACACTTCGCGAGCCTAAGGCTACCTACCTAACTACCATACCAACTTTGGGTCGCCCGTCTTCATCGCCCATCGCCCTAGGTAGGGAGGAAGTCCAAAGTGCTGTCCCCATACCCAAATAACCCTGCGCACGTGAAGCTAAGCTTCATGTAGAGCGATACCAGATACTGTGAGAAACAGCTATGGAATGGCATTTTATACTTTTCATGCACGACATCCCGTCTGCATGTCCGGCAATAGGGTCAGCATGAGAATAGATCATGTGGGACTTCTGCCCAAGCATGTCACCTTAAGCCGAAAAGTCCGTACCATGCTTCGGGTTTGCGCGGCCATCGCATATTGGAAAAGAGATACAGAGGAGGAGTGGTCTACTGTTGACCTTGAGTTCTAAAGCACTACAAGGTCGCAAAAGAGTTTGATGCCCATGCGCGTGTCCCTGAGCTCTGTCTTCATTACTGTCGTTAGCCGAGCTATTCAGGTGATAGCCAAATGGATGACTATCTACACAATCAGCGCGCCATCATTTCCTGGTTCCAAGACGTGGCATGCATTCCTCGACGGTCATCTGCGGTGATCGTTGGTAAGGCTCAGCAATAGCGGCAAAGCAGCGTTGGCAATGCGCTGGCCACTTGCGCTGGGCGATAGACCACCTCTCTATCCCGACAAATCCTCAACCTGATTCCAAGACAATCAACAGACAGTAAACAGAACAGTCCAACACTAACAAATCCCGATGACTCAAACCGCCCAAATAAATGCAATAACCGTTATGGTATGCGCCGTCTGTGTACCACTTGCCGTGGTCCGTGAAGACGGAGGTATTACTATCTCCCAACATCTTCTCCTGAATCTCCAGAGAAAGCGTCCATCATCAAGGGCCGTAATTCGTGTCGTCGAGAGCATAGCCCAAATAGCACCTGCAGGGCGGGAAGCGGGAATGCGTTCTGCGTTTGCAGTAAACGAGGGGTACGCCTCGTTCAACGTATCACTGGGGTGGCTGGTAGTTGAGGGGACGCCTTTGGTGAAGACGTTAGCTTGACTTGATGAAATGTCTGTGACGAGAAGGAAGGGTAGACCTACTTGAATAGCAAGATATGCGGCTCCGGCTCGTGCACCTCGTAGTGCTCCCAACCCAAACTCTGCATGAGATATTAGCGCTTGATGCGCACAGTTGGTAGAATCATTGTTGGGCTTATATACCTGAGTAATGCCGAGCGCGCGCCATTCCTCTTCCCAGAGCAACTTCAGTGTTCCGTGGGAAGCATCATGGTAGTCTTTGGGGATGGCCTTGAGCATAGCCTTGGGCAACTGCACGTGACGGTATTCGAATTCGCTGTCAGAGTATCTGCGGACAGGTCAAGCGTTAGCACCGCCAATTTCTTTCCTCACTTGTGCAGAAGCATGTGAATGAACATCGGGGATGCCTACCGCGCCGAGTAGTGGATTGACTCGATGAACTCTTCCAATCGACCCCTTTCCGAGTCGGACAGAGGGCGGGGGACCTTGTTGCGACGGCTCATGTCGATATCCATGGCTGCTGCGGTGTCTGTGTCTGCGTTTGCGTTTCCGTCTGTGGGATGAACGGGTGGCGTTGACTCTCGGTACCACAAAGGCGAGCCGACCGGCGGGGTAACTCTCTCGATTGGGCGACGAGGTTAAGTGATTGGCGACGGTGAACGAGACTGGCGATGTTCAACTCCCGGACACGGGCAGGGTGTCTGAGTACGCGAGCGAGGGTCCGGTGCCAAATCTAAGTCAGGCGACCACTCCCAACACACAGAGGTTGGTAAACAATAAGTGCAGGCGAGGTATACAGGAATTGACGCTGAACCAGGCAGTTCCAGCTTCACCAGTGACTCGGATCGGAAAATTAGAGAGCAACGAGAGGGAGGACGAGGAGCTGGAGCCGGTCTCGAGGTTCGACGAAATGGCGGAACGAGGAGGTTGGCGCGCAAGAACGAGTGGTTATTATTCACAGGTGGGAAAAAAGATATGGCTTGTAAACAAAAGTCAGATCTCACTAATTGTGACCCAGCGCTGCCATCATTTGGCCCTCAGGGTCTGAGCCGGCAACTTCCGCCCCTGGGCATTCGGTCTGGGCTGGCAAGGTCAAGTGTGCTGGCACGCTGGATTTCGCGCAGAGAATACCTACTATTACAGCCCCTCCAACACCGACCACCTCGCCGAGAGCGGTGAGCTTTTTTTTCTTTTCCTTTTTTTTTTTCTATTCTCTCCCACTATATACCCTCGCCCTCAACGGCCAAGGCCCACTCAGCCGTCTGCCACCCGCCGCCAGCCTGACCCAATCTACCAGCAGCAACTTCACGGCTCTGATTCGCTGATGCCTCAAAATACAAGGAGAATTTGAGGCATCAATTCATCTACTAAGTACCTAAGTGAATTTATCTTACCTACCTTAGTGGGAGTACGTGCGCTGCCACAAGGCCTGTGCAGGCTAATAAGCCTTATACTAGGCCAGTAAAACTTACTAGGCTAATATTGTTGAACTGGGCGTATGCTGATGGGCGTATGCCGATTTGACCCGAAATCCGTTCCAACTGATAGCCGGATTGTGGGTACCTATATCTAGCAGAGATTTTAGTGGAGACCTTTATACCTTAGAACTAATGAAATATATATACTAATTATAACCTAATTAACGCATAAAGTCTGATAATTAAGAGTCTTATATATATTGTTATTTGATTTTGAAGCTATTGCGACTAGATAGCGCGTTTAATTGTACCTTAACTATTTTAACTATATATTTGTAGACCTAACTTGCTTTTGGCTACTCTCAAAAGGCTTATAATGCCTCCTAATATGTCTAAGCTCTCTGTTGATGAGGCTATTATAAAGATTTAACTCGATAGTCTGAAGGATTAGATATTATGGATTAATTAGCTTGAGGCTTGCGCTTCTTGTGTTGAATTATAGTACTATATTGATTCAAGTAAGACTGATAAGCTATTGCTAAGTGATGCTGTTATGAAACCCGACCTTCTAGATGTAAGGCTTATTATTAGGGCTTACTTAAGTACTTGAATAGCGAGTAATATAGTAGCTTTTACTGATAAAGAGGATGCTATTTATAATTTTAAAGAGAAGGAGATAAAGTTCTATCATACTATAATAACTTAATATGTAGAAGAGAAGAAGGTTTATTCTGAGTATGTTAGAAATGTTGTTATGATATAGGACTGGATATCTGATACTGTTTATTGCTAGTACCTTGAGACCTATTGTCTTATTAAGTAGGATATTGCTACTTAGGTACTGAAGCTATAAGCTTGATTTAGTGGCTTAGCTATTAACTAAAAGAAGGCTGTAGTATATAAGTATAAAAATATCCTCTTAAATAGGAAAAATTGTATTATTACTATATAAGAAGAGATTACTCTTTAGGTTGAGCGATGGGATATAACTATTTTTAAAGGCTAAGTAGTAAAAGTTCCTTAAATAGAGTAGTTAAGCTTATAGTTTAATAATTACTATTGGGTCTTAAGTAACTCTTTATTGGCTGCCTGGATTGGCGGTAATTAAGTACTTATGGGCGTGAAGGCTAATGAAGATAAGCTTGAGGCTAGTGATTCTCCTGGCTACTTATGAAGCTATCTAGCGGCTTATAGATACTGCATTTAGGAGTAAGCCTGGGAGGGGCGTATTTAGGCTTATAACTATAGGGGATAACAAAACTAATATTAATAATATTAATAACTATAAGTACTACTGTTAAGGAGGAGGCTATAAGTATAAGGCTAGTAGCTAAAATAATATATATAAGAAGCCCCACTACAATAATAAGGCTAGTAATAAGATATAGTATGCGCTCTATTATTAAAGTGGGTATACCCTTATGCGCTGCTTAATAGCCTTTCTAGAAGACTAGCCTAAATATTTTAACTTTAATAAGAACCTTATTAAGTATATACTTAAGAGGATCTAGCTTAGTGGTGATTTAGTAGAAGAGTTTGAGAAGGTGAAGGCTTATAGGATGAGCTAATAATTATATAGTAGAAGTTATAATAGTAGAAGCTATAATAGTAGATGCTATGAGAGTAGATATTATAGTACTATTATAGTAATTAATAAATTTCAATATTACTTCCTCTTTTTATTAGTTCTACTTAATATTAGAGCGATTATTCATATATTTAATAACTTATTATAATTTATTAATCTTTAAGGAGCCTCTTATAATAACTTTATTATTACTGGGACTTTAAGGGCTGCTATTAATAGCTGGGGGTCTATAGACCTTCACTTTTAAGGCCCTGGAGGGCGTCTAATAACTTTTTGCCTTGATAATATAGCATATTATAAATAACTGGCTACTAACCTTATATTTATGTAACTGCTTTGAAAGAAGGGTATGTAGTGGGATATAAGACTTAGTAACTCTAATTAAACCTGCTTTTAGTGAAGAGATTATATTTATATAGTGGAGAGATTTAATATTAACTAATAGCACCTACTTAAGTATTATCTATATAAGGGGGTGAGTATGCTTATGGGGTTTGTGGTAATGGCTATAATTAATAGCTATGAATCCACTACGCCTCTAGATGAGATATATAAATATCCTCTTTACTAAAGATATAACTCTTTAACTATTTATAGACCTCTTAAAGGCTTAACTCTTTTGTAGTATTAATATATTGGCTATTGTAGCCTAGAACCTCTATGATGGCTATATGAGGCTATATGAGGCGTCTGTATTAATAATAATAATAATAAGCCTATCTGGACTATTAAGTGCGACTTATGTGCTATGGTGAAGATGATAAGATAAGTCTCTTGAGCCCTAAGAGAGTTAGTAATAATGTTAAAACCTGGTGAAAGAATTGCTATTAACTTCTATAATTTCAATAAGGGATATGGAGGGTATATGTTGGTAGTAATTGTGGTAGATAGGGCCCTAGGCTTCGCCTGGGACTTCTACTTAGCTAACCAAATAAGCGAATTCCTTATCTAAGTAGTAGATGAAGTTATATTAACTATTAATGTATAGTATAAAACTAAGGTTTTGGTTATTAAGGCTAATAATAAGATCTTTTAATACCTAAGAGTTATAGTATATATTGAGAGTAAAGGAATTAGAATAGAGCTATTTGCACTTAATACTTAAGCCTAAAATAGAGGCGCTAAAAGAATTGCTGCTATTATTAAGCAAAAGGCCTGCTTGCTATAACTCTTAGCCTTGCTACTAATGGTGCTATAGCCAGAAATCATGAAGGCGGCTACCTACCTATTTAACTATATGCCACAAAAGCAGCAAGGCTGGAAGATGCCTTATAAGATACTTTATAAGATATTAAAAGAGGGTTTTATAGTACTTAATCTTATTTATCTTTAAGTATATAGGAGTAAGGCTTTTGTAATAACTTTAGATACCTAACTTTATGAAAACTATTATTAGAGATTAGTAGTGAAAGCTTGGGTGGGCTATTTGATTGAATATACTCCCTTAAATAGCTATAGGATTTGGACCCCTATGAAAGAAGAGGTCATTACTACTTGAGATGTGCTCTTTAATGAGGAGGCTATCTTTAATAGTTAAATAGATACCTGCTATGATGACTTTAAGAATATAACTCTAGAAGAAATATAAGAGTATTATGCTGCGCTCTTTAACTTAAATACCTTAATTAGAAGTATCTAGTTTATTATAGACCTAAATAATAAGTCTCAACTTGCTGAGAATGAGAATAACTAAATAGATAGTGAAGTATTAGTAGTAGAGCTAGTTTATAGCTATTCTAAAGCAAATTTGCTTTGCTGCTAACTCCCTTATATTCCCTAGTAGTAACCTTCTTCTAAGCCCTTGAGGAGAGTATCTATGCTGATCTTGATGTGAGGGGGCGTGATCTAGTAGTTCTAAGTGCTAACCTAAATCTAGAAGATTTGAGACTTTTAAGACTCTTGTTTAAAGGTTAGTGTTGGTTTCGCACGGGGTGGGTGACAGTACGCGCGCGTAGCCCTAATACGTATTGTTAGTATTGAAGCTATTCTGAAGTGCGAGTGTGTGTGTAAGAGTCTAAGATACAAATGGCTACGTGGGCAGTGGTGTTGTGCCATGTTGGGCCTGCGAATACGGTCACGTGACGTACGTACGCACGTACGATATCGTATCTCGCAGAGTGCCCATCCTGCCACTCCATGGGTTACGGGGCTATTGCGACAGTTAGAGTTACTATGAGGATGTTATATAAGGCGGTCTTTTTAGGCTATGCTACTTATAAATAAATATCTTATAAAAGGGTAAAACCTAGTAAGTTAGTATTAATAAGTAAAGGTAGTTATAAGCTCTTATTAAGGTCTAATTAAGTTATTGATCCTTTAGTGAGTAGGTTATATATCTATATTTGGGATATTATAATAAGGCTATTATTCCTAGCCCTAGAAGTGATAACTTTAGGGATAAGTCTAAAGTAGTGAAATGCTTACTAGAAGTTATTGCTAAAGTTGCTCTTATTATATATTGAGCTGTAAAATTACCTTATGGGGGCTGAATTCATTTAGGCTAAATAGAGCCATCTCTAAAGCTACTAAATATCCTAGTTTTAGCTAACTGTATTATAAAAGGTGGCAAAAGGCTATAAAGTCCTTAGATATTACTAAGTATATATTTATAAGCTGAATAAGTATAGTAAGTTACTGAAGGTAAAGGTATAACTTATGGTATGAGGTAATTAATAGCTTTGTAACCTTTATGATATTTATGCTGCTATATTAGCTGGGATATTATTTAGGACCCTTGTTGTTATTGCTAACTAATTTAATATGGATCTAATTTAATATGATGCTATTAATGCTTTTGTATATGCTAACTTTGAGGAAGAGGTTTATATGGAGATGCTACTAGGATATTGAGAGCTTGGAAGAGTGCTTAAGCTGCTGAAGGCTTTATATAGGCTGTGTAGATCCCCTCTTTTATGGTAATAATACCTTAAAAAGGGGCTAAATGCCCTTAGTTTTAAGTAGATACCTAGTGAAAACTGCTGTTGGCGCTATGGTAAGGTTCTGTTCTTCTTCTATATTAATAACTGCGTTATGATGTACCCTCCTGAAGATTGTAGTTATGCTATCTTGCTGATTAGATAACTATAGAATTAATACTATCTCAAAGGTAGCTAAGACCTATATTGGTTTCTAGGGATTAAAGTTCTTTGAGATTATCTGAATAAGAGGCTATAGCTATTATAATTAGTATTTATTAATAAGCTGATGAAATTGCTAAAAGAGGAGGATTATATTGATGCTAGCTTATGATATAATATTCTGATAGTTGCTGAAGAGTTACTTCTATATGAAGGGTAAGCGACGCCTTAAGAGATTTGGCTATATTAATAAAAGGTTGGATTGCTGCTATATGCTGCTATTATGACTTGACTTGATATTGCTTTCATAGTTAGTTGTTTTATGAGATTTAATTAAAACCCTAGCTCAAGGTATTACTAAGTGGCTGATTGAGCTGTGTAATACTTGCTGAAGTTAAAAGGGCTCTGTCTTGAGTATGGAGTTAAGGATATTGATGGGCTGGAGGTGGCTTTGGATGCTAGTTTTGTAGATAACTTGATGGATTAAAAGAGCTCTTAAGCTTTTGTAATGAAGCTATTTGGAGGGATGATTGCTTGGAGGGCTAATAAATAATAAATAGTAATGACTTTAATTATAGAAGTAGAACTTTTGGCTTTTTTGTAGGTTGTGAAGGAAGGATTACTTATAAATTGGCTAATAACTGCCTTATGGGTGAACCTCCGTCCTGGAGGAGACCCTTTTTATGTAGTTGATTAGCCTTATAATAGCCTTAAGGTAGTTATTTAATGCGATAATACTTAAATAATTAGATTGGTAACCTAAGAGATATTTAATTATCAATTAAGTTATGCTATATTGATATTTATAATTATTAGCTATATTAAGAGATTTAAGATAACTATATTGAGGTTACTTATACCTGCTTAGTAGAGATGATAGTAGATGAGATGATAAAGGCCCTGCTTGTTATAGCTTTTGATACCTTTGTTAGCTAACTTAATCTTGTGGATAAGAGTGACTTTTTAGTGGATAATAGGCGTATTGAATTGGAGGCTGAAGCTCTGTAAATGGCGTTACTGTTTTTTACCTACTGGGAGATTTCAATAAGCATGATGGGAGCGATTTGAAGTGATGGATATACTCTCAAATGGGCTATATGTAAAAGGGCCTATAAGTGGGGGATTTGAGATTTGTAAAAGTGGCTATTTTGGCTATTTGGGCCATTTTGGCTAGTTTGTCTAGTTTGGACCCTTTGGGTACTAACCTGAGGGGGCGTGTTGAACTGGGCGTATGCTGATGGGCGTATGCTGATTTGACTTGAAATCCGTCCTGACTAATAGCTGGATTGTGGGTACCTGTATCTAGCAGAGATTTTGGTGGAGACCTTTGTACCTCAGAACTGACGAAACATATATACTAATTTTGATCTAATTGACACGTAAAGTCCGACAAATATACCTTGCTAGGCTTATACGACTTGCGGGCCTTAGTAGCTTTAGCATATAACTTAGTATATAGCCTCTATATTATAGCGTATATACTACTATACATACGCTAAATATACTAAACCTTTTTTAAAATAAAGGAATAATACCTACTTACTTACTTAAATTAATCTTACTAAGTATTATTAACTTATTTAGCTATATAGCTAAGTATTAAAGAATTTTATAAATATATTTCAAGAGATTATAGGTTTAATTCCCCTTAGTAGTATTAGTTTTACCCTTATTTATATCTTAAATATTAATTATTCTTTCTATAGTATACTTTAGGAGATTATAGCACTTTTTTTTAGCGCCTCTATAGAGTGCTTATAAGGATTACTAACCTAGCAAGGGATATTAACCTCTATAAGGCTTGCTGAGGAAAAATAAGTAACAAACCCAGCAGGCCTTACTACACCGGTGCAGGGCTTGCTGGGCCCCATCCACCCCCGCTAAGGTACCTACTAAGATAGGTAAGGTACATGAGATAGCTTGGTCCTTGTTCTGTCAGCTAGCTACCGGTACGAGCCTAATTATCGCGGGCCAACCTACTAAGGTAACCTTGGATCTCTCTCTCGTCCACTAGCCGGGCTGTGAGTGGAAGGCGCAAATGCCGAACCAAACCTTTCTCCCCAAACCCAGGCGAAAGAGAGCGTGTTTTCCCCCCTTATTCCCCCCCTCCCATGTGTCGGCATTTTGCTATCGCAGGGTTGGTTTCAACTTGGGAAGACGACAGTTGCATTGGCTAAGGTACCTCACCTCACCTGCAGACTTCCCCTTCGGCGCGCGGACACGCTAGCCACAAACTGCGCCCTGCAGCCCTGCTTGCAACCAACCTAACTTCCCCTACCTCTTTGCCTCGCGTGCCTTCCCTACCTGCTACTGCCACCACCACTTTTGCTGACCGATCTCCAAACAACGCGTCTTCGCAAAGCTGTCGCCGCACCACGATCGCTTTGCTCTCCACAAGTCGCCAATTCGCATCAGCCATTGCACTCGCGACGCATACAGTTCCTGTGTGCGACTTAATCACCCAAAAAGCGCATCTCGCCGCGACCGTTGTCCACCAATTTTTTGATGGATAACAAGCGGAAGTCGGCCGCCGCGAACGGCGCGAACGAAGTTGATGAGCGCGCAGCAAAGCGCCAAAGACTCTCCGAGGTGTGTTTGCTCTTCCCCATTCTATCCGTCTGCTTCACTGCACCTATGCCTTCTTGGCCTCAGCTGCAATGCCCTTAGTCTTGCCTTGCAGCTGTTGCCTTCCGTGCCGGCCCTTGAAAGTCATACACTACGTCGAAGAGCAGCCGACCAAGCGATCAATCATCCTCCTTACCCCAGATTGCCTAAGCTTCTGGCATCCACCCATCTCCATGCCCCTCCATCGACTACGAATCGACTTTGAAAAAGTTTACTGACATCAGTCTGTTCTTGCTAGAAATATGACCTAACCAAGCAAGAAACGGTCGAGTCTACTACCGAGCATGGCCTTTTCTTCCTCGAACAAATTCGTCGGACCGCAGACAAGAAGTAAGTATATTCTCTGCTTCCATTCATACTTGCATGTGAGATGGGTTGTCGAGAGTGATGTGTCCCGCGCCACGGTCACCTTCTTTCAAGTCGACGACGCACCCATCAAGTTTTCCAGCCATATGGCGATGCTAACGATGACCCCGGCTAGTCGCCGAAAAATAGCAGGTTGCTTCGAGAAGCTGCTCCCGAAGGAATCCAATCCCGATTACTACAAGAAAACTCGCATGCCGATTTCACTGTCGATGATTGAGCGCAAGCTGAATAAGGGAGACTTCGCCACCCTTACCGAGCTCGAGAGCTACTTCAAGCGCATGGTTACGAACGCGAAGGAGTTCTATCCTCGCAATTCCCAGATCTTCGAAGATGCCGAGAGAGTCCGTAAAGCCTTGAGCAACTTCATGACCAAGACAAACCCGGCCTACGACAAGGGCGGGTACAGCGCAACTCCGACTAAATTGCCTGACGATGGAAGCATTGTGGATGAAGCAGAGACTGAAGATGAGGACGACGCTATACCAGGCAAGACCGGTCGTCGCAAGTCTCACGGCGCAGCCAAGCCTGTTCCAGAGCAACAGGAGGCGGGTGAAGGCGACGAGGAAGAAGAGGACGCTGAGGCAGACGAAGACGACGAAGAGGACGAAGAGGAAGACGAGGACGATGCCGAGGGAGATGAGGATGACGACGAGGCGAGCCAGTCCTCTAAGCCGACCGTCATTTTTCGTCGCAGAGGGCCCGGAAGACCTCCCAAAGGCGTGTCGCCACGCAAGTCAAAGGGACGCACTGCTACTCCCAGTCGCCCGGACTCTGAGTATGAGGACGTCCCATACAAGGGTCTGAGTTTCCAGGCTGCACAGGAAAAGATTGTGGAGGAAATGCTTCGAAAACGAGAAGAAGAGTAAGTTCTTTTTCAAAAAGGAAGTCCTAACTGCTAACCATGTACATAGTGGTCAAGAGCCCTACTTTGAGCCTTTTGTCAACCTTCCGCCCCGTGCTCTCAAGGATTACTATCGGATCATCAAGGAGCCTATCTCGATCAAGAAGCTTCAGAAGTCTGTCAAAGGCGTCAGAGGTCGCAACGAGGCGACTGGCACTAGCGAGTTCAAGAATTGGGCTGCGTTTGAGGAAACTACGAGTTTACTGTGGAAGAATGCCTGCTTCTACAACGAAGAAGGAAGTGAAATTTACGAACTTGCCCAAGAATTGAAGGTGCGTTTCGCACATCAACGCAGCCGTTCATCTTTCCAGACTCCAGGCTAATAAGACACAGGAGTTTTTCATGGTCGAGCTGCGTAAGGCCAAGGCAGTTGTTTTCGAGCCGTCGCAGCCCAAGATCAAGCTCAAGGTGCAGCAGCCTACTGCCGAGCAGCCCACAAGCTCCAAGAAGATCACTATCCATGTCGGAGGCAAGAGTGATTCAGCGGATTCGCCCGCGACTGCGGCTCCGCAGTCTGCAGTTTCTCAGGCCGGCGACAACATTGGTCCCAACGGTAATTCTTGTCAAGTTGCGTCGGTTGCCATGCCCGCTGCAATGGATAGAATCCGGAGCACGTCCGCAGCCTCTCCCAGCCCTTCTGTCGCCAATAATATCAAACGGGAAGACGCTATGCGCCCGTCTCCTGCTGGGACTCCTGGCCAGGCAAACACGCCTTCGGCGTTTCCTCCTCCCGCCGCTGGTCAAGCTGCTGGTCTATCCAATGCTACCTTCCAGCCAATCGGTGCTGCGCAGCAGACGAATGGCGTCCAACAGCCGCCTAAACCCGTCTGGGACCAGAGGCTTCGTGCGCCGGGCAAAGGTATGTACTGCTGAGGGACTACGTGAACACGACGCTAATTGAGAAAAAGGAATTGCCGATGCCTTGATCAGCAGTCTGAAGGTCCAGACTCATCCTATGATTAACGTCGAGCGCCGGTTCGAAATTACTGTTACTCCTTTGGAAAAGGAAGCGCAGCAGTCCGTAACGGTTCACATGCCCGCCAACCAGCTCAGAATTCAGATTATCCCCACCTTGCCCGCTTTCCTCGAGAAAGAGGGACGGCAGTGGAGGCTTTGGGTAATTATCAACAAGCACCCAATCCTCCCAGTTCATTCCATCCACGGCCAGGTCCTTCCGCCTGGCGCCAAGGTGTTCGAAGCCCAGCTGCAGGCTGGCGTCGTCAACACCATCGAAGTCCACGTTGTTGCCGCTTTGCCTAAGGGTCAGAAGCTACCTACTGGCGAAGACTTTGAAGTTGAGCAGATAACCGTGCTTGCCAACGTTGTAAGAAACTAGGAGTCTCTCATCAACGCCGAAGAGATTGGCTTTCCTCAACAATATTGGCAATACAGCCCTGCCAATGAGATCTTCCCGGCTGCTCGCGGTTCTGGTCTATCGATTGGAGGGGGTCACCAGGTCAACGGCAGAACTCCTGCCATGGCTGTAGGTTTCCTTCCTCTGACCTTGCAGCGTGTTTGGGATCAAGCTGAACACAGAAGGCTTCACGAGATGCTCCCGAACCATCACATCGATCCACGGCCCGAAGTATACCGAAATATCGAGGGCCGTCTTACTCGCTATCCACCCTTGAGTCAGCCGAGACCTCCTCCATCGCAATACGAGAAGACGATGTTACCTCTGCCGATTGCTCGGCCCATCATAGCGGCTCCGATTCTGCCGAAGCCGAGAGACCGTCTGATGGACGCAAGACACCGTCTTCCCGGGGCCCCAGAGCCCTCGCCGGCTGTGACGCTGAGGAATCGAGCTCGGCCATACGTGTCGAAATCTTGGTTCCTGGATGAGCAGCTGCGGATGCAGATGACGGTGCTGGACGCGTTGGGCGTTCTGAGGGACTTCTATGAACATCTTCACCGACACGGCAATGGTTATGAAGCGCGTATGCTTAAGGGCGAGTCAGTGAGGCGGGCAAAAGTCCTACGGGCGCAACATTTGCCTCCTTGCATGAACCTTTCCCGTCGTCTTCCCGATCCGGGCCGCATGCCAGAGCTGGGAACTATCGACGAGCAATCAGACTTCTGCAATCTCCCTCTTGATAACTCGCAAGTGAATCAACTACTCAGCGTGCTCGAAAAGGCGTGGGATATGGGAGGCGAGGAATGCATACGATGGCTTCAGATTGAAACATCTGGTATTTTAAGAACTTATCATTTCATGGCCAGACGTCTGGAGGACTAAGTTGCTACGTTTGTGTTTAAGCCCGAGCGAGTTTAGCCGCCCTTACTGCTGATGTTTACGAAGGTGCAGAGAGAGAGATGCTATATGTGGGTGTACCCGTTTTGAGGGATTGCTTTCTTTTCGCTAGCTGCATTACTTCCTCTTTTTTATCGGATTTGAGCATGGAATGGCGTTGTGGCTACCAGGGCATAACCGCAGAATGGGCGTCGTAGACCTCAAGACGGACATTTCCATCATCAATAGACTATCATCAGAACTCTCGCCCAATTAGGTGGTATTTCACCGGTGCACTGTTGCTGTTCTAAGCTGATGTATACGGCCGGACTAGTGCGTCGGCCTTGCTAGTAGTTGCAGTCCTCAATTCCGGGAGCCGTGGATAATAATACACACTCAGTCCGACAATTTGATAACTTCAAACATATCATGGCAGAAACATTGTGATTATTCTCGAGGTTGTACGGAGATTTCATCTGTTTTTTTCTGTTGCGTAGCTTGCAAATTCTACAGATACTTGCATGACATCCATCGTCTGGGGATCCGTGATGCAAGTGTGGACCTCCGATGGAAAATTGGACCAGCGTTGACCCCAGCAACCGGCATGCTAGCGGTGTCTTGGAGCACGTCGGTAATGCAGCCGGGATGCCGTCGGAGGATCCGACGAGCAGTAGGTAACTCTTTTGTCTTTCAACGGCATGTCGGGGATTTCGGTAGGCTCTTACCATCCAGTGGTGCAACCACCCAGCAGCACATTATACTATCTCAGATGCGAGCGAGCTGTCAGCAGGCGGGTGAGTATAAGGGCCTTCACTACAAACGTCCACGCCTCATGCCCTTAAAATGTCTAGCTGGGGTTGCTTTAGGCGCAGCGGGTTGCATCGCCAGCACTAGCCGGGCCGACGGCAGTTGATCTGATATCTAATGCGTGCGAGCTGGTTGGCACAGAGCCTTGCGGTTCGAATCGCGAGGCACACGCTGCACTTGGTACTCATGTTCATGGCTTCCAGAATTAACTCCAACACCGTCCGAAGTGAATATAAACGTAAGCCACTAGAAGAGCGCTACGGTATACCGATTCGACCCAAAAGGCCGGGTCAGCTTGGCGAGAACTCCAAGCTTCTGTCGGATTGCTCTGGACAAAAGAATGAGTCGATTGACCAATGTTGGATTCGAGCATCCATTCGGCATGGAACCTCCCCATTGCCTCGACATACCCGCTGCTGCAGGAGTCACAAAAGGCGCGCCTTTATCCCGACCCTGCTGCAGCAAGAACCTGGTCTCATCGAGGCAGCCAGACCCTCTGGGCGGTCAAATCATCCAACAACGGACGACGGCCATGCCTTAGCAAGACGATGAAGGAAAGGCGGTGTCTCCAGCGACACCAGACAAACTGCAGGGCCAAAAGTCATTGCTGCAGCAGCAGGATTGGATAATCGGGCACGGGCCAAAACCCGGGCAAGCTGCAGCATGTGTGTTACTGCTTCAAGGCTAGCGCAGCAATACAGGGGACATCGATCTTGCGATAACTGGGGGTTGATTGGCCGGCGCGAAGTGTGGGGGTTCTATCCACCAATGAAAAGCCTGGGAAACAGCCCACTTCAGGTGGCATCTAGCGGGGTATAGACAGGAGCGACGTAAGGACCGGCCCTGAAATTTGTTAATGGAGAGTCAATGGCACAGCGCTGTAGTCGGGGATGTGTCTTGAGCGGGGCCAAAGAGTGGAAAAATTCTTTTTTGGCCCATTGAGTGGCTGAACCTGTTGTCAGCGAACGCCGTACTCGGTCATCACTGGCCATCCCGCCCAATCCACACCTTGTTGCGTTCCGCCTCGCCTTTGTCGGCCAGCTTTTTTGCTTTCCAGCATAATTTTTTCCTTCGCATATAGGTAGCCTCTGCCGCTCTCTTCCTTGTCACCGTTCTTCCTCCTGTGACTCAACAAGCTTTCCCCAAATTCTTGTATAAATCCAGCCGTCATCCAGACTTTAGAGAACCTGCCTCTTTCCGAACTCAATTCATCAATAACTACACATCTCGACGGCCGGTGCATGATTATACAGCAAAATGTGCCCTACTCCTGACGTCCCGGCCACCAACGGCCAGTCCAATGGTACCAACGGTCACTCGAACGGCTCCAATGGCGCTTCCAACGGCAATGCTGGTGCGTACTGCTCGATGCTGCGCGATATGATGCTATAATGACTGACACTTCGCGTGTCCAGACCACCCCGGGTACACTGCCATTCCTGTGAGCAACACCCGGTAACCGCTCTCACTACGACTCTCCATTCTGACCTCCGACTGCGCAGACCAAGCAGAAGCACAGCAACCCCTACCAGCCCGTCGGCGACTTCCTCAGCAATGTCGACCGCTACAAGATTAGTATGTTTTGTCCCGGTTTGTAGGTCGTGGTCAAGCCAAACGCTAATCTGTGACGCAACAGTCGAGTCTACCCTGAGAGAGGGCGAGCAATTCGCCAATGCATTCTTCGACACCGAAACCAAGATCAAGATTGCCAAGGCTCTCGACGATTTCGGCGTCGACTACATCGAGTTGACTTCACCCGCTGCCTCCGAGCAGTCTCGCAAGGACTGCGAGGCCATCTGCAAGCTCGGCCTCAAGGCCAAGATTCTGACTCACGTTCGGTGCCACGTAAGGAGGTTCCACCTTCTACGCGTCAGGGAACAGCTGAAAGCTAACATGAACAGATGGACGATGCCCGTCTCGCTGTCGAGACCGGTGTTGACGGTGTCGACGTCGTCATTGGTACCTCTTCCTACCTGCGCGAGCACTCTCACGGCAAGGACATGACTTATATTATCAACGTAGGTTCTCTCCGGGTGTCAAAGGAGGCGCGATTGTGATCTAACCCTTTTGTCTCCAGACTGCCATTGAGGTTATCCAGTTTGTCAAGTCCAAGGGTCTCGAGATTCGTTTCTCTTCCGAGGACTCCTTCCGCTCCGACCTCGTCGATCTCCTTTCCGTCTACAGCGCCGTCGACAAGGTTGGCGTTCACAGAGTCGGTATTGCCGACACCGTCGGTTGCGCCAGCCCTAGACAAGTCTACGACCTTGTCCGCACCCTGAGAGGTGTTGTCAGCTGCGACATCGAGACGCACGTAAGTGGCTACTCGTCGTAATCCTGAGACACGGACACTAATGCGCGCGCTTTAGTTCCACAATGACACTGGATGTGCCATCGCCAACGCATACTGCGCCCTTGAGGCCGGTGCCACTCACAGTGAGCTCCAGCTCCCCCAGTTACGTCTACAGGCTTGAACTGACTTAATGCGACAGTCGACACTTCCGTCATCGGCATCGGTGAGCGCAACGGTATTACGCCCCTCGGTGGTCTGATGGCTCGCATGATCGTCGCCGCCCCCGAGTATACCAAGTCCAAGTACAAGCTCCACAAGCTCAAGGAGCTTGAGGACCTCGTCGCCGAGTCCGTCGAGATCAACATTCCTTTCAATAACTACATCACTGGCTTCTGCGCTTTCACCCACAAGGCCGGTATCCACGCCAAGGCCATTCTAAACAACCCCAGCACATATGGTATGCAATTTCCAGTAAAAATTTTCGTTAGGCCACAAGGTTGACACTTGACAGAAATCATCAATCCTGCCGACTTTGGCATGAGCAGATATGTCCACTTCGCCTCGAGATTGACGGGATGGAACGCCATCAAGAGTCGTGTCGAGCAGCTCGGCCTCACCATGACTGATGCGCAGGTCAAGGTTGTCACCCAGAAGATCAAGGCGCTCGCAGACGTAAGACCGATCGCCATTGACGATGCCGACTCGATTATTCGTACCTTCCACCTGAACCTCAACTCAGAGGTAGAGAAGCCCCTTCTGCCGGACATGACTGCCGAAGAGCAGGCCAAGTTCGAGAAGGCGGAGAGAGAGCTTGCTGGCGAGCCGGAGAAGCGTGCATTGGAGGAGGCCGCAGCGGAGCCTGCTGCCAAGAAGGCTAAGGCGTAATTTTTTTTTCTGGATGCATAAGGGACACCAAAAATGGGGCATCTGCGTGTACAATCATAGAGGGGAGAGCTACAAAAAGTGTTTAGTTCAGATACCTCTAATCAACGAAGAAACGTTCAAATCATTTCTCGGTTTACATTGACCGTGACGTGTGAAAGAAACGTATCGGAGCGCATCAGCAGCAAACGCGACAAGTTTTCAACCTAGTCATACCTAGTTTGAGTTCGCATTTCACACCGCCTTCAGATTCAGGTATGAGCAAAGTCGTCGTGTCGCATGCTCGTTGTATGGAGGTACTGAGGTGAAGCTCAGCTTCTCAAAGGACCAGGGTACCTGCATTCAGTCGGTGGGGTTAAGTTCTAGAGAGGCGCGTGAGCTAAGGTAAGATAAGATAAGAACGGCAGAAAAGAAAAATCCATCTCACCGACCACCACAGCACTTCCCTAAACGCTTGTCGCTGGCTTCCTCCTCCAAGCTGTAGTCCAAATCAAAAGCTTCACCTCGCGACGATGCCCATTCCAATGTCGCGCTCATGACAGAGTAGCCTCTCTCGATAGAAAATCCTCGAAATCTTTCTCATCGAATATCTCACGCACAATCTATCGATCGAGACAGCGCGACGTAACAACACACGACATGGATGCGCACGCCCTGCTCTCGGCGCAAGGGTGGCGCGGTAAAGGCCATTCCCTCCACGCGACGGATGATTCGATCGGGCTCGCGAAACCACTCCTCCTCAACCGGAAAGACAATACCAAGGGCCTCGGGCAAAAAGCGCACTTCACGAGCGACACGTGGTGGATGAACGCCTTTGACGAACAGCTGCAGGGTCTGGATACCTCCAAGAAGGGACAGGTCACTCAGACAGTCACGCAAGGCCGCCTGAACCAGATCGAGAAGGTCTCGGGTGGGAAGTGGATGCTGTATGCGAGTTTTGTCAGAGGAGGGTTCCTGGAGGGGACGATTGGGGCCGCCAAGGGAGAGGAGAGTGGTGCTTCGACGCCAGACAGCGAGTCCGGGGACGAGAGTAGCAGCGGCGGTGAGAAGATCGAAAAGGAGAGAGGGGAGACGAAGGAGGAGAGGAGGGCGAGGAGGGCGGCAAGGAGAGCTAGGAAAGAGGCCAGGGAGGCGAGGAGGAGGGAACGGGCGGTTAGGAAGGCGAAGAAGGCAGATAAGGGGAAGCCGAGGGAGGAGTCGAAGGAGGAGAGGAGGGCTAGGAGGGAGGCCAAGAAGGCAAAGAGGGAGGCGAGGAAGAAGAAGGACTCTATATGAGGGTTGTGGGGACAGGAGATTTATCTCATAAAGACGTCGGTTTCCTTAACGATACAAAAAAGACACCACGCGCCTACAGCAGGACCTCGATGCCATGGCCACAAGCGGCGACAGGATGTGCAGCACAACAGACACGTCACGGCGGAGATGGTGGAAGGGATGTCTTGCGTCGAGCTAATGTAGGAGATACCAAGGGCGCATCACATAGAGAGAGCACGAAATAGAACATGGGCGATGAACCCTCGCATCCATCAGCATGATGGCGAGGATATCATTCAACCTGGCTGCTGTTGCTGCAATTGGAATCTTGAGCCATTCAGCTTTTCAACTCCGTCTCCATATATGCCTGTTTTCGGTACTTGCCTCCGACAATGCCCATGGACATGCAGGCCTTCAGTCGTTTCATTGCCACCTTGTAGTCTTTCAACCTCTGGCATCGTCCCCAAAAAGTTCTTTTGGTCATCCAAACCTGGAAAAACGCCCAAGCCTTTCCTTAACATAAGCTTCGCGAAAGTCACACATCAGCGCTAAACCTCTCTGCCACAATTCAAGGTTCCTTGGGCGTCTTGCCCGGCTTATTGGACAGAAGCCACGGCCTCCTATCCCAAAAGTCATCCTTGATAATGTCCATGTGCTCAATCACGACGCGCGCCTTGCCGCGCTTCTTCTTTTCCTTCTCGGCTTGAGATTTGCTTTGTTGGGCCGGCTCGGCTAGGGCGTCTGCGGCTTCGGCTGTGTTGTGAGTTCCCGGTTCAACGAGCTCGTAGTCGCGAAAGACCACGCTGCCTTTCTTGTACATCTCGGGCTCGTTGTTGTAGTTAATCTTGAATTTGGAGAATAGAATCTCGTTCTTGTCGCCGGACACGGTGCCCTAGTAAACAGGTCAGGGTTTCAGAAGACGTGAAAGGCGAAATCAAATAGAAAACTGCTTACTGCGAGAAGTTGCTCCGCTGCTTTGTTGTCGAGACCTCCTAGTTGGATCAGGGCCCAAAAGGTTGTGTTGAAGAGGTTATTGATGTGGCCTTTCGTAAGTTAGTATCGGAGCCTGTGGTCGAATAGGATAATGACTCACAATCAACTTGACGCCAACTCATGTAGTCTCTCAGGTTTGAGACGCTAGGATAGCACACTGCTCTACCATCAAAGCTAGGAAGGGGCGGCGAAAGCGTGGTTTCGGGGAAGTATTGTGACCATAGGTAGACGTAATTTGCTGTGAATGTCGATACCACCGTGCTGACGAGTTTGCTGTGAATGCGTAAGCTACTGTCAACGCCGTCTTGAGCTGAAGTTGATTACCTGGCTCGTCTCTCGAAAAGCGTACATGATTTATGGAAGACAAAACTGTATTCGTCGCTCACGCCATAAGCAATAGTAATGTCTGGAAGCTCAGTAACAACTACACGCGCGGCGGCATTCATGAGGCCAAGAGCTCTCTTGTCGTTTGGCTTCTCGAAAGAGTACTTTGTACACATTCTACAAGTCGGTCAGAAGTATCCAGACGTTCACAAGACTGTCTCTCACCCACTTCGTAAAGCCTCTTCCGTCGATACGAACCACGATCCATGTGTTCGGTAAGAGGGTGTCTGGCTGCTCAAAGGCTTTGACGTATTCGAACCTGATGGCACTATCAGAAAATTTGGGGTTTGGTGGTTGTGACTAGGAAAACGTACTTGGAATTCGCCATGATTTAGATATGATGACAGTGAGTCTCAAAAGGGAATAAAAAGGTCTTGCTCATAAGACGACAATAGGAGCCCGAGCAGGAGAAGCAAGTCGCAACCTGCCATCGGCCTCTTTCTGTAAGCCTCAACCTTGAACGCCAGTTTGAGTTGAAATGAGTTCACTCCACTGTGTAAGGCGGCAGTGGTAAATGGTGGGGGAGGGGTTGTCGCTCCTCCAGTGGGGTCCGCTGCTGCTGAACCTCTCATATCAGTGGCCTGATCCCTGCAAGCTCCTATCAGCCTTGCAGACTCGGGACGTGATGGAATGATGCCGTTTTCTTTTTTTTGCGAATTAGGTGGTCGCAAGCTTCTTCCCCAACCGCCAACAGCGCAGACTACGCAGACCCGATTAGTGTCGTAATTCGTCAGCTCTCTCGGATTGAATCGACACCTGACATCATGAACTTTCTGCTCAGCAATGAAGAGAACGAAGCCATTGCCGCTGTCGAGGCTATAAACGCCATCAACAACACAAACACGATCCGGTCCGGCCACTCAACGTGTTTGCGCTTCAACAGGACGGGCGATCTTCTTGCATCAGGCAGGGTCGATGGAACGGTGGTGATCTGGGACATCGAGACAATGGGTGTCGCGAGGAAGATGCGCGGCCACAACCGAAGTATCACATCCCTCAGCTGGTCGAAATGCGGCCGCTATCTCCTCTCCGCGTGTCAGGGATGGAGGGCCGTCCTCTGGGACCTCAAGGATGGAAAGCGCTACCGCGAGGTGCGCTTTCGAGCTCCGGCATACATCGCGGAGCTGAATCCATCCAACCAGTGAGTTGCGCAAGTGTTGGATCAAGCGGAGCTTCGCTAACGCGCCAAGTCACCAGTTTGTAGCCTCGATATTCGAAGACCAGCCGATTCTCGTCGACGTTTCGGAAGAGGATGACGTCAAATACACCCTTCCATCGGCACCAAAACATCCCGAGGGAGAACGAACGGAGAAGCAGTTGAAGGAGGACGCGAAGCAAATGACGACCGTGACGATATTCACATCTACGGGAGAGCATATCCTGGCGGGAACCAACAAGGGATGGATTAACGTCATAGAAGTGAAGAGCAGGAAGACAATATACTCGGAGAAGCCGTGCAGCGGCGTGATCACGACGCTGCGGCTGAACAACTCCGGTCGTTTACTTCTAATTAACGCGCAAGATCGTATCGTCAGGACGTTCCACATCCCGAACCTTGCGGCCGAGGACCTCGATCTCGATACCGTGCACTTCACGAAAGAACACACATTCTCGGATCAAGTCAACAGGCTGTCGTGGAACCACGTCACATTCAGCTCTGCCTCGGAGTACGTTGCGGCATCGACATACAACAACCACGAGATATACGTTTGGGACAGGGGCATCGGAAGTACGGGACTGATTCGGATTCTCGACGGACCCAAAGAGGAGCAAGGTGTGGTGGAATGGCATCCAGATCGACCGTTCATCGCCACGTGCGGGCTCGAGACTGGGAGGATATACATTTGGTCCGTTATCCCTGAGCAGAAGTGGTCTCGTTTGGCACCAGATTTTGCGCAGGTCGAGGAGAACCAGGAGTACCAGGAGATGGAAGATGAGTTCGATATCTACGGACAGGAAGAGTTGCAAAAGCGTCGACTGGATGCGGAGGATGAGGACATCGACGTTATCAGTTCGGACTTCGTTCATGGCAACAACGGCGCTAACGGAGCGTTTCGGATGCCGATTCTTTTCGACCTTGGGGAATCCGACAGTGAGGAGGAGTTCGTCGCAGTGTCTACCGGAACCATGAGGAGAAGGAGTCCAGGTGCGGATGGAGAGATACCAGATACCGAAGTCATCGAGGAAAAGGTGCCGTCGAGGAAGGGTGCAACAAAAGCATCCAAGGGCAGAAGACGATGATAGAACCTCTGAGCGGGTGTAGGGGCCAATGATTCGATGTCAGGCAAGCTTCGAGGGTGACGAAGTGTGGACGCGTGACATGGCGTTGGATCGCGAGGCTATGAGACGAGCTTTGATTGGCGTTCAGACCCCTGTCAAGTTTAGCGCGACGGGACTTGTGGTGATGGTGATGCAAAAGATCCAGCTTCAAAATGCTGCTTATTAATGATAAACAATGCCCAGTTGGCTTCATTGTTGCAAGTGCTGTGAATTGAAGAAGAAATCAGGCTACAAAGCACAAAGCGAGCCTCCTACGACATCTTCGAGTGCGTCGCCTTCGAACATTGCCTCCCTCGCGTTGCTGAAAGAATTCCAGGTAGCGAACTTTTGACCCGTCGGGCAGTCGCAAGTACACAACGGCAGCGCGCCCACTGGGGGAGTCGGTCTCTTGGCCTTAAGTACGTACAGCTACTTGTTTTACAGCTAACAATTGATTGGTGGACTTTAGTTATTTTGTGGGTATCCGTACTGGGAACCTTTTTGCCATCCTTAGGCACGCCAGAGGAGGGAACGACGGTAAAGGAGGGTGATTCCTAATCCGGACTAGTGCGCTGGCAAGCTGCGTGAGCCGCTCAAGGCAAGATTTGTTCTGACCTCGCTCCTCTCTCTTGCCTACACGGCTTCACACTCACAACTACGCCGAACCCACGTATCATCATCACCACTCGCGCGTCGGAATCGCGCATTTCGGATAACACGCTCATTTCCGACTCGACGACTGACGCTGCGAACGCGATTTTTTTTCTTCGATCCGTGTACGCTCTTGAGGTGGCGATTGGGAGGCTCAGTGGAACCTTCTCCTGGGCCGCTGGCCGGGGACTGGCGTGGTCAAGAGCGCCATCATAGAACGACCTTTCTCGACGTTTGGCATCGCGAAAAGCGTTTTGCGCGATAGATCTTTTCTTTTGCGACCTCCTGCGCCAGTTCTGCGACGCACCTGCATCGCGTAACGACTTATCCACGGTGGCCACCTTTTTCGTCTTCGGCCCTCCCGACTAACTACTCGATACCTTCCTTCCCGAACGCGACAAAAAAACCGTCATCATGGCGAATTTATACTTTACGCACTCTAGTGCGCCCATCAAGACCGTGGAGGAGATTCAGTTTGGTCTCATGGCCCCGGAGGAGATCAAGAACATGAGTGTCTGCCATGTCCTCTACCCCGAGACCATGGACGAGACGCGCACGAAGCCGCGTGACGGCGGATTGAACGATCCGCTCCTCGGATCCATTGACCGCCAGTTCAAGTGCAAGACTTGCACGCAGGCGATGGGTGAATGCCCTGGTCACTTCGGCCACATTGAGTTGGCGAAGCCCGTTTATCACCCCGGTTTTATCAAGAAGGTGAAGAAGGTGTTGGAAATCGTCTGCCATAATTGCAGCAAGGTTTTGGCCGATAGAGTTAGTCTGCTCTACGTTGTTTGACAGCCGCCTTGACTCGATCGTGCTAACCTAGCTTCTTCAGAGCGACCCTGAATTCCTTCAAGCTGTCAACACAAGAGACCCGAAAGTTCGCTTTAACCGTGTCTGGAACATTTGCAAGAAGAAGACGCGTTGCGAAAACGAGACTAAGGAAGTCAAGAACGACGACGGAGAGTACAGTCTGGGTATGAAGCAGGCACCCGTCAATCACGGCGGCTGTGGCAACCTTCAACCCAGAGTACGACACAAGGCTTTGCAGCTGATCGCCAAATACGAGTCTTCCGGCGAGGATGGCGTCAAGAAGAAGGAGGAGCCTCAAATCACGCCTGAGATGGCTCACAACATTCTGCGCCGCATCAGCGATGACGACCTGAGAGATATGGGTCTCAACCTCGAATATGCTCGCCCAGAGTGGATGATCGTTACGGTCCTTCCGGTTCCGCCTCCGCCTGTCCGTCCCAGTATTTCCATGGACGGCACCGGTCAAGGTCTGAGAAACGAAGATGATTTGACGTACAAGCTGGGTGACATCATCCGAGCCAACAGCAACGTCAAGCAAGCCATTCGCGAAGGCTCTCCTGCTCATATCGCGCAAGATTTTGAACAGCTCCTGCAGTACCATGTCGCTACCTATATGGACAACGACATCGCTGGTCAACCGCGTGCGCTGCAAAAGAGTGGTCGTCCAGTTAAAGCTATCCGAGCCCGTCTCAAGGGCAAGGAAGGTCGTCTCCGTGGAAACTTGATGGGTAAGCGTGTCGACTTTTCAGCACGTACTGTCATCACTGGTGATGCCAACTTATCTCTCGATGAGGTTGGTGTGCCTCGAAGTATTGCAAGAACCCTGACGTATCCGGAGACCGTCACTCCCTACAACATTGGCAGGCTTCACGAGCTGGTTCAAAACGGCCCCAACGAGCATCCTGGTGCCAAGTATGTCATTCGCTCCGATGGTACAAGAATTGATCTTCGTCACCACCGCCGAGCCGGACAAATTTCCCTAGAGTATGGCTGGAAGGTCGAGCGTCATTTGATTACCGGTGACTACATCATCTTCAACCGTCAGCCCTCTTTGCACAAAGAGTCTATGATGGGCCACAGAGTTCGCGTCATGCCTTACTCCACTTTCCGTCTCAACTTGTCTGTCACCTCGCCCTACAACGCCGATTTTGATGGTGACGAAATGAACCTTCACGTTCCCCAGAGTGAGGAGACAAGAGCCGAAGTGAAGGAACTTTGCCTGGTTCCGATCAACATTGTCTCCCCGCAAAGAAACGGTCCTCTCATGGGTATCGTTCAAGATACTCTTGCCGGTGCCTACAAGCTTTGCCGTCGTGACGTTTTCCTCACCAAGGAGGCGGTCATGAACATTATGCTTTGGGTGCCCAACTGGGATGGCGTAATTCCTCCACCAGCCATCGTGCGCCCAAGGCCAAGATGGACGGGTAAACAGATCATGAGCATGGCGATTCCCAACATTGTCAGCTTGCACACCGCCCCGGATACGAAAGAAGATAACCCGCTTAAGGACGAGGGTCTTCTTATCCAATCTGGTGAGCTCCTGTACGGTCTGCTCTCGAAGAAGAATATTGGTGCCGCTAGTGGTGGTATCGTCCACATCGTCTACAACGAGCACGGCCCTGAGGCGTCTATGAAGTTCCTTAACGGGGTGCAACAAGTCGTCAACTACTGGCTTCTCCACAACGGTTTCAGCATCGGCATCGGTGACACGATTCCCGACAAGCTGACCATCGAGAAGGTTCAGGTTCACATAGACGAGCATAAGGCTGAGGTCGAGGCCTTCACACAACAAGCTACTGCTAACGAGCTTGAGCCTTTGCCCGGTATGAACATTCGTGAGACTTTCGAAAGCAAGGTCTCCAAGGCCCTCAACACGGCTCGTGATAAGGCTGGTACCACCACACAGAAGAGTTTAAAGGACTTGAACAACGCTGTCACCATGGCGTCATCCGGTTCCAAGGGTTCCTCTATCAATATCTCTCAGATGACTGCACTTGTCGGACAGCAGATCGTCGAGGGTAAGCGCATCCCCTTCGGCTTCAAATACCGCACACTCCCCCATTTCACCAAGGACGACTACTCACCTGAGGCTCGCGGCTTTGTTGAGAACTCTTACCTTCGTGGTCTTACGCCAAGCGAGTTCTTCTTCCACGCCATGGCTGGTAGAGAAGGTCTCATTGATACTGCTGTCAAGACTGCGGAAACTGGTTACATTCAGCGTCGTCTCGTCAAGGCCCTTGAAGACGTCAGCGCCAAATACGACGGTACCGTCAGGAACTCTCTGGGCGATGTCCTTCAATTCTTGTACGGTGAGGATGGCCTGGATGCCATCTACATCGAGAAGCAGCGTATGGACCACCTGAACATGTCCCACAAGAAGTTTGCAGAGCGGTTCCGCCTCGATGTCATGGATGAGAATAGGCCAGAGGAACTCGACTGGCTTGAGTACGGTAACGAGATTGCTGGGGACCCTGCTGTCCAGCAACTTTTGGACGAGGAATATGAAGCATTGCTGGCTGATCGCAAGGAAGTCCGTGCTATCAACTTCAAGAGAAGGGACGACGAGTCGATGCAGCTTCCCTTGAACATTGTTCGTTTGATGGAAACTTCGAAGAAGCTTTTCGCCGTTGAGGACTTCCAGCGAAGTGATTTGAAACCTCAAGATGTCATCCCTGCTGTGCAGGCAATGCTCAACAGAATGACTATCGTTCGAGGCAACGACGACATTTCCAGAGAAGCTGACCGAAGTGCAACCATTCTCTTCAAGGCCCAGATCCGCTCAAGATTGGCTTTCAAGCGTATCGCTTGCCAGCAGCGCTTGAACAAGATGGCTTTCGAGCACGTTTTGGGAGAGCTGGAAGCCCGCTGGGATCGAGCATTCGTCAGTCCTGGTGAGATGGTCGGTGTCATTGCGGCGCAGTCCATTGGTGAACCTGCTACGCAGATGACGCTCAACACCTTCCACTTTGCTGGTGTTTCATCCAAGAACGTCACTTTGGGTGTGCCTCGTCTCAAGGAAATTCTTAACCTTGCTCAAAATATCAAGACTCCTTCGATGGTTGTCTACTTGAGTGGGGAGGAAAACGCCAGCCAAGAAGCTGCCAAGGCTCTTCGAAGCACTGTCGAGCACACAACCTTGCGGTCTGTCACAGCCGTCACGGAAATTTACTACGACCCCATCATCACCTCGACCAACATCCCCGACGATTTGGACATGGTAGAGTCTTACTACCTCATTCCTGACGAGACTCATGACAGAGCGGAGGACCAGTCTAGATGGCTTCTTCGTCTTACTCTGGACCGCCAGAAGTTGCTTGACAAGGAACTCACGGTCGAGGATGTCGCCAGACGTATCAAAGAGGAATACCCCAACGATCTCGCGGTTATCTTCAGTGACAACAATGCTGAGGAGCAAGTCATTCGCATTCGTCCCATGCACGCCGGTAACGACGATAAGGATGAAGACGGCGAGAAGAAGATGGAAGACGATGTCATGTTGAAGAGACTTGAGACTCACTTGCTCGACACCCTCTCTCTTCGTGGTGTTAAGGGTATCGAGAGAGCTTTCTTGAACAAGGAGGTGAAGCTGATCGAGACCGAGGACGGAGCGCTACTGGCTGCTAAGGCTGATGAGCGCTGCTCGGAATGGTACCTGGATACCTCCGGAACTGCTCTGCGCCAGGTCTTGGCCGTCGACGGTGTCGACTCCACGCGTACCTACACCAACCACTTGTGGCAGGTCGTGGAGGTTTTCGGTATCGAAGCAGCAAGAGCCGCTCTTGTCCGTGAATTGACGCAGGTGCTGGCTTTCGACGGTTCCTACGTTAACCACAGACATCTTGCTCTTCTTTGCGATGTCATGACCTACAGGGGAACGATTTCTGCCGTTACCCGTCACGGTATCAACCGAGCAGACACCGGTGCTCTGATGCGTTGCTCTTTCGAGGAAACCGTCGAAATTCTCCTGGAGGCCGCCGCTGTTGGTGAGCTTGACGACTGCCGAGGTATTTCTGAAAACGTCATGCTTGGACAAATGGCGCCTATGGGTACTGGTCACTTCGAAGTTCTGCTTGACCCGAAGATGTTGGAGACTGTCATCAGTGACAACTCTCGCATGGGTCTCATGCCTGGTATGCCAGTCAAAGGCGGCGAAGCTGGCGGTGCCGCGACGCCGTACGACTCCGGATCACCTATGGCGGACTCTGGTTACTTGTCGCTCAGCTCTCCGGCCGCTGGCAACTTCTCCCCCATTGTCGGCGCTGGCTCAGATTCTCCAGCTGGATTCGGCACGGAGTATGGCGGCGGCCTTGGTCTTGGGTCTGTGAACCCTTACTCAGCACAGAGCCCCGGACGGCCAACCAGTCCGTTCAGCACATCTCCCACATCACCGTTCAGCAGCTACGGATCTTTCTCACCATCCTCACCAAACGCGGGATACTCTCCTACTTCGCCGCTCATGGATGGTGGTGCCGGCCGTTACGCCAGCTCACCGCAGTTCAGTCCTTCTTCGCCGTCATTCTCGCCAACTTCGCCTATGCTGCGTCCCACTAGCCCTGCGAGCCCGAACTATAGCCCCACGTCGCCAAGCTACTCGCCTGCTTCTCCTTCTTCGCCCAGACATTACTCCCCGACGTCTCCGGCACAGTATGCTTCACCCACTTCACCAAGCTACTCGCCTGCCAGTCCCAACTACAGCCCGGCATCTCCCAACCTGCATGGGGCTGGTCCCACGTCACCGTCGTACTCGCCTGCGTCGCCGACATGGTCGCCAACTTCGCCGGACGCGTACTCCCCAACGAGCCCGAGCTTCCAGGGACGAACTCCCGCGGCGCAGCAGTCCCCCACCAGCCCCAGCTACTCCCCAACTGTAAGTAACTCGTTGAGTCACTGAATATGGCAAGTTACTGACATTGCTTCACAAGTCACCTTCTTGGTCACCGAGAACCCCTGGACCGGGTGGTTCTGGAAACCAATAGTGAGCGAATTGAAGAGGCATCCAATCATGCTTTCGGTTCGCCTTTATCTTTCACAACCCTAATACGCCGACTAATGATTCTACGGCTTAACTGGTTCTGGTTGATTGGAATATTGCATCTCATCAGAGACACGGGCTGTCGCTGATCTCTTTTCTTTCGCACGGAGGAAAACTGGTTGATGTGCATCCTAGAAGTACTTCAGAAACAACATCAACACCAACACAAGAAACAACTCTCAAAGATTGCGCCACGGGCTAGAGGATGGGAAGCCTCCAGCACAAACACACAAACTCAAAAAATCTCGCAAATTTTTCAGCCCCCCCCTCTTCTCCCACCGAAAACAAGAAATTTCTCCTTAAAGGAAGAGGAAAAAACTTCCGTTTGGTTTCTGTAAAAAGTTGATTGGTATGATATGCGATACGGAGGACGGGGGGCCCCAGGCTGGAGGACAAAGAAGGTGATTGGGCTTTTCCCTTCGTATCGGAGGTTCATGAGGCCCCCCTTTCCTTGGAGGAGACGAGAAGAGAGGAGAGAGAAGGAGAGAGAGACACACACACAAAACGCTCACAGATTGGAATTTTCCTCGCGAAGACGGAGATTGAAGGCTTTTGTTTCTCCGCAGAATACATCCCCAAAAACAAGGACTAGAAAGGTTTATTGCAAATGTGCCCGCGGGCTTTTTATGTTTTGCACTATGTGTATGCGTACCGGTCCTCTGCTGCTTGTGTGGTTTTATGATGTTCCCCCGACCGTGTCCCTACCTAATCCTCGCCCTTTCCAGCAGCCCTCGTCGAGGTCTCGCCACATTCGGTCGTGACTACCTCTGTATGCCCTCTTTCCCCCTGAACTGACATACCATCATTTCCTCGCCCAAGCCGTTCGCCTCCGGCATCACATTGGAAGGGGAGGGTGGGGGGCGCCCTAATTTGCCCTCTCTACCCGGGATACCTCAAGTGGATTCAAAAGAGAGCACGGTTGGGGAAACGGCGCAGCATGGGAGGAGGTACAGTATGTATTGGACCTGGATCTGCAAGCATTGTCATCAGTTGCTTGTATAGCTTACTAGGTACTTCGTACTTCACACACCACCTTACCCGAACCCCCACCCTTGCCAATATCGCGCCGGACCTTGCTCGCCCCAATCTCGATGCTCTAAGAGGAAACCGGTCTGGCCCCTTCCCAATGCTACACGTCACAATTCTTCCCAACCGCTGGGAGGAGAAAGGCCAAGACGGAACTGGAAAAAGATTCGACGGGGTCGAACAAACGAGGGAAAAGGGGGAAGAAGTTGTTTTGTGGCTTGCTGTTCATTGCGCCCAGGCGGCGAGCGGTGCGGGCGGGCGCGCCAACGGGCGCAGCCGGCAGGAGGAAGGCGGCAGCGGCGCCACCCGTCCTTGGTACATCTTCTTCGTCAAAGGGTTTCTTTCTTACTTGACATTGTTTCTTTTGTGGAATCGTGCCAAAGTCACTGTTCCCTCTTGACCCCGGAGTTACTATTCCCTCTTGACACTGGTGGAGGAGGGTCTGAAGTCGTGTCTGTGTGAGTGAGAGGCATGCACACGTTCAGGCAGGCCAGGGGGATGTCATCCGCAAGATGATGCAAGGCAGGCTCCCCTTCCTGGAGAATTACTGTATTAGAGACTCGGGACTCGGGAGGGGGGCCGCCTGGGTCATGGGTCAGGGTATCATGCTTATTGCGCCCAGAGGACGAACGCGTCGTCCACAGAGGTTGTCGGATTTCCTCTTTCGACGCCCCCAAAGGGCTCCATCATAAAGGGCTCCATCTTGAAAATGACAGGCAGATTTTGCTGTCCGTTCTGTCTGCCCAAAGTCGTCACATGGGTCACGAGTCATTAACCATCCCAAAGGTTCTGGGACTCCAGTTTGGACTTTCGTCTTTCGGCTGTGAGCAACGTAGACGCGCAGGAAGGGGGGTAATAGGGGATGGAAGGACGTCGGTGATGGTGGGTCGAGGGTCGCTTAAATTCCTGACCGCACCAACACGGGTTGAAAGAGCTCGAACGCTGATTTGAGGGAAACTTTCTTAGCTTTGGCGCATAACGTCGCCAAGCCGCGTTTCTCGAGGGCCAGGATTCCTAAACTGTGCACCTTCACGCGGATGCGTATCTAATGCGTGCGCGTGTTCGAATAATGTGTGCCACATCCCTCCAGTCCCAGGTTCGATGAGAAACGGAGTGAAGGATAATGCCTAGCTTACGGGGGGTTCACGGCCGAGAGAGCAGCCAGCTTGCCGTCTCGCCCGAACCCGGAGAAGGGCAAAGCAGGGGTGCTACCCGGTTACTGGCGCGGCGTGAGCGAGGGGGTAAAAAGAAAACGAAAGTTCTCCCGAACGAGCCATTCAAAGGAGCTAGGCTGGCGACGGTCTCGTCCGTCTGCCCATGTCAGGCGCGGTCGACACTATTTCTCTTGTGCGACTTCTACTGTCGATTGATTACGACGATGAGCGTCCTTGCTCACTTCTCAGGCGTCTGTAGATACGCCGTATCATGCAGAAAGTGGACTGCAAGTTAGCGAGAAATAGGGGCTCCACAGCAGCTTGTTGGTCTCGGGTTGCACGAAGACCTGGTGGACGGGCCAAAGGAGCCGGAGTCCAGGAGCCGTATTCCGAGAACAAGGACCCTCAACACTGAACATGCAAGAGACTGTGATGAGAAGATTGAGTCCCTTTCGATGTGACAGGCAAAGTAACTCGGTGAAGGTAAAGACGGGGTCGAAAGGATACTAGGTCTCCACGATGAGGCGGTTCTGGTGCGTTGTCAAACCAATACTGTGTCGCTGCCGCATAATCGGTGACAGGTCGTCCGCCCTCAGCAATTCATTATCATCATTCTGTCGCCAACCTGGAAGACGGGCTCAAACACGAGCAAGGAGCCAGAAGACCTCAAAGATCGATCACCAGGATATGTCGGGCCCCGGCGTGATCCCCGGCGTGATATGGGGCATTGGAGTTGAAAGCGCAGAGGTCTGCATGGGGGCGAAGACATCCTGCGGCTCGAGACTCCCGTCTGGTTAATTTCTTCTTCGTCCCTTTCCCTCTCAATTATCTGTGCGAGGGCCCATGCAAAAATGCGAAGATTGAGGACAGGGGGACGGGGGGACGGAGGATAAACGAACACCGTGCCACCCTCGCACATTGACGGCCGGCTTGCGGGCTTGATTCCGCTCCCGTCACTGATATTGACCGCTCGGCGAGATATGCTGGGATTGCTCGCTAGAGTTTTTGATCTCGACAGGGTATGGCAAGGCTGGTAAATAGTATCGCCGCCAGGGCATGAAAGAAGTATCCGGCCATTAGCGGCTCGTGTGGGTTTCAACTCCATTTTGCAGTTGGCAACGTTTGCGTATCCAAGAAACTGGTTCGGAAACTGACACGTCTTGCGTAATTACAAGAAATCTTCGTAAACTCTCTGGGAAGTTGCAATTGGCTTCATCCACTTGAAGCGATGTGCATAACCGCCGACGACCAGGCAGGCGGGCGCGGCGGCGACCTGTTAGCATCACTGCTGCGCCGTGCCCTCGAGACGCATATGCGGATTGATTGGGTGGTGCTGGCCGACAATCGCGGTGGAACCGCGTTGGGCAAGCAGAGTGTGCAAGACTGAGCACACCCCTACCCGTGGCCTGGCCTTCGTCGCCTTGTGCGAACTTGACAGCAGAATGCAATTATGCGGTGTTTGTGCTAGAATATCGTCGCACGCTCAACGTGGAAGACAACGGGCCGATGACGAGCCCAAGAAATTGGCCGTTGACAGCAAACAACAGTTGCCATCCCAATGTCCGGCCAGCTATTTTTGGACACCAGTTGCGCAAAATCTGCTGGCAGCTCTTGTGATTCCTGGTTATGACGGTTAATATATGGAAACAGCGTTGAAAGAATTCATTACCTCGTGTAAGATCTTTGATCAGCGCCATGTATCCCGCATCGCATTCACCCAATTCCCTTGCAGTGGAGCAGATATAGACCCCGGCAAACCAGAATTGCTTGGGGTTCCCTGGTTTGAACTCAAATGCCAATGGATGTATGTGATCAATGCTCTGGGCTTGGCGACATGCAGGTCTGCTCGAACGGCGAGGCTGTGGTAGCATTACGATGCAGCATCGGTATGACGCTGGAATGAGGCCACAGCTAGACTTGGGGGTTTTGCAAGGTTGCTCACAACAGGAAGGGCGAGAGCAACGCGGTGTTCTCTGGCGGCACATTGAGTGTCGGATACATGCAGGCCAGATGCTAGGCATCGCATGGTAAATATGGCGTATGCCCATGTGCGCCGTGTGCTATGTAGACGTGTAAGCTTTACTGCTGCAGTCTGTCGAAATGCGATGCGGAAGCGGTGCCACTAGAACACAAGCATAAAGCGAAATTCATTTTTGCGTGACATTCCACCGAAGGCTGACAAACAAGTATACGGACAAGAGAATCGCGTGGTGTAAGCATCCACGTTTTAGCTGAGGCAAGGCGAGGCAGGCAAATTGGCCGTGTGCCCACCTCGTAGCTACGTCGAGCTCGTTTCATCTGCTTCAGCTTCGTGTCTGGCTTCCCTATGTCGTTGATCCGTTTGAGACATGGCAAGTCGAGCTCATCTAGATGCGAGGGAGAGTATGGGATGAGGGTCTTATCGTGTGACGATAAAAAAAGTCGCATCGGAAAGCTAGACTAGGTCTCGCCAGACCAAGATAATCAGCAAAGGGGCCTTCCGAAAACCTGGTCGTCGTGTGTGTTTTCCAGAGTGTGAAGCCAGCTACCTGGTGCGACGGCGGGCAGGGGCGGAAGTTTTGATGAGACGTGAGGTTGGCGTTTTTCAGTGTTCCCGGGTCCCCGGTGTGAATCAAAGTGCATTTCGTCCGAGCTTGGTTTGCCTTGCTTGTGTGGCGTGCCATCTGGGGGTCATCTTGACGGGGTCGAGCAAGGTCTTTCTCTGGCTAGTTAATTCCCCCTTGCTTGTCTTTTTGGTTCTGCCTAAATATCCGAAATCCGGTCCCGTAGTGCAACCGGAGCATAAGGAAATACACGATCGCTTGCAATGCAGTAGTGCCAGAGCTGGTGGTTGATAGTTGAGGGTTGAGGTCAGAGGATTGAGAAGTTCAAAGCTGAGGTGGAAGCTTGGGGTTTGGAGCTGGTAGACGTCTGTCAATCTCCCGGTCTATGTATGGAGTATGCCTGGCCCGGACATGGAAGTGCCAGGGGAGGTGCGCACAAACCCTACCTTAGCAAGAGCTCCCCTTACCTTCTCCCCTTGCACCTATGCAGCCCCCTCCCCCTCCCCTGACAGTTTTAGTGGGTGGATGCCCTCAGTACCACCTTACCCCTGTACCTTACCTCATCTTGCTTCGATCTGCTGGCGGCCCCCCCCCCCTAAGAGCAGAATCCTCCTCATCTCATCTTCATATTACCTTCAACTTCTGTTACCGTGCCTGTCCTTGTCTGGCTCTGCCTGGCTGCTGTACCCACAAAATTGCCCGTTGCATTTGGGGCCATGGTGATATTGGAAGAAATGGCGGGTTACGTTCGGATGGCGTGCCAATTCTGCCGGCGGCCTGGCAGAAGAAGAAGTCTTCGTGTGGTGGTTCATAAGGTAATTAGTTCGTCCCGTCCTACTGTTCGCTCTCCTTCGCCTTGCCATGCCCGTCCAGTCCTACCGACCCCAGCCCGGCCCAGTTCAGCATCTCAGGTACTTTCCTGTCTTAGATAATACTGGATCACTCCGCATGAGAATCAGCAGGGCAGTCTGAGCAGTTCGTGTAATCGTCCAGTCAGCTTCTTTCCTGGCCATCTTGAATGTCAGTCACGCCCCCGGCTGCTCGCAGCATCTTGGTCCCGACCGGCCCGGCTTGTTCCTACTGGCCTCGCCACATTGGATCCGACACAAACGCTGAAAGCCCCCATTTCGTGAAGAGAACATCGGCCCTCCGACCCCGACTTTGGAGATAACCCCAGGTTAGAAACGGATGTCGCACATCTATGCGTCGTCTTTTAGTGTGCATGGTTCAGTTTGGTATCCGCCGTTACCCTAAGCCTGAGAGCGTCGAGTTGCACTGCGCAAAGTACCCGTCGCAGCACAGCAATCCGCATGTCTCAGTATTTAGGTCCGGGTAGGGTAGTATCGCGTGGCTCGTCTCGCATGTCTGCCCTACCGTGACGAGACGGAGGCGTGTGAATTCTGACAGCCATGGCGTAGCGTATCTGCAATGTGCGGCCAGCTTTCTGAGCCGCCGCGTTGGTTGACTAGATTATCGACCGATTGCTCTTAAGAAGCTCTTTGCACGAGCTCTGTCCTTACGATACTCCTCTTTCGTTCCCATTTTCGTTCGTATCTGGGTTTGTTTTTCCACGTCCGTTTCTCTGCGGGCCCGGGCAACAACACAAACACTTTGCAGTACTGAGCTTCTCGTCAATATCCAGTCGCTTGTCTGCTTGCTTGGTCATGGAAACTGCAATTGGGTTAGGGGGAAGCTTTTTTCTTAACTTCCAAAACAAAAAAAGAAAAAAAGCCCAAAAAAAGGCCTCCGCTGTCCACTTGGTCCTGTTCATCGCCTGTCGCGCGTGTGTATGCGCCTTGCTTGGCAGCCTTGCCGTGGCCTCTACTAATTAACGACGTGAAAGCGGTCGTCGTCACATGACGCAACGTGCATGCTGGGTCGGACGAAAATCGTACTGGCCATGCGTCGACGGCCAGCTTTCCAGACTGACGCCGCAGCGGCTGCCGTTTCCTGGCGCCTGTGACTTTCAGCCTTTTGAAGTCCTCGCCACCGAAAATGAATTTGATCTCTTTTGGATGCCTTGCTGTTTGTGCTTGGCTGTGTGCGTGTGTATTGCTTCGCTCTGAAAATACAATTAGAAACATGGGTCTTTTGGTTGGGGCTGAGTCTCCCTGGCCGAATGCCGTTGGCCGTTGGATGCGGGAGCATGCTTCTTGCAAGCGGTCCGTTCCCGCTCTCTCACTGCCGCCGTGTGATGTTTTCTGACAGGTAGCACAAGTTCCACAGCCTCCCGAAGAGATTTTGGCCGCCTTTTCTTCGTGACTGCCGCCTCAGCCCCCATTCTTCAAGCGGCGTGTTTTGGGGTCTGGATCCAGTGCGGCCCGATGCGATTAGCCGCTCGACAACGCAGTCGTTCTCATCCTCTGACTGCGGAAACCAGCCCCCGATTATGCCTCTGAAACACGTTAGGTGAAGCGCGTGGGGTTAACGGTGAAGGAATTGGATTGGCTTCGCCAGCGCAAAGATCTATGGACAAAGGTTATCTCGATTGGGACCATCCTCAGTAGTAGAGTCTCATGGCCGCCCAGTTAATCTATGAAATGAAAGAGCATTTGGTATGCCTGTGACTGAAAACCGCTTCGAAGCTGTAGAAAGCATCAGGCCGCCTGAAAAGATCGGTAACATAGCGAACAAATGACCACAACCAGAACCCGCTCCATATATCCAGTTGCCGTCGCTAAAGTCGCCTGGTCATGAAAGAATAGAAAGATAGAAAAGAATAGAAAGGTAGAAAATGAGTGGTGGGCGCTGGCTGCTTATCTCAAGAGAGTGCCAAAGTCAGAGTTTCAGCTTCTTCTCCTTGCGCCATGGTCTGGGAATCGGGTTCCTTTCTCTTGAAATAAAATATGAGCTTCCCGTTCTTGAAATGTCGCAATGGTAATTTCAAAACTAACCTACGAGTTCCCGTTTTTCTGGCACATAGGACAGTAGCCGGGATGCGTCATGGGCACCTCGGTCGGTTGACATGCTGGTCTCGAGGAACACGGGACCTGTGGAGTACGGACCGAGTGACAGCACGCCGTGTAGTACTGTGTATACGTATTGCACATTTTGAAAGCGTGTTTCGTATGCCGCGAAAGTGCCTGGCTAAAGTCGGCGAATATGACTGTCCTCGGTGCGAAATATAGCGAAGATATCGGCTCGACGAGCTTCTGCAATGCCTCAGCTGAAGATGCAATGCCTCGACTGAAGACCAATGCGTGTTCCTTGAAGAAGAAAACAGAGAAGTGCTTCAAGTGGTGGCGTACGTGTCGAGAATATCCTGTGTGTTGAAGGGTGTTTTTGCGTTGTCTCTGAGGTTGGTGATGTTGTCTTGGTTGTCTCTGCTCATTGAGGAGTTGAAGTCTGAGAAAGAGGGAATCTTGTCTGTCTTATACTTGTTTGTGACACAAGCCCAAGCTTGCAATTATTGGCTCGAGATTGGTGTTCGAGAAAGGTGGGCTGACTTATTCGCCATCGTCATAACGGCCAACTACGCAAAGTGAGGAGAGCCAGTGAAAAGGTATCACACCGTCGATGCCAAATGGAAATAGAAGGAGTTTGGTTGTTGGTTGTTTGCCAATTTTACACGCGATACTCGCGTTGGTAAGGCCGCGGCGAGATGTTGGTACGTCAGTAGTTTTGCGATCTTGCCGCAGGCAGGGCTGCAACCAGGTGGAGGGATATAATGTTAAAGCGGAAGCGGGATATGACAGCCAGTTTGTACCTTGAAAGTCGAGGTACATGTGAGAGAAGTTGGCTGCGGATGCAGAGCGGGCAGATGGTTGATTTGTTCCGCCCCTTGATATGCGGGAGGCGGTCGGGAGAAGCGGTCGTCCTGTGGGGTCGAATTAACGGTCTTGGAGAACCCAACCCATGCAAGCCATCCAATGCACGCCGGTACGTCTCCCTGGAAAGACCAGGAGATGTGCTATGTCCCTTCAGCCTTGAATGACGGCCAGTTTGTCGCTTTTGTTGCTCTTGAAAGTATTAGGAGCCGGCTAATTCGAGTGAGCACACGCTACCGTCGGTGGAATGAGGGTCTCGTGTGCAGAAGACCTTTCTGGAAGACCGAAGACGTTGAATGTGGTAAACTCTAAAGAAAAAGAGCCCCGAAATGCAGTCGAGGGGCGTCAGCATGAATTCGGAGCTGTTGACGCACTTCTTCGCTATTGGTGCCGGGATATGAAAGCTGTGTGGACAGCCCAAGGTCTGAGTCGTTGGCTCTGCCGTCCAAGTCGATCCACTCACGTTGAGGGGGATATTTTCGGTAAAGGTCTTGCCAGCTGCCGCTCTAAAGCCATGGCCTTCTCTTGCTTCGCCGTTGAGAGTCTTCAAGAGTGTGGCGAGGGTAGGAAAGGAAACATAGGACGAGGATCCAACCTCAAAAGCCATCCCATGCAAGTCACTGACTACCTTAGGCAAGTGCGGATGGACGGGGGCGCGCAGGGCAGGTTGCACCTCCCGTGGGTTCTCATTGCCGCATGGCGCCTGACCGCACGTCCCATTCGGGGAATGTGCGAAACAGACGGAACGACAAGCAGACTGGCCAGGGGGAGTGCTTGACGTTGGTGGTGGTCGTGGTGGTGGTGCAGGGCCATGCCGTAGTGGTCAGCTCCCAAGTGTGTAATATGTAGTGGGCGTGCGACGGCCTACAAAGAAACAAATTCCAGGTGCCCGCCCGTCTCAATTTTGATTATACATGCTCGAAGGGTGTTGACAGGCAGCTTGTGGGCTGGTCCTAGTGCACCCGCAGACCAGGAAACCCATCACCTCGAGATGACGGTTCGCGGTGTGGAGTGGATCACCAACGATGTCGCACATGGTCGATCCGCGTCGGGCCCGGGTTAGCATATTTGGGCAAAGCCAATGCTTGAGGTCCTTTGTACTCGCTTGTGTAGCCGTCTATCCGCAGCATACGTGCTTTGCTGTGTCTGTGTCATCTTGAGTATTAACCCGGACGACGAAGCTGATCGTCTATGTAGCCCTGTGGCTTGCCAAATGGCTTGTGCCGGCCAGTTGGGCAAGGCACTGCAGTGCAGGTATGCCGGGTTATACAAACTGTCGCTGAAGCAAGCGTACTCCCAGCCGCAGGGGTGCAAGGAATAAGTTGGATATCATTGATTTGGTCCGTATTCGAGAGGATGGTGGGGACAATATTCGTACAACGAAGGTCCAAACAGCCGAATGAGGCCGCAACATCTCTGACAGGGCGAGGGAGGCAAAGCGACAATGATGCTCCGTGTCTCCCATGCAAGGCGTTTGATTGTGCCCCGTCGTTCCGGGATCGAAAAATGGACCGTAGCAGAGGCCAGAAGAGGCCAGGAGCCAGGAGCTTGAAGCAGGGGCAGGGTAGATGGACTGGCAGTTGATCAGCCGGATGGGCAACAGCCACATCGACGTCCACAATGGACGTCCCTGGGCAGAGACAACCTTGTCTCAGCCAAATCCATTTGTCCATGTCCGGTTGACGGTCCATCACCAGGGTAGCTCGCCAGGTCGATTTGACGTGTAGTTAAATCATGTCGGTATGTCGCCTTCCTGGGCATTCAAGTGTGTTGGAGTTGGATGATGTGCCTTTGGGCCGTCCGACGACGGTAGATGTTGAACAGCAATGAGCAGCGGCCGCTGGTTCAAACAGCACACCTGTGGTGTAGGACGAGACAAACAGATAGCGACATCATCGACCAGGGGCTCAACTTGACAGTGAATAGTGGAGTCGGTAACCGAGGTCAGTCCTCTGTCTGTAGCTCTGTGGCACTGAGACGCAAAGTTGCCGACGCAAAGTTGCCAGTCCAGCACAGTCTTCAACAACGAACGTTTCCTCGAATTCCCAGGTCCGGTCTTGGACCAAGGCCAAGAGAGCCCAGCGAGGTCTAAAGGTGGGTCGGCTGTAATCGTGGCTTTGATGGCATCGTTGGGGTCGGCGGCCAGACAAGAGACCGGCCTCCAGGGATGTGGCGTGTAAAGTAGTGTACTATGCAGTAAGTGTGAGGTCGATTGCAGGGGCATGCGAAGACAGGCCGGCGACGACGGCCATGCCGGCTTCGAGGTCGTAGTCTGCGGCCGACTGAGGCTGATTCCATTGGAAAATTGAGATGACAATGGAGGTAAGGCAGAATAGTGAGCTCGGCATAGAGTCTAATGAGGAAGAGCAGTGAGTGAGGCCAAAATGGCGACCGTGGCTGATGGGAATATCTCCCAGGACCAATTGACATACATACGTACCTGGGGAAAATACATAACCTGAATATCAACAACGGGACAAAAACAGAGAGGCGTCTCTCGATGTTTCTGCGATGAGATGCGACAGGAAAGGACTGGATGGGCTAGAATGGGTGGGTAGGATACCCGTTGGTAGGTATGGAGCATGGAAGATGAAAGAGGCGAGATGAGGCTTGGGAACGAATGGGGTAGGGTCCCTGAGGTACCCGACCTGACCTGACCTTACCAGGCTTACCTTACCTACCTTAAGGTACCTTAGTACCTTCCCTTCCCTTAGGTTCCCTACCGCATCTAAGTCACACTGTGCCTCTTGTGCCTTAAAATGCTGTATCACACGGTGCAGAATTATGCATTCCACTTATTGTCTAGGGGGGGGGGGGGGGGGGTTTCTTTTTTTTTTCTTTCCCAAACTTGTAAATCACATTGTTGCCCACATGCTGTTTCTAATATTCCATTTCAATTCTCACGTTATTTTCCTCCTTCTGTGTGGATGCCAACCCTCTACTTCTCCTGCCTTGGCTTGCCAACTGTGTTTTGAGTCTGCTCTTATACGGTATTAGGCCTCACATTCACATCCACACCCACATCCACACCCACATCCACACCCACATCCACACCCACACCCACACCCAAACCAACAACCTTTGTCTTTTGCTTGCCCAGATGACCATCAAAGTGACCTATTCTGCTCAAGCAATGTATGACGTTTGTTTGATATGAGTTGTTTTGGGCGAATCTGGCACGGATTATCTCAACAGGCTTTTCATCAGGGAAGCAGCATGACGTTTCCTTCCCCGGAACAGTCGATCCGTACCGTCTCAGATGTTCTTCTTTTTGTACCTTAGCCGGGGAAGCCACCAAGGCCTTCCTCAGACTTACGTGGAGGTACCTTATGCTTCTAAGGTACATAGTAGTCATCTTAGTTGCCCACGCCATGTTGGCGATTTGTTAATGCGGCGGTATACGTCCGTATGCTAAGGTAAGGTGGTCGAAGAATTCCACAGCTTATACAACCCCCATTTCGAAACTAAAACCGGTTGGCTGCTTTTGGCACCTTAACAAGCCAGATTCTCTCAGTCTCTGGACCCTCGCTCTGCGGCCACCAGAATTGACGCAGTGCCCGCCTGTTGGTGGTCTCGGAAGCCTTGCAGTGGACATTTCTACTCACCGACTCCAACAACTCATACCCCTATCCTAATTCATCAGACGCCTGTCTAGCTCCCTCCCCTCTCCCGACTGGGAACGCGGCCTTTTCACAGCGGACAAACCGAGTGAAAGAGCAAACTACCATTGATCACCAAGGGTCGTCTACTCTCCCTACCTTACCTTAAGGTACCTTAGACAAGGAATGAGGGGAACAAGTATGTCGGCAACCATCTTTTGCATTCAGGTTGGCTGATGCGCCTCCCGCCTACAGCATGTCTCCACAGCTTCGATGCGGTATGACCTGCGGTGACCTGATCGCCATCGTGATCCTTCTCTATGGCCGATGGTCCACCGCTGCGGTTCTCGGCTTGGTTGCCTTCATGTCTTGGCCTTCCGCTTTGGTTAACACCACGGAAGGGAGCTCCCACCCACGCTCTACGGATGTCAATCTTGCGGATCAGTTCCAACACACCGTAACTGCCCATGCGGCCGAGGTGCGACCTGGCCGCCCCGGCAGTCTTGCCAAGCTTCTTCCATCGCCTTCAACTCCTCTTCGACCGCCTCTTGGAGTGACAGACACAATTCTCGAGAAAGGGACGGATGTAGGACCCCTTAACACCCTATTTCCTGGCACGCCCTTCCGCTCTCTTCGGACCTAGCAGAGTGCCCGTAAAGGCTTTGCTGCTTCCCCCGGTAGCCTGGACCTTTTCCAAGGTTCACCGACTCCGATACGGGCCGTAATCAGTACCATTCTCCTTCATTCAACTGGAATACCCCTAATGGACCTTGGGCTCCAACGTATTCTACCTTGGTTCACGTTACGTTTCGGAACCAGGTCTTGGCGGAGCAGTCACCCACGTACCCGACCAGTGCAGTCGCCGACACAGCCTTCTTCCGCATTCACCAGAAAAGCGTTTTGGGGTTTTGAGTACTGCGTAAAGGAACGGTTTCGGGTTGTGCAAACCGTGATTTTGCAGCTGTCAACGCAAACCCGTTGGCAATCCCGCTATGAGCAAACGAAGCTGTCAGCGTTGACACAGAGATAAGACGAAATAGTAGCATCCGTCCGGCAACCTCGTTTTCTGTTGCAATTTCAAGCGGAAGAGGCAGGGGATCAACCCACTTCACCACTTTGCTTTCGGGGTGAGCATTCCATGCTTGGGCAAAACTGACGAGACTGGCCAGAGGCAGGGATGTATTGCAAATCGTTGCCCAGTCCGTGCGTCAGACTCGGTTGAGTTGCGAACCAGAGCCAGACCTGAAAGTCATCAGTCTGGGCTAAACTTCTCTGCGTGTGTGAGCGGATAACAGTTGGCGGTTGGGGTGGTCAGAAGCATGACAACCTCACCAACATGCGCCCATGCGCCCAGGCGAGCGCATGTTTCCTAAGACGAGCGTCAGGCGGCATTAACAGACGAAAGCGCGAGAAGCAGCCAACGAAACCCCGGCGCAACATTCGTTTTGACAATGCCTTCTTCGCAAGGAATGCAAAGACGAGGTGTGATCGAGGTCGCATCGGCGGTTGCTCTTTCGGTAGCCAATCAGCATCTAACTACCCTGGCATTTAAGCGCTGCATCGACGCCGCACTTCGCTTGACTAACCGACTACATGCTTTCCACAGCCGCCCTCAACTGCACCCTGAGTGTCTTCATACGACAAAAGATTCACGGCAGACGGCAATTTGATCGCAAAACGAAGCTGAAAATGTTATTGAGAAACCGCTCAGGGTCAGACTATATACCCCTTACTCATGCACCATTCCGATGCTGGAGCGACCACCAGACGCGTAGGCGACAAGGATGCCTACAATCATTCACATAGCAACTTCTGGAGAAGGCAACCGAGGAACATGCCTGATACTTGAGCTCTCGTTCATTGGGTATGCGAACGACTTTTGGCCGAGATGACATCTGCATCTCGTCATTGCTCATCACCAACAAAAGGGCAGGGCGCAGCTATCACTCTAGGCTGTATGGCCGTACACGGACCGATGCTTGCGCCAGACGCGAAGCGCGAAGTCGCCGGTGCGCATACTCCGTCTGTCTTTGCCCCCTTGACCTTGTTCTTGCAGTCCTTGGTCCCGCAGCTATTGCCTGAATCCAACCCCTCTTCGTACCAAGACTGCGTCGGCGTGATGCCAACCTTGACCGGCGAAGAGCATTGCAGCCTGCACGAGCCGAACTGTATCCCCGTACGAACTACCACACACGCCCTTTGATAGACCATCGGCACCCCAGAGAAGACTAGACAAAGTATCGTTTGGTACAGTACTTTGAGCCATCCCTCAGCAACTTCACGTCAGCTGCCCGCTAATGCAAGTTCTTATCACCAGGTATGGGTCGAGATTGGGACCATGATGGGAGAAATCAGCAATGAAGGTGCCCCCCTCACGTTGGTGATTACGACCTGCCCATGGGGGCTATTGATGTTCATTTCGCCCCTCCTGGCAGAGAACATGCTGTGCCACCCAGCTTCCCGTCGGTGGCCTTGCTGGCCCAAGATCAAGAAGGACTCGGTGACGGCCCGAAGTTTGCATGCGAGACGGACTCACAACACCATCTTCGGTTCGGACTTGGCTGCAAGTTTCCTGTCCGTTGGTGGTCACTGTCACCCTCCATCACGAGTTCTAGCCGGTGTGAAGTTGCTCTCAGACCAACATGTCGAGGAAGCGGGGTATATTGCAAGTCGATCCACCTCTTCTCATGCGCCCCGCTTTCGCGATGAGATGCTGAAAAGGATCAGGTTTGGATGTCGCGGCCCTGGGCGTGCCTGTCGAGCAAGAGGGGAACGGTGTGCTGACTGCTTCGTGACAAGGCCTGCAGACACCGGTCAATACTGATAAACGATCAAGCGGCGGTTGGTGGTTCGAAAGAGACAGTTTGGGGCGTCATTCCGAGGGGAACTTTGTTACTTACTTCTTGGCAGGTCACAGTGGGCAAGAGAGGACCTCGCAGATGCCCTTGGAGCTTACAGATGTGGGAACTATCTCGCTCGCCTCCTTTGGACGACTGGCTCGATTCGAAGTCGGATAACAGCTCATTGCTGCGAGCTAACCCACCAACAAAGTGCGAGCCTGCAATCATCACGAAGTTGTGAAGTGTACCTGATGGTCGAAATTGGCTTCGAATACCGCATGGCCGGACCTGCGCTGCGATCTGACGCCGATGGCGATGCCACGAGGAATCTCCAACGCAGGAACGTGCCACAGGGCTGAAAGGTTTTCACCCCACAAGAAAATGGCAAATGCAAGGCAAGGCCGATCGATGTTAGGATTCAGTTCCGAATCCCTCAAGCAGGAACGCATGGCACAGCGCGAGGAGCCGTGGCGTGCCATATGTGCCGCCAAACGGCGGCTAACCAACCGGCATAGCATGCGGCCCGGGTAGTCTCGGGAATCCACTCACGGCCATGTCGGCCGAGACAACAGGCGACGAGCAAGAGGCAGAAGAGCGGTTGGTGGATGTTGCCGAGACGGACGAGCAAAGGAGATGAAGGGGTGTGACGCTTTCGGCGCGAAGCAATGGAACCCGGCAGTCCCCGCGTACCCCACACGCACCCGAAGCTCCTTTCCCCCGGGAGCAAGTCGTGGACTCGTGGTGGCATGGCAGCCCCAGCTTTGCCGATTCTCGCCCTTCCGAGAAATCCTCTTTGCGCTCCGGCGCGCCCAATGAGGCGCGACTGGCGCTCCGGGGCCCGGCAACTTGGCTTCGGGTTCTGGACTCTAATTCCTCTGGTCTTTCTTCCTTTCTCCAAGAGCCTCAGCGCCGGTGTTTCTCCACATTTTTCTTGTTCTTCCGGGGTTTTTTTTTTTTTGATATCAGATCTGGTGATGATTTCTCAGAACTTCATGATCGCAATGCCTTGGGACGCAGCCATCCGCCAACAGTTCACTCACCACACAGCACACCCACTCTGTCGACCCGCTTCAGAAGTTAGTAATAGTTTTTTCCCCCTTCCTTGTTTTCTCTCTGCGCGTGTCTCGCTTTTCTTCAAGCGCACCGACCCCGCGTCGGCTGCGGACCAGAGCCAGAGTTCCCGGTCTCAAGTATCAGAGGTAGACTCAGCAGTAATTGAGCCTGGAGGTACACACATTAGACTCCCACCGCCGCGATTACTTTCCCTCCCCATTCTTCGCGTTTCGCCCGCCCGTCTGTCAGACTCTCTGATTTTACCGGTTCTTCTTCCTTCTTCGTTCGCTCGCCTCGACATGGGGCACAGCCAATCGCGGGTCCACGTGCACGCATTCCCTCATTTGAGAAATTGAGCTGAACCTGGGCTTTCAATAGACCGGTCCGTCCAGGTTCCCAGGTCCCAGAGCGAAAATAACCCAAGTCGCAAAGGCCGGCCAAACTTGACACTCGACGGTGAGTCTTCCTGACAAGGGTTTGAAAAGCAACCATGGCGGCGGTGGGTCGCGGATTATTTGGTCCCGTCTCCTTTTCATTTCTGAATATTCATCGACTCTCGTGCTTCTTGGCGGTTTCGGCCTCTTATCTGTGTCTTGTATCCGTACGAGCGAGTTGCATTCTCCGGCACTGAAACACCTCGGTACCCAGTGCTGCGAAACAGGCGCAGATTGGCAAGATCACCGGCAATAGCCCGCAGAGATCAAAATTTAGATCTCTTGGCTGGCTTGTTTTGCATCACAGCGCACCCCGGCCGGCTGAGCAGAGTCACGGTTAACCACCGCAGAGCTACAAGCACATCATTGCCTTTCCTCATGCCTTCGAGTGTCCGTGTATTGTGGGGGGGGGTTGGAGGCGCGCAGAAGCCAATACGGTGTCCCGCCGTCCCATCATCTCCCATCCCATCTGATTCTGTCCCGTCATGTCGAGGCTTGTGTTCCTGCTGCTGCGTAGACATGCCGTCCTTGGCTTGCCACCCAAACCTCGCCACGGCAAGCCGTCGTATGTTACCCTGCGTAAAACAATGCAGTGCAGTACGGGCAGACGCGCTGCGCTGCGCCAGGGAGATGCACGTCGGGGCGACACGCGCACCATTCATATCTCAGAAAGAGGAAAAGAACAACACAGACGAAGTACACTGATGAGAGTGGTAGCTAAGGCACCCCAGTACAGTATCTTTGACAACCCGGGTGCTACCCGGCTGGAGACGGACATGGGCGGCCGGCACCCGTCAACTCACTCACCACCGTCTGACTTTGTGTGTGTCAATCGTGGGCCGGGAAGCTCGTGGAGGGGGAGAGGGGCAAGGTCTACCCTCCGTGTTCCCCTGGTGGTGTTCTCGACATATAAAGTTGGACGGGCACCCCCCCCCCCTTCTTCTGACCTTTGCTCATCTTAAGCCCTCATTCAATCATCGCTTTCCGTGTCTCTCGCAGGAATCAATCTCTACCGCCGAACAAAAGCAGTCGACCCGTTTTGCACCCGTCCTTCGCAACCATCCAAACCAACATACCCCAGAAACCAATAACCGCCAAAATGTCTTCCCCCGTCGACAACTCCGTCTTCCTCTCCCTCGCTCCCACCACCTCCTCCTCCTACCCCTTCAGGGCCCAGCAGCAGCCCACGGCCGTCGCCTCGCCCGCGCCTGAGCCCATCCAGCGCCGCACCTCCAGCGTCAGCAGCGCCGGCAGCAACGGCCTTCGCTTCCTCAAGCTCGGCCCCGTCCATTACGGCGAGCACCCCGACGAGCACAAGGAGGACTGGCACCCCGCCCTTCTCTCCTAGACGATATCATGATTTCTGAGAATGCCAGGGGAAACGTTTGATGCCCCAATAATTTTTTTTTTTTTTTGCCTTTCTTCCAGATAGCGAAAAATCATTCCATTTGGAGGGGAATTCTCAACGCAAGCCAAACTAGGTGCGGGAAACCAATGGTTCATGAACAGCAAAGCAAGCGGCATAGACGGGGAAGTTCGGCGCGGGACAATTTTGTATCATTCTTCTACTTCATGGGAAAGCAAGGTTCTCTCAGAGACGACGAGAGAGGTTGACAATGACTTGTTGTTACTTGGGGGGGGAAACCATATGAACAAAAAATGCCCATTCATTTATATACCGCCATCGGCGATGGGACAGAAGCAGAGGGGATTGCGAAACCCCCCCCCCCCCCCGGGGATATTCACATGGGATGGACGGGAACTTTTGGCCTAGGAACAGGATGAAAAAGAAAGATACTTTTCTATACAGATAGAAAAAAAAAACCCCTCAATCACTCGAGTTTTGAAAAAAAGGCCATACCAGTTGCCTCTTGACACGCATGCTGCTGTGTTTGGTGCATATCCTAATTACCTGGTACGATTGCAACGCCCACCAGTCCAACCCCCAGTCTAATCCGCAAGCTACGATTCGTCGGCTGTAGGAGAAGGTCAGGCGTGCAGATTATGTATGGGCTGGCACTGGGGCAGGGCATGCCGCTTTTGGAGGGGGGTCGTCAGATTCGATGCCTGCCGTGCCGGGTTGAGCGGATCAACAAGGGAAGGAAGATTGGAAGAATGGCATGTGTCAAGCATGGGGGACGACGAGTGGATTGAGACTGACAGACAAAGACAAGACTCCCGATCGCTGGCAAGAAAAGGTGGGCAAAGAAAATGGGAATATTAAAAAATAAAATAAGATAAAAGCCCCACAAAAAAGGCCAAGCTTCATATGTGCATCTCTTCATGCAATGATCTGGCATCTGACCCCGTCGACCCCTCAGAAAAGTGCCAGATGATAAGAAGGCGGAAGAGAGAGAGAGAGAGAGAGAGAGAAAGAGAGGAGGGGAGGGGTGCTGGGCCTGGGGACTGGAACCAGCGCATCCCACACTTATCAGTCAGGTTCCCGTCAACCGTCAACCCCAGTCTGCGCACAACACACGCAAACCTACCGCCCGTCCGGAACACGCTCATCCCTCTCTCTCTCTCTCTTTTCTTTCGTTTCAACCCGCGAGTGGGTTTGGGTTGATTAACTGGTGTGCATCGTGCGGGGTATCTGACTTGTCGGGGCTGGATTGGGAGACAAATAACCCATGAGTGTTTCTGACCAGAGATTGCGCGTTTGCTTGTGGTGTTGCTGGTCTGTTTGCTTGCTAGTGCTCGTTGACTCGTTGTCGGTGTAGCATTTTCGCCTACATCAGACTTACGTTAGATGGACATGGGCAACTAAAGTAAGTGAGAGTTTAAAAAAGGGGATGAAGATAGCGCGGGGGGGCCGGTGGTTGGACTGACGGGGGTTTGCGGTGAGCCACGTGCGGTAGGTGAGAGGCTGATAAGAGACAGAGAAAACAGAGAGAGGCATCGTGATGGGCGCGGCGGGGCCCCGTGGGGGGGGGGGGGGGGGGTTATGCCGAGAATGTGAGCGCGACCTAGCGGGCTCCAGCTATCTGAACATCACTTCCCTCATTTCCTCTCTCCCTACTTATTACGGTTTCTCTTGGCATCTTGGCTTTTGGCTGTGCTGAAGCTGCCCTGCCCTACTTCTTTCTATTTGCCGCGGGGCCAAGATAAGAACAAAAACAACAAGAGGCGCTCCCGCCACCGTACGTACGTACGTACATGTGGGAAATGAATACAAGGCCCCATAACGCGGACCAGACACGACGTTGGAATGCGTTTGCGTTAAGCCGAAGTCTGGTGGTATGCGTCTCGGGAAGTTAATGGCCCTGGTATGGAGCTTATTCGCACAGCTGGAGTCTACTTGCGGCCGAACTTTGGCGAGGGGGTTTTGGTTCCCGTTTTTGGTTCCTCACGGGGAAAAATCCAGGATGCTGTGTGTTGTGGTTCTGAGTCTGACATCATTTATTGCCGTAGTTATTAAAAGCCAGCGGTTTCCCCGTCGCGGAGACCACGACTCGGCATCCCCGGTTTGCTGCCTCCAATTGCGTTTTCGAGCCTCTTGAGAGGGAAAACAAACAACACACAAAGGTCATCCATCCATCTCTGATCGCTGGTGCTTGCTGGCTGTCATGCTGGGACGGAGATGGATGTACGACGGATCTGCGGTCGCAACACCTGTAACCAAGAGTTGGTGGCGGTCCTCTCGGCCCAACGGGCGCGGGACGACTGATGAGTCGAGTTAGAGAAGCATAGGAGATGCGAAAACGCGCGCGCCCGCCCGCGCGCCCGCCCTGGAAATCCCGTAGATGATCATCTACAACTACGGCCCGGGTTGACGTCACTACCAAAAAAAAAACCAAGGTGGGACGCGGATTTCGCGTGTTTCTTTTTTGACATGTGGTCGACGAACTTGTTGGAGGGATGGCCGTGGAAGGGAATGAATGCTCTGTTGATCGGATGCACACAGCAAGAAACATAGCAGCGCGGGCGCGGGCGACACATCTCGGGCGATGGCCCGGCCCCGAAATGCTCGCTCCCCCCCCCCCCCCCCCTTTTTTTTTTTCGTCCGTCACGCGCCAAGATTGGACGAGCCGACCGCCTTGTCTGTCGTCCCAAGTTTTCCCCTGCTGTCTGTGCGGAACTTGTGTCGAGTCTTTGTTCAGAATCGTGCAATCACCTTTCCGGGTCCTTTCCTCAGCTTCAGTTTTGTGCCAAAATTTAGCCTGGGCCGCTGGACTCGGGAAACTTGAAGCGGCCCGCGGGATTGACACAGCTGTAAGGTGGTTCAGTCTGATATCAATCGTCCCGCCCCCCCCCCCCCCCCCCCCCGGGGCCGCTGCGGGAAGCTTGTGAAGGTCCATTGTGCTTTTCGCGCGGAATCGACGTTTGAAGCGATCCATTATTCTTGGCGGTTTTGCGATTCTGTGTTGGGAGCCGCACAGGCGGTGTTGTTCGTTTCTATGTTCAGGTCTTTCCCGGGGGAAGAGGCGCAAGGGGAGTGGTAACCCGGACTCGGCATGAGGTCCGACCATCGTTTCCGTGGTATTCTCATTAGACTGACTGAAGAGTGGGGCTTCGGTTTGAGGGCCTTGTCAAAATCCCACACCGGAGGTGATCGCGGCCTCACGCGGGGGCTTTTCGCGCTCGGTGGTGCCGGTGTACGGGGTGTCCTTCGGGAGACAGAACCGGTATGGGCACGCGATCATTCTGACAGACCGCCAACAGGCAGCAGCAGCAGCAGCATGCACTGCTTCTGTTATTCCCCTCTGCGCCTCGAGATCTTCATCGGAAAAATTCGCCATCCCCCGGAACACTGGAGCACTCCCGACCCCGACATCTTCTATAGACGGCACGGAGTCGTAGTAGAATATTCGTCGAGCCCACAAAGAATCAGTCCGGTTCCGCATACCCACGTCTGTGTCGTTGTCTTCTTGAACACACTTTCGTTCCTTTCCCTGGCGATGTTGCCTCCTTATCCTCCAGGGGCGTGTCACAATCCCAGCTCGCCCTCCAGGAAACCTCGACCTCGGAAACCACGACGTTACAGGTGAAGGCGAACGCGTACCCCGCACCGCCGTTCCAGAGCTCCATGGTTCGCAGATAGGGCATGCTGTAGGCCACAACGTCCGCCGCGGCCCAGAGTATTTCGTGCGTCTCCTGGGCGGTTCTCTCGCCGCAGAGCGGCGAGGTGAGCGCCAAAGTCCGGAGGTTCGGCCAGATCCAGTGGGGCTGGCGCTGGGTACTGTGCGGCAAAGACTTCTTCTTCACACGTCTTCTCGAACAGGACCAGCCTCTTGAGCGAGCTAGGTTGTTTGAGATTTGATGGTGCTGGTGTGAGGCCTACCCCACAACCTGAAGTTAGCAGAAGTCCTGGAGAGACAATACAACTCTTGGCGGGACTCGGAGCCACTTAACGGGTATCTTTAACTACGTCATCGTAATTGTATTGCTGATACATCCAGGCCTCATAATGTATACTTTCCAGCATGGGAAGAAGCCGGAACGATTTCATCCCAGAAGGAATCCTGGAGGAATAGCTGTGTCCGAGTCATCCTCCACAGCTTCCTCTACAGCTGACCAAACCGATCCACCATCGCAACCCGATTCGTCGCAAACATGGCTGTGGTCATGGCCCGGAGTCGAGTGGATGCTTTGCCATAGCAGTCCAGCTCGGTCTGCAATGATTGCCAAGCTGAGTCCTCCGCTCGACGGATTGTCGTCCCACTCGGCTAGGTATCCAAAGAACAGAGACACGGCCCTCCGGATCGTTCTGCCAGATTTTGTTTTTTGTTTTTCGGCCTCGAGAACAGTATGGGTGTAAGCCGTTAACGGTGGCAGCTCCCAGATCAATAGTAAAACTGATATGCCGAATCATCCGCCTCTGTCTCGGTGAATCTGTCGATCAACGTCTTCGGAGTTCACGGTCAGCGTTCGATAGTATTAGACTTCGAAGAACAGACTTCGAAGAACGCCTGCCATTCGCGGCTGACGCATGTGTACTTCAAGAGTCTGCGAGTGGGCGGGGGTGCCTGGAGGCGCTCTGCACTAGCTCTTGGAAGATGCCATTCTTCACCCACGGTGGTGGCCTCTGCCAGTCTTGTTGTAGACATGGTGAGTGTTGTACTCGTGGATTATCTGTGTTGTTGGACGTGGGAGTGAGACGTGTTGAGGTGGGGACGCAGAGATGAAATATGTGTGGTGGCGCATCGACGGAAATTGTGGTTGAGCTGTTTAAGATTGTTCAAGGCAATAAAAAGACAACGAGGCTCCATGCGAACTTGAACTATCAGGCAGAAGGTGGATTTGGACATCAGGGTGAGTCGCTCTATCATGTGAGGAGCTTCAGATGACCTCGGAACGAAGCTAGACCCTCTCTGCCACTCGAATAATAACGAATAATAACGAATAAAACCGAACAAGGTTGTTTCCCTACGATGAGTGCGTATAAAACCCTACTGGGTCAAGCTTGGTAGTGGTATCCGTTGCTCTGGGAACAAGTAGATCTCCATCAAGAATCTTGAAGCAATCCCTGTTTGTGTTGGTTGTAGGCAAGCCACCTTTTGGCCGCCGCTGAACCATCCATATTCGAGCGGCAGCATCGCGTGCCGTAACACTGAACGATTTTCACCACTCCATTCAGGTTCTCTCACATATATGGTCAGCCATAGCCTTTGCAAAGATGGACCCCTTACAATTTTGACGTCGCTGCAACAATTATATCACGGACCTGTGGTCTCGCGGTGCCATCCCATTTAAGAGCAAATCCATCACTATGCCGAATGATGGGGATGGTGAGGTAAAACGACCCGTGCCAAAAAATACAAACGTGCCCGAAGGCCTCAGGACTCACTGTGCCACTCGAACGATACTCAGCTCATGGTCTCGCCCGTAGCTCCTCGCGATTCTTCTCCAATCAATGGGAATAAGTCGCCACGGCCCCTTCGGTGGACCCGGCTGACAACAGGCCACGCCCTCGTGGAACTCGCACCAAAACGTGCGATGGATGGGATCAACGTAAAGCTCGGCCGTCTCCAAGTCCGGGTCCGCAAGCAGGCGCAACAGCGCTTTGAAAGGCTCCGACCGTGTGAAGGCGTCATCTCGCCTCATCATCGCTGCCCTCCTCATCTGGGCACCGACGTGATTCGCAGGGTCGTGGGATAGACTGATCTTGTCGGTGCTCGTCCCGTACAGCACGAGCTTGAGATGGCGTAGCGACCCGTTGAGGATCATGTCCGCCACGGCGGGCGAGATGTGGCTCAGGAAGACGGTGCCTAGACGGCCCGGCGAGAGCTCCAGGTACCGCACGCGGCGCCGGGCCCGGGGTTTGTTTAGTAGCCATGGCGTGCCGTTGCAGATGGCGCGCTCGATGGCGGCGCGGGGTCCGCTGCGGAGGTTGAGGACGAAGCGGTTCTGCTCGTAGAAGATGGCGGAGCCGGCGGCATGAAGAAGCGGATGTGAGAGAAAGAGGTTGTGTGGGAATGGGATTTCTGTGTCCACCGTCGGTCCGACTTGGACAGGATTCGGGGCCAGACAGAGGTAAGAGATGATTTGGTCTCGGATTTCGAGGGGAAGGTCAAAGAACTTGTCGAAGGTGTTCTGGATGACCATCGAAAAAAGTACCAAAGAAGTACCGTTGAACAGGGCTGGAAGTGCTGACAGGACACCTCAGGTAGAGTATGATGCACCGTTGAGTGGGCTAAGAGGCTTCTATCGTGAAGTTGACTTGCCAGACCGGTGGTTGGCTATTGAAGGGTACAGACGACGGGGAGTGACGGCGACAACGGAGAGGTGGGGGAGGGGTTACCAAACTAGTAGCCCCACAGTGGCGATTCCATTCCGCACCTGTTCCCAGAGCCCTGGTCAGTTCTAATTCAACTTCATTCTCAGTTGTCCGGCTTGTTCATTTCCCTTGTATTATGAACGAGGTCTATCATCTTTTGTACCAGTTGTTTGCTGATTATCATCGATGTGCAGTAACAGACTTATTTAGCTTTGGTGACTGATTGGTCTAGTATAGAAACGTTCCTATAGAAATCGTTTCTAAGATTCTCATAGATAATAAGAATTATATAAGATTTAATATTCTGATTTTGCTTCCATTCCTATATTTAATTTAAGTTCAATATTATATCTATCTACTTAAGCTATTAAAATTTTGAATTATAATAAAGAAAAAATAATATACTTTAATAATTAGTAAATCTAGCTTCTATAAAGAAATTTATTAAAAATCTTCTAGTATAAATACTTAGTTATATCGAAATTAACTTGAAGTATAATTTTACCTATAGTATCTCCTTAGCTGGCCGCTTCTGTAGACCCTTGTGATAATGCCCTCGCCCCTCGTCCTTCACCTATTCACTACGACCTTCAGATATGGGTCTGAGATCACGTATATCAGCACAGTTGATGGTTTCGTGGTGTAGTTGGTTATCACGTCAGTCTAACACACTGAAGGTCTCCGGTTCAAGTCCGGGCGAAATCAGGAAGTTTTTCTTTTGCCGCGGAACAAATCATTGGACAGACGGAGTCCCTCTCTCTAGCTGAAGTTCATCAGACCAATACTTTATATATCAGTAGTAGTTCTTCTAATTGCGTCTGCAAAGTATAGTTTACGCTTGATATTTTATTCTAGGAGGAATAGCTTTGAGCAATAACCTGTATTTCTCGACTGCCTACACTACCGCCCTAACTGAAAAATGTCGACTCCATTATTATCCTTATTGCTGTAATTGCCGTCTGCCTGTCTCCAGCTCATTCAGCTAGTCGCGTTCTTGTGAACGTACTAATTAGCTAACACTAAAATAACTCTTGTGCGGTTGCTTGCGTCGATGACTCCTTCTCGTGCATGGTCTCGTTAGTATGACTCTAATTCATGCTTCATCAGAGTAGACTTTCTAAAGTCAGTCACATTGCGTGGTCATCGTCGCACATTAGCACTTTGCTGAAATAGTTGGGACAATCGTAACGTAGACGTAATTTCATTTCATGTCGCCCTGATCCTTTCTACAGTGTCTATGAAAGCCGTAGAAGACGGCACCCGAAAAGCATTCCCTCCCTGCCGAGAGTCATGCCACGTGTCGTGAGTGTGTGAGAGATGGTGGAGTTATAAGGGGGAAGGATGGCAGCTGGAAGAAGGAGGAACTTTTAAGTGCCTTTTGATATCACCTGACCCAAATTATTCGCATCCTGGCCGTATTCTGTTCGGCCACCCAAACGCAAGAAAGTTGAACCAGATACACCGCGATAGAGCGGCCGCGTCGAGTCGCAAAGAGCCATTTGTGGCAAAAACCGAGGCCTTTTTTTTCGTTTTAGTTTGAAACCCCTTTAGCGGGAAGACATGGCCTTGGTCACAAGACGCTTGAGAGCAAGCTCGTTCTTCTTGAGGTCCTCAGCGGAGGAGTCGGTGATTTCCAGAGCGGCCATGGCCTCGGAGACCTGCTGCTCGATCTTGTCCTTCTGGCCACGCTTGAGCTTGAGGGACAGAGTGGGGTCAGAAATGATCTCCTCAACACGGCCAATGTAGGACTCGAGCTGCTGCTTGGCCTCGAAGCGCTTGCTGAAGGCCTCGTCGTTGCTCTTGAACTTCTCGGCGTCTATTGTACTCGTTAGCACTGGTGAATGTCATCTTCAAGGTATCAAAGGTGTACATACCGTTGATCATGTTCTCGATTTCGTGGGAAGAGAGCTTGCCGACGGAGTTGGAGATGGTGATGTTGGCGCTGCGGCCGGAGGTCTTCTCTGTGGCGGTGACCTTGAGGATACCGTTGACGTCGACCTCGAAGACGACCTCAAGGACGGCCTCACCAGCCCTCATGGGAGGGATAGGAGCAAGGGTGAATTCACCAAGGGAAGTGTTGTCCTCGCAGTTGACACGCTCACCCTGGAAAACGGGGAACTGAACGGTCTGCTGGTTGTCGGCAACGGTGGTGAAGGTACGCTCTGTAGGCGGTTAGTCAATGAACGTCGTGCGAGCAAAGAACGTGGAAAACCCTAAAAATATAGAAAAATCAGGGGAACATGACAAAAAGAAAGGGACCAGCGAACTTTTGAGGCAAGGAACAGTGTTTCCGCGAGGAACAACGGGCGCGAAGATGTTGCCCTCCATGGCGACACCAAGGGACAAGGGGCAGACGTCGAGCAAGAGAAGGTCGGCGGTCTCGGCGGACTGGGCCTTGCCGGAGAGGATACCGGCCTGGACGGCGGCACCGTAGGCGACGGCCTCGTCGGGGTTGATGCTCTTCTCGAGCTTCTTGCCGTCGAAGAACTCGGACAGGAGCTTCTGGATACGGGGAATACGGGTGGAACCACCAACGAGGACGATCTCGTCCACGGCAGACTTCTCGATGCCAGCATCCTTGAGAACCTGGGCAACGGGCTCAATAGTGCCATTGAAAGCCTTGGCGTTCAGCTCCTCGAAACGGGCACGGGTAATCTGGGTGGTAAAGTCCTCGCCATCGAAGAGGGAGTCAATTTCAATGGTAGTCTGGGCACCGGAAGAAAGGGTACGCTTGGCACGCTCGCAAGCAGTACGGAGACGACGGAGGGCACGGGCGTCGCCAGAGAGGTCCTTCTTGGTCTTGCGCTGGAAGTCCTTCTTGCAGTGGTCCAGGAGGTTGGTGTCGAAGTCCTGGCCACCCAAGTGGGTGTCACCGGCGGTAGCCTTGACGGTGAAGACACCGCCCTCGATGTTCAGGAGGGAGACATCGAAAGTACCACCACCCAAGTCGTAAATGAGGACGTTGCGGCCCTTAGCAGACTTGCCAGCACCAAGACCATAGGCAATGGCGGCGGCAGTGGGCTCGTTGATGATACGGAGGACGTTGAGGCCAGCGATGGCACCGGCGTCCTTGGTAGCCTGACGCTGGTTGTCGTTGAAGTAGGCAGGGACGGTAATGACGGCCTTCTCAACCTTCTTGCCGATCTTGGTCTCCGCAATCTCCTTCATCTGTGGCGGGGGTCAGCATGTTGCATCACAAAATTCTGCGCAACCCTTGGGGCACATTCGCAGAGATGAAGGGAGAAGAACGCACCTTGAGGAGAACCATGGAGGAGACCTCCTGGGGGGAGAAGGTCTTGGTCTCGCCGAGGTACTCGACCTGGACCTTGGGGTTGCCGTTGTCGTCAACGACCTTGAAGGGCCAAGACTCCATGTCCTTCTTGACGGTGGGGTCATCGAAGCGGCGACCGATGAGACGCCTGAAGAATGGCTAGTCAGCAAATTGTTTTGGCGATTGAAGTTTTTTTCGTCGCCGCGCAGTTTTACCCCTCCTCGGGCGGGGAAAATTTTCCCAGACCAGGGAAAGGCAGTGCAAAGCCGCCAAAGAGAAGAGCCTGGCTACTCACTTGACATCGAAGACAGTGTTGGTGGGGTTCATAGCAGCCTGGTTCTTGGCGGCCTCACCGATCAGACGCTCCTTGTCAGTGAAGGAGACGAAAGAAGGGGTGGTGAAAGAACCCTGCTCGTTGGCAATGATCTCGACATTGGTACCCTCGTATGTCGCAACACAAGAGTAGGTAGTTCCTTAAGGAGAGAGACGATGTTAGTTTGAACGTGCTCCAAGAGTCTGTCTGGATGTTGAGAGCGCTCTTGGCGCTGACTGGTGATGCTGGCCATTCGCAAGAGGGCGGGTGTTTCGTGGTAGCCCACGTTCGTGATGACCTCCCCAGGTGAGGGGCGGGCAGCGACGCAGGGCATCAAAACCATCAAGAGGGGCTCGCGCGACTTACCCAAGTCGATGCCAATGGCACCATCATAGACCTCGTCCGCCATTTTGAAGATTTTGGATATTGCACAAGACAAAGACGACCTGTGTAAGGGGTGGAGGAGGAAAGGTTGGAGGTTTGCGCGGAGGAGGAAGATATGTGTAAAGAAGGCGGGCGGGCGACGTGGGGTCCCTTCAAAAGAATTTCGCTTTCGCACTCAACACAAGCACAACCGAACAGAGATTTTGTCCTGGTCGGCAAAAAATAAATTTCGACTTTTTTTTCTGGGCCGGAGCCCCACCAACCCCCCCTCTAGCGTGAGACTGGCCTAGCGCAATGCCACAAATTCGAGGATTTTTTTGCCCTTTTTCCCGCTGTCTTGGTGGGCGTTATCTTATCGCATCCCTGTCGCTCCTCGATTTTTTCTTTCGCTTCGCCTTTGCTCCCATCGACTTGACTTCAACGGCATTTCAGAGTCTGGTGAATACGGTGGCTGGGTCTCCCATCGCCTAGATTCTCCATGTAACCCTCAGTCAACGCTTTCCTAAGGCGGACAGCGCTGCCAGGACAACGATCTAGCAATACGACGCTTTCAACGTCTGGATTTCACGTCTGGCTCTAACAACGCCGCTCACGAGTCGGCCTGCGAGTCGCCGCCCTCTTCTTGCTGCCGCCCAGAACTCGGCCCCGACTCCAGGTCTGCTTTCCTCACCGCCTGACTCGGCTTGGGCAAAGCAGCCCAGATGCCTGGCAGTGGACTCCCTACCTTCTGTGGCAACACTATCGGAGAACCCTCCCTCGGCTCCCTCTTCCTGTCGGTCATCTGCAACCTGAAGACCGTAACGCATATGTCGGACATCCCGAAAGTCGGACCTCGACCGTAGTAAACCCTCTTCCTCATGTATCCGTCTGCACGTGGGATCTCTTAACATGGGACTGCTGTTTCCGCTCTCAGACGGATTTTAAAGGTCCTTCTAGACTTGTCAATGCCTCTCAAGCGATTGGCTCGGCGGTCTTGCTTGCTCTCGCTCTTCAGACGAACATCCAGCGTGATCCCCCCTCACGACAACTTCCGTTGTCGTTGGCTGAAAGTGGGCTTCTAGAAGCAGATGCGCATTGATAGGCTAATCTGACTACGGGAATTTCAAATCTGTGCGAGCTAGGCAGGGCCCTTGGTGCTTGGAGGGGGAAAAACCCAAGAAAACCAAGGGTGGAGTTGAAGACGCTTTGACGAAGTTGCCGATAGTGGTCCCTTGAACTCGGAGACCCTGAAGCCCTTATCCCGCACCATCATGCCCACAACCTCGATCTTGGTTTCACTACTTAGCCATCTTTTTGAAAGATAATAATAATAAGCCACTTGAATATGGGCTGTCAGCGCCGATGGTTTAGTGGTAAAATTCTCCGTTGCCATCATGCAGCGTCGGGGAGCCGGGGGTTCGATTCCCCCTCGGCGCACGTTTTTACTTTTGGTTGGACTTTGAATCCCGAACTTCCAATTTTAAAAGGAGAAACAGCCCAGGAGGAGACTCAAAAGCTTTTAAACGCACGCGGGAAACATGTCTCGAGCGCCAGGGTTCTGGAGTCAACTCCATATGGGTATATTAAGCAGTATAGACACTTCGTATATTAATTCCGTCTACCGTTCAAACATGGACTCCAGCCACTCCTCTATCCATGGATCCGGGTACTCTCATAACGCCAGTAACATTCTAAACCCATATGAATCACCTCTGAAGGAAGGACACAACCAGGATTTTATAGGTGATGTATCTGTCTCTGCCACAAGCTTCCGCTTTCAGGGGATACATCTTTTGCGGCGATCTTTGAAGTAAAATCTTGCCAGTGTTGCTTGAAAGCCATCACCACAACAAACCAACAGAACAACTCCAGCATGACAATAAGATTTCGAAACGTGAATCTGTAAATACCACCCAAAAAGGAATCGAAGTTGACAAATCGCCTTGGCCTTACGCTCAACGAGTGTTCCAACAGTGAAGTTCGAAACAAGCTGTTGTCGTCTGCGTCGTTCTCAAGCCCATGATAGTAAACCGCCCTGACATCTGCTAGCGTTTTGACAGTGTGACCAATTGTTGCCCTGCTGTCTGGCATGGTTGTAATCATGAACCTCTCGAAGCGGGGAACAACTGCTATCATGACTCTTGCAGTCCTCTTTGGCGGTGGTTGCTGGGGTACGGCTTCTGTCGCGGAGGCAGCATTTCTGCCACGCAGTTCAGCGATGTCGCTCTCGACAAGTTTGGGCCGAGACTTGCCATGCAGTTTCGAGCATAGTTCAATCTGATCCGGGAGGTAACGGTCACCGGGCGAGACCCAAGTGAATTTCAAAATCGAATGTGAGCGTCGAATCTGGACTGCAAACCAGGCAGCATATGAGACGCAGTGGTGTATGTGCTGATAGACATTCGTGATGTCGAGGACGATTTCTTTGGGATGACAGGTCCTCCTTGTCCAGTTCAGCACCGGCAGGACGAGGATCAAGACTGCCATTGCCAGCTTGTCTACCTCGGCCCAGAAACATGGTGGAATTCCACGGGTATGACCCAGCATCGTTCGAACGGTGTACGACCGCATTTCTGTTCGTCTGAAGCCTGTTATGAAATTATGTTAGCACGATCCGATTGGCTCAGCTAAAAAGATGCAACTCACCATCGTCCTTGATGAACTCCTCGTCTTGTTGACGGAGCATCTCTTTCTGCTTCTCGTTGGCGCCAAAGAGAAGCTGAGAAAAGACCCGGTCGGTGAAGACTTTCATGAGAACGCCTCTCATGACGCAAAACCGCTTGGTTTTGCATACCATCAGGTCATCCCATGGGTTAATGTCATATGGATCCGGTCGGGCGATTTCGCTGACGATGCTTTGCAGACGGACGCTGTCTTCGCCCGCCGAGGACCAGACGGAGCCCTGTGGAGGGCAGTTTCCAGCCATGAAAACATGTTTCACCATGTTTTTGACATAGGACGTTATTGAGGCGTAATGATGCATGTAGAAATGGTCGTCGGGCAACCCATTTTCGATGCTCCAGTCGAGATCGAGACGTTCGGGTTTGAAGCCACCAATATCCTCCGGTTTGAGATCCTTTCTTGGACTGTTACTGCCACGAAAGCTTGCCATAGCTTCAGCTCTGATAAAGTATTTCGGTAGGGTTTGAGTAATGATGGGCTGAATACTCTCAAGCAGGCCCAAAAAACCTAACAAGCCTACTCGTGAGTTGATGGGCGTTGTTGATGGTGCAACTTGATGTCTGGCATCAGCTTGGGCATTTGCGGGAACTTATGGATGTCTGGCTACTTCGATGGAAAAGAAACTCTGCATATGTCTCTGTCTTTTCTGACAATGATCTTTCAACTCATGTTCGGGTCTTTCTCCCAAAGAGGTTTCTTGGATACAAGATACAAGAAAAGACGAGGCTCAATGGACATTTGTGCCATTGTGGAGGCCACCTGACATGGCTTGACTTGACTTAGAGAGGTGAGGGACGAGATTGTCTACGTGGATGATGTCGTCGACTTCAGCCAGCACCACGAGGAGTCTAGACATGCAATGACATCTAGAACAAAGACTACATGACCCCCAGCTGCCCTGCGTTCTTTAATATGATGTCGTCAACGAAAACGGAACTTTGCTTGTTGAGAACAACATGCCCTTTATTGAACACCAGCAGAGAGAATCGATCGGTGTTATTCACACCGAGCAGCACGGTGGGAACGACAATAACGTGGAGCAGCGGCAGGAGACGGCGGCTGAAACACGAAGGGTACTCACGTCGAAATAAGCCTCAGGATACTCGCCCTAGACTGAGTTCGGCTCGTCTTCCCCTGCACAAGAGTTGCTTATGAACGATGCCCACAGGTCGTATGCAGCAATACTCTTACTTCAGAAACTGGAAGGACTGTTGACTCGAGGTCGATATTCAACGCACACCTGTCGCTCGCTTGTACAAGGCCTACTTCAGTGATATCAGTCAACTTACTTTGTACCGGTGAAATATGATTGGCGCCGCCGGAAAAGCTTCTGGAATCTCCTTGTAGCCCAATGCCGAAAATACAGAAGCTGAGCGTCGAAGGAGACAAAAGGACGATGTCGAAACAGGGATGCGTCCTTGAGCGTAGGAAAGGGTAGGAGAAGGGGGTCAGTGGTGACTCGGCTCCGGCCAATTCGCCCTCCAAGATGTCGGCAAGGGTGAAGCAAACAAGCTTGGGTTGTATGGCAAGTTCTTTATTTGCAAGTCCTCCGAGGTGGTCGTCAATCGTGGACGGGGCGAAATACTATTTCGCGATGCAGGGTGAGGGCAAACAATCAGAACGCTGGACAAAGGAAGAAAGCAACGGATTGGATGCCTGGCACCGGAGTTTGATGTTCGTAACCTGCAAGGTTGTCATCCGGTTGGTGCGGCCTTCGGAGCGAAAACCCAAAGGCACTGGGCTGCCAACCTCCGTAACCCTGGTTTTGACTGCAGGTGGGCCGAGGTCATCACAACCAGGTCCGTCAAGTCGGTGGTTGTTGCCCACCACTTTCTGCCCTCCAAAGTCCCTAACAATACTGAGTGCCTACCTAGCAAAGGCACTTGGTCACGGAGGCCAGAATATCCTTTCATCACAACCACCTATCGGGTATTTGTGTATCTTAGGGGCGAACACTTCGAGTATGCGTGGACCGATATAAGAATTTGTGTCATCTCAAAGCGCTCTTGGTATTGCTATCTACGTCGCCGTCTTCCATAGGCACCTGGCTGCTGAGGGATCGTGGTACGGGTTCGGTTCAGTGATAATACGGAGTAGTAAATCGTGATTGCGGCTTCGCTCGCTCTCTGGTAACTTCCCTTTAGTGAGGTTCAGCCGAGAGACCCCACTTTTCTGGTCTCTTATCGGTGCGGTTGGCCCGCCCGCTTGGGCATTTTTTTGCGACTGTAAAGGCACCGTGACTGCTGAGCGCAATCCTTCGCAAAACCCATCGCAGCTTCCAATTCCACGAGAACGTCACCACCCGTTCCTGCCGTCTCTAATCCAACCGTCCTCCGAAACCTGCCGCTTATCGCTGACTTGCCTGGCGCAACGTCAGACACTCCACGCTCGCATCGAACTTTGGACGGAAACAAGCAGCCCCCGCGGTAACTTCCCGTCAACACACGTTGTCACCTCCAGCCCTTCGAGCGAAACCCTACCACCACTTCCCTCCCACCCCTCCATCTGCGAACAGCAACCTTTTCACGCCTGGCCGCCCGCCACCGATTCGACATCTCTCCGTCGTCGTTTCTTCAGAGTCTGCCGCAGCCTCCCTGATCTTCTACCCCTCACCAATCGACCCGATAATCAGACCTACCTCAACACCACAACAAAATCATCACGATGGCCACCTCCGTGCAAACACCCACGAACCCCGACCAGCAGGTCGACCTCTCCACCATTCCCATTTCCCCCGAGGGTGCTGAGAAGAGCGAGAACAAGGAGAACGCTACTGACGGCAAGGACGTCACCGTCTTCCACGACAAGGAGAACTTCAACGTTAAGCACCCTCTTCAGAACAAGTGGACGCTCTGGTTCACCAAGCCTCCCAGTGGCAAGGTTTGTTCCCTATTCTTCGAACGCCGAGTCAACTCCCGCGCTGATTAGACCTAGGGTGACAATTGGAACGACCTGCTGAAGGAAGTCATTACCTTCGACTCAGTGGAGGAATTCTGGGGTGTCTATGTATGTGCATTCTCCTTCGCCGTAAACCCGCCCTCTCATTGACCCCTCGAAAACAGAACAATATCGCTCCCGTCTCCGAGCTGGCCCTCAAGTCAGACTACCACCTTTTCAAGGCTGGTGTCCGTCCTGAGTGGGAGGATGCCCAGAACAAGCACGGTGGCAAGTGGTCTTATCAGTTCAAGGAGAAGCGCGCCGTCCCTATCGATGACCTCTGGCTGCACGTGATGCTGGCCGCCATTGGCGAGACCCTCGAGGCTGAGGACGATGGTGAGGTCATGGGGGTCGTTGTCAACGTGCGCAAGGCCTTCTTCCGTATCGGTGTCTGGACTCGTACCATCGGCAAGAGCATTGCCGGCCGTGGCGATGGAGATGTTGCTGGCGGCAAGGGCCGTTCTCAGGATAAGGGCCGCGAGATTCTGCTTAACATCGGTCGCCGGTTCAAGGAGATCCTGAACCTGCCCGCCAACGAGGCGGTCGAGTTCTCTGGCCACACGGACAGCGCACACAGCGGAAGCAGCCGTGCGAAGGCCAAGCACACCGTCTAAACGGACACGAACTCGGACAATACGACACACGACTTGCATTTTATCTGACCGAATTGCTTCTTCCTTGCGAGATGATTCCGAGTACGTCCGCATGATATCACTCCTCGCATATTTCTCAGCCAACCTTTTTGCCTGATGCTGGTGGGGATACCAAGTACCAGGCATTGCTATGCATCAACGATAACGCATTTTGAGGGGCGAAAAAGGTTTTCTTATGATAGTCTTGGGAGCACCCCGACGAAGGCGTTGCTGAGAAAGGAAAAACAGTGGCTTTTACTTCTAGACGGCCATGATCGATATTACATAGGCGGATGCGAAAAGCCGTAATAGATACCTAGGTTTAGGCCAGTTTGCGTGCTTGGTGCTTACTGCAGCGTGACGACGTCTCTCAATCAATATTTTATCTATCTCGAGTCTATGCACGTTTCCCTAATTAAACATGTATGTGCCTGTTTACAGATGATGCTACACATATCAAATACGATTACGTTTCGTCACCACTAAATTGGTCCTCGAAGACCGCCTGGACCAACTGCTTCTTATTGATCTTGCCCATGGCGTTGCGGGGAATATGGTCGACGACCATCAGCACCTGAGGGATCTTGTAGTTAACAAGCCGATCTCGGAGGGCCTTCCGCATTTGCATGGGCGACCAGTGCGGCACCACGTCCTTGTTGAGGATGATGACGGCGCCGACCTTGCTGCCCCACTTGCCCGAAGGCACGGCGACGACGGCCGCCTCGGCGACTTCAGGGAGCGACAGGAGCTCGCGCTCGACCTCGAGCGCGCTGACCTTCTCGCCGCCGGTCTTGATGATGTCGGCGCTCTTGCGGCCCTGGATGAAGTACATGTCCCCCTTGGCCCACGACGCCTGCGTCGGGTTCAGCCCCGCTCCGTCGACGCGCCGGCGCACCGCGACGTCACCCGTCTTGAACCACTTGCCGCGGCCGTCCTCGCCCTCGACGAACTCCTTGGCCGTGGCTTCCGGGTTGCGCCAGTACTCTTTGAAGATGGTGGGGCCGCGGAGCTGGATCTCGCCGGAGCGCTCGCGGCCGGTGGCGGGGTCGATGTCTTCGCTCGGTGGGATCACGACGCCGGTGTCCATGTCGACGAGGCGGGCCTCGACGCCCGGGAGGGGCCAGCCGACGCTGCCGTCGACGCGGTCGGGGAAGTCCAGGCCGCAGGACAGCGCCATACCAACCTCGGTCATTCCGTAGCGCTCGAGGAGGACGTTGCCCTTGGACAGCGTCTTCCAGGCCTCCTTAATCGGGGTCGGCAGCGCGGCGGAACCGGAGATGGCGAGGCGCATGTGTTTTGGGGAGACGGCTTCGCGGGTGGGTTCTTCTGGATCGAGGGGCAGGGCTTTGTGGGTTGCGAGGAGGCGGGAGTAGACTGTGGGCACGACGGTAAAGAATGTGACCTTTTCTCTGGGGTGGTGGTGTCCGTTGACGCCGTTGGCGCCGTTGGAGCCATTGGGACCGTTCGTGGTTATGAACGGCGCAGCTAGGCGTTTCCAGACGGCATCGGCGTTGAAAGGGAACATAAACTCGATCGTGGAGCCGGCGAGGAGCGGGGTGAGGACGGCGTTGACGGTGCCGTGGATGTGGTGGAGGGGGAGGACGTGGAGGAGGTGGTCCGCGGGGGTGTAGTTCCACGCCTCGATCAGGGACTTGGATTGCGCCGTCAGGACGGACTGAGGGAGCAGGACTCCTTTCTGGTACGTGTGTTAGCTTCTGTCAGAATTGACATTGAGGGGTCCATTGGTCTTCGAACCGGTCTATTGGTGGTGCCCGAAGTGTAAAGCATCATGCCCGCGCCGCCTGGGTCTGCGTTGTCGAGCTCGACCTGCTCATGCGCGGCACCCCCAAGGTGCTTTTCCAGCTCCAGCTGGGCGGGCTTGGAGGCGAGCTCGGTCGCGAGGACATCTCTTGCCTTTGCGGCGAATTTGGCCGAGGATACGAGCAATGACGCTTCGCTTTGGTTGAGGATGTACTGGAGCTCGGCAGCGGGGAAGGCCGGGGAGAGAGGCACGGCTATGGATCGCGCTGCGAAGGCGGCTAGTAGGGTAACTGGGAGGACACGAGTGTTAGAGGCACCGGCGCATTGTATAATTGTTCTTATCCAGAAAGCAACATTTCCGGAGTTGGGTAATTCGCGCTCCGTTACAGCTTACCTACATAGTCGTAGCTGTTCTCTACTAGGAAAGCGATGCGCTCGCCGTTGAGGTCCGGCTTGCCGGCCGAGTCCAGCAGCTGGTTCCGGGCACGGCGCACGTCGCCAAGAAGCTCTCCGTACTTGAAGCGGCGGCCGGACAGGGAGTGGATCACGGCCGTGGACTCGGGGTCGTGCTTGGAGATGGCCTCGAAGAGAGGTAGTCTTGGAAGGGAGGTGGTGGAAGCCATTCTGAAGGGTTGGGATGCACGCGCGGCGAAGGATCGGGGGGATGTGAGGAGGCGGTTTGAAGAGCTGAAGCTTGAACTTGAGCTTACGGACAATGCTCCGGCGGCGGCGACGGCGGCGGCGGCTCGGATGGATGTTGTCGATGCTCGGGAGCAGGAGCAGCAGCAGCCGGGCCGTCGTGCTACATTCCGCAAACCGGAGGCCAACATGGGTGGGGGGAAGGAGAAGGGGGGAGAGGGGAAGGGGAGGGGGAAGATAATATGATATGCGTTGCGGTTTCGTTATCAATGGCGTTATTGATCCAAGGGGGACCGGGACACGGAGGTGATTAGTTGGGGAGGGGTGACGGACCCCGTCGGTGGTTGTTCTCGGGAGTCGGAATGGGTAAGGTAGTCGGAAGTTAGCTGTGCATTGCAGCGTTGGATGGTGGTCGTGTTAGGCGAATTTTTCCTTGGTTCATTTGTTGCTGTTGCTGCTGCTGCGAGGCAACGGCGCTGTCAGGTCCCGGATCGGACTTCTCCCTGCAGGACCGCCGGCGGGATCTGTGCCGAAGACCGGACGGAAAAGTGTGGCTTGCTTAGCGGGGCGTTGAAGGGGATTTTCTTGGTGCATGTTGTTTCGTTTATCTGCCCGTGATGGTGCAGTGGGTTTGAAGAACAGACAGTGAGAGATGGAGGTGTGCGTGCGCCGCGGGTACGGTGCTGGTCTCCGGGAGCTGGTGTTCCACTCTCTCATCCGACTTCTTGGGACGCATGCTTGTATGGGTTTATGTATTTATGGATGGATGGATGGATAGATTGGATGGGGGTTTCCAGTCCCCCCCCCCCAAAAAAAGGCTCAGAAACTATACACCAAACGAAGATGGTAGTGTTCAAGTTATTAGGCGTTGAAGGACCCGGTCGAAGCAGCCGACCTCTTTCATCATGTGTCTATCCGTCCCTCCATTCCATAGCGTCACCCTCACACTTCGGACAGCAGTACAAGTATCTTGGCCGTGCATGTCGCCTCAATTCCGCCCCGTCTCCTCTGGTACGGATACCGCTTGTCCTGCCCGTTGCCGGTTCTTCGTTTCTGCTTCCCTACCTCGCCCTGCAGCTTGCTGCCGCTGCAAAGGCACCGCAACCACACGTCACTTCCGCAACCTCTTCTAAGTCGTGCTTCGATTTTCCCTTGTCTTGTTCCATGTAACGTCCTGTGATGGCCGGGGAGATTTCCATCCCTTGACCCCCCTGCCCTCGTGCATTGGCGATATTGAGATTCATAAAAGCTTGGGAGAAATGTATACTCCGCATACGGGACGGCGTAGTTCCTGGGCTTATCTGGACGGGCAGCTTTTCTACTAATCAGGTGCCAACGGCGCCTTGCGCCAAAAGCGGAGCGGACGATATGGCCCGGCCGCCCGAAAGCGCCTCTCTACCGCAGTAGAGTCTCTCCCGTCTCCCCTTGTGCTCTCCAGCAGGTTCATCTCAAGACAGAAAGTGAGAGAGAGAGAGGGAGAGAGAAAGCGGTGGATGCGCGGTGACGGTAACGAGCGGGGGCGACGGTGACGGGGGTTGGTCAATACGCGGTGAGCGTTGCTCTGACTCTTTGTTTCTCCATACCCAAGGTAGTACCTACGCCATACGGGCGGTAAAGATCCAGTCTCTGCTGCCGCTGCGTTGGTGGACGGTCACCGCGTTGCGTTTTCCCACCCCCCGCTTCATTCTTGTCACGACGTCTTCCAATTGTCTTCTAGCCCTTCTTCCAGCCCCGGCCCACTCTTCCGCGCTAGGTTGTGTGATTCCTCTCGTTGCGCATTGGCGATGTGATGGGATGAAGCATGGGGGCCGGAAGATTGGGAAGAAGCAAAGAAGGGCGGTGGACATAACAGCAGCTGTGCAGCAACATGCAAAAGCAAAGCTACAGTACCTCTCAACCACCTCACCTCTCACACTTCAGCCCACCTCGGGGGGATGAAGGCGGAGGCGGGCGATGGGCCCTCCTGGCACCACGCACCTGGGTGCAAAAGCACACACAAACTGCCACCCCGGACAAGACGGCCCAGCGTGCCTCCGTCACGGATAGGTTCTTGACCTTCTGGTGGAGTCTGCCGGTTACCAACCGGAAGGAGAGACGCAGGCTTCCAGGACCGCTGATTGGCCACACACGTCCAATTGCCATGTTGCCTGCCAAGCCCATCCCGCATGCCGCTTTCTTCTCACCGACACACCGAAACTTCCCAAATGGACCCTCCTGGCCGGGGGTCTCTCTTTTTTTTTTTCCTGGACTATTTCTGCCACAACAACCTTGCATCACACGTTGACCGTACCTGAGCTTTACCGCACATTCGGTCTGCACAACAGCAAGCAAGAAAGCACCACCACCACTAACAAAATCCACACCGCGTCGAGCCGTATCCGTACCTAGACCAAAAAAAGCCATTGGACTAGCAAATCCCTATCCAATACACGCGCAACTTTGCTTATTCCCTGTCGGCTTGTTTTGGCCCTCTGCTTGCCTATCTGCTTGCTTTGGCCACTCGAGACGCTCTCTTGCTGCTCCAGATCCAGTCCACACCGGCTCCAAGGTACGCAACAACCAGGCACCTTGCTCACCTCCTTTTTGCGATACGCCTACTTCAAGTCCACCCTCTTCTCTCTTTCTTTTCTCCTTCCCTTCCCCTTCCTCTTCTTCTTCTATTCCCCATGAACACGTTCCGTCCCTTCGTCGGTAGGATCGGGAGTAGCTTGACCGGAGGAAAAATACCACAATCGACGTCTACACAAATACCGACACCAATGTTGCGCAGATACGCCCTCGGCTTCTCGGCCTCGGCCAGACCCCACAACATGTCTTCCACCACTCCCGTCGAGGACGCCATCCGGGCCAAGGTGAGAACATTCTCTTCTACTGTCGTCGGTGTTGCGCGCGCAGCTTTGGACACCAAGACGTTGCTGACTCGTGGAATAGATCAATGCCGCTCTCTCCCCCTCCACCCTCGAGATATACAACGACTCCCACCTCCACAGCCACCACAAGGCAATGCAAGGCAGCACTTCCAAGGAAACCCACTTCAGGTACGAATTGCATCTTCTCGTGTCCAGCCGTGAAGAGCACTCCCACTAACACCAGTTCCCCAAATAGACTCGTCATCGTCTCCGACGCCTTCGGCACCAAGATGCAGTCCGCTCGCCACCGCCTGATCTACGCCCTCCTCCGCGAGGAGATGGCCCGCGAGGGCGGCATTCACGCCCTGCAGCTCAAGACCCTGACGCCTGAAGAGGAGGAGAAGCAGAGAGAGGCCAAAGCAGCCAAGGCTGCTGCTAAGAAGGCTACCGAGGAATCCGCCCAGTCGTCCGACGACTCGGCTTGAGGAAGCGAAAAACGATACCCCGAAAAGAACACGCTTGGAAATGCTACAACATTTACGACACGAGAGACGAATGAACCGACAGTTTAAGGAAAGAGACATGATGGGACAAAAAGAAAGAACGAATACCTTTGGGAAACCATACCAGGCCGAACGGGTGTTAAAACCATGACGGAGTCACATATGCTTTTCTTCGCTTTGCTGCGAACGAACGAAACAACGTTGATTTACTAATCTGATTACGAACGAAGCCCGCCGAAACTTGCACACCGGATATTTCCGTCTTTGGCGCATGTTTTCTACAACCAAGTTGGGGGGAATGCAATAGATAACCTTCAAAAGACTCTGCAGAGAGCCGGTCGCACGCGCGAGAAGAGAAAAGAAGCGGCAACCACTAGATCCAGTCTATGATAGATTGATTTACCTGAGCAATTCAGAGTACCATAAACTTTTCGGCCCCGTACATTGATAGTCTAATACTACTTTACTACTCTACACAGACAAAAACATTCGCGAACCGTTGAGGAGGGTATCGTACATTCATTGTGAAACAAGCCAGCCAAACTCTTTTGCGCGTCTGTAAAAACAGCGTGTTCGCTCCCAAAGTCTGTCTTCATCAAAGTCTCTGGACCAATGCCTTACGGATGATTTGGCATCAACCCGGGCGTGGGTTCGATGTGCTGCAATAACTCCCGTGTTGATGCACCATCTCCGTAGGACAATTCAAGCATCCCTGCCGTTGGGCGCGGGAGTGGATCCCGGGAGTCGGCCTTCCCTGGCCAGTTTGGCAATCTTCCTCTTCCACCGCTCATTGTCCCTCTGTCTTTCCGCCTCCGTCTTCTTGGGTTTCTTGACGCGGGAGTCCTGAGTCGAAGTAGACAAGGTGCTGCACATGCTATGCGCCGGACTGTGCGGCGCCGGGCGAGAAGAAGCTCTCAGGTCGAAGGAAGGCGGCAGGGTTCGACGGACGGGAGGCTTCTCGATCTCGGCTCGAGGCGACGGTCGTGTGGTCCTCGGTGCTGGCGGGGGTGTCTCTTCGACAGTTGCGGTGCGCAGGCGTTGCGGGGAGGTGGCATTTGTCTGATTGGTGACAGACGCCCCTTGTTGTGGAGTAGTTCGACTAGAGAATTGAGGGTTGTGGCCATCCGGGCTCTTTTGTTTGAGAGAAGGACCCTTCTCAATGACGTTGGGTGGTGCTGGGCGAAGTCGAAAGTTGCTAGAGAGGAAAACGATGTTATCATCTTCCATGTAGATAGGAGCTTCCCGATGCTGTGTCTTTGGCGTTTCCGGTACGTGCGGTGACCGAAGCTCCTGGTCTGTCATCCGCTGCTTGACTTTGTCTTGTTTGGCGGGGCTCGGCTTAGGCTCCGACTCAGGCTCCGGCTCCGGCTCCGGCTCAACAGACAAGGTCTCCACGATGGGAGATGTGGTCGCCATGTCCTGTTCATCTATGGCAATCACTTCTCCGCTCTGTGATGGAATCTGGTCCTCAAAAACACGCCTGGCTTTAGGTGGCGATATCTGAAGAGCTATGCTGGCAGCATCTTGTGCTGGTTTGGCGCGGTCCGCAGGCGGAGGAGTGGTGACATGTGAGATGTTGCTGTTCTTCGTTGATGTCGTCGGTAGCGCTATTGATGGTTTGGTGGTGGCTGGAGATGGCGAAATGTCCGGTGGAATCGTTCCCTTGGCGGAGTTTGACTCCTCGGGGTAGAGCTCGAATACTCGACTCAGGTTTGCGACTGTCACGACATTCTTCTGGAAAACCGGCTTGTCCACATTATCGACGTACCATCTTATGGCTGTAATCGGCTTCTCGCGGGCACCTGACTTATCCAACTCGTCCATATATTGTATGTAGCCATCTCCGAACGCCCGGATGAAGTCATCGTAAAGCCATTTCGGAAGCTTTTTTTTGCGCTGAAGGTAATCGACCACCATGCATGCCCTGACAAAATCCATGAGGCTGCCCGAGTAAGTAGGGTAAGCGGTACAGAAAGCCCCGAACGGGTTTCGCGTGAAGTGCGCCGCAATCGTCTCAGCTGGAGGAAGTGCTGGCTGTGGCGATTCAGGGAGATCGTCTTCGCTGTCCTCGACTTTGGCTGTCGGTGAATTATCAGCTCCGAGTAGTTTACGAGGTTGCTCGAAACGTGCTGCCACGGCCTTGGCAATCAGCATGGCCTTCTCGTCTTCCTGCTTCTTCGTCTCTAGCGCTCTCTTCTCCTCCTTCACTTGTCGTGCTGCCTCGGCCACGAAATCCATGGATCGATGGATGAGTTCCATGCGGAACGACAGCTTCCCGTTCTTCTGCACGGAGACTCCGCGACGAAGGGGGCCGTCTGGCGCAGACCACAAGCTTCCCAGAGCAACACCCCTCTTGTCTGCAAGCAAGGTAATGTGTTTCAATGTCTGTAGGCTGTCTTTTGAAAGGGTTGATCGAAGGTGCTGCAGATCAGTTGGAAGCCATTCAACCCTCGGCTTCTCCGCTCCGTAGGTGTCGTCCAACCAAGTCTTGAGTTCGTTCCTAGACACCTCAACTTTCGACGCTTCGCCCATGTGAAGGCCTTGCTTATTGCCGCCCTGTGGCAGGTTTTCAGAGGAGTTACCGCTCATTTCAACGTCCGCAGCCATGATCAAGCCGGAACGACCGGCTCCTGAAAGTGAATACTGGAACTCTTGGTACATCTGTCGCTCCTCCTTGAGACTTTTCGCGTTGTTTGTTTGTTCGAAAACGCTTGCGTCGTCTGTTGTCTCCTCAAGAATTTCCTCTTCGCATGACTTCTCCTGCACAAGTTGATCCTCCAACGGCTTTCGGGATTCTTCGGTGTAAGTTGACGCGATACATGGGCCCGAGGATGGCGGCAACACATTTTGACGAGGCTGAGAGAGCGGAATTATGGGCTGTTTTCCGGGCGTTGACGCAGATGAGGACCAGTCAGCAGCAGTGATGACTTTCATGCTTCGCCTCTTCTTAGGGGTAGACGACATCGCGGTGCTCTTAGCGTCGCTATAAGTCGATGCAATCATATTGCCCTGGCCGCACGGCGGGCTTGTGACAGCTTGAGAAGCCCTTAACAAACGTGCCGCAACCGTCCTGATACGGGGTGTTGCTTGGTTGATGGCGTCGGGGATGCACGTTTCCATCTCATCTTCACCACCGGCGCTGCTTGAAGGGAAGGTACCAATTCGAGGTCGCTTCAGGTTGGGCTGGAGAGAGTTGGTTGGCGGTTTGTATCGCTTTTGGGTGAGAAGTATGGGGGAAGATGGGCACTGCGGAGGGCTGCTTGGGAGCCCTGCAATTGGTGACGGCACCGGGAACTGGCTCTCGATTCCGATTTGAGACCTGATGGAAGGAGCAGGTGACGAATCCCGAGCTGTCGAGTTTCTACCTCGCTCTGGAGATAATGACCACGATATTGCTGATCCCGGAACAGAAGATGGTGACCCTGGTGCGGAGGAATCAGGTGATATCTCGCCTTCATCAGACAAATTGTTGACTTTTCTTGATGCCCTCAAAGAGGGAGCGCTGGAGACTGGCGCCTGTGGTCTCTGTGCTGGAGGTGGAAGGGTGTGAGCTGCATGGAAGTGTTTGAGGCTTTGTAAAACTTCTGGGGGCACATTTGCTGCTTTGTTGCTGCCTTTGAAAGCAACAGACCAAGAATCCGGGCGGTCCAATAGCTTTTGTTGTTCTTTGGGGATTTTTGTGAGATTCCGGGGGATTGAGGATCCGCTCAAGAGTACTTTGAACGATGACGGCGTCTCAGGAAAGCCTGAGGTGCTCCCCAAGCCAGCCATCGTGATGGGTGTGAATGGTGTCGCCAGTTCTTTGCGCTAGGTAGTCGGGATCTGAGTTGTAGCGAGCAGGTGGGTTGTTCAATGTTGATGGGAAATAATGGGGACCTAGGCCAGAAACGAATTGTGGTCACCCCAGTAAAGGTGAGTGTTAATATCTCATTGGAGTTGTGAATCAATGCCGCACCAGAGTGACAAAAACAACGACGCCAGAAGGAGGTCTTGTCGTTAACATAACCTGCCTGGGGTGACGCGCTGGACCCCTCAGCCCGCGTTTTTTGGTGTCCAAACCTTCCCCCATCTCGGGGCGGATCCAATTCACCTTAGCAGCAGGATAGCAGCCCGCCTGCCACTGCGGGGTGCTGTCAGTAGGCAGTTGTGGGGCACACCCAAGTTGCCCTGCCCTGGTCCAAGCTTCAGTCTGACGGGAGAGAAAGGAAGGAATGGAAGACACTGTGAACTGGTGCTGCCCTGCCCAAAAATCCAACCAATGGGAAAGTAAGATACGTTCCTTACCTCCATGCAAGTGGATCCGGCTTCTGTCGGAATGGGTACCGGATACATCCACATGCGCTGCGACTACCACTGCATTACTGCAACGGCTATTAAGAATTCCCCAGGAATCCCCTAAGCCAGGCATTTCGAGGTATCGTACACACCATCTTTGGTAACCTAGACTTGCAGTTTCTCCAACAACTTTCAACCGCCAACTTTACCTGCCGGGCGCGAGCTTCGTCATCCCCCGTTTGACGATTCAACCCAAATTGGCAGCCGCTGGGCCACGCAGGCCTAGACTTTGGAGGAATAGCGCTGGCTGGTTTCGCAGTAGCACACGGATGGCCCGCCTCCAAAAGACTCCCAGTGCCGACTTGAAGACATTAGCTCGTCCTGCAGACTACGGATACCTAAGACGACACACCGCACCCGTTTCTGCTTCGTCGCCTCACACGACTAAGAACCTGACCTCCGCCACGTCGTTTCTCCTCCTCGTCACCTACGTCTCTCCTTAACCTTGATCTTAAACCGCGACCCTGCCGAGGAAGACCATTCCGATACCTTCGCATCCTTTACGACCGAAAGCCTCCTATTTGAGCGAAACTTCGACAAAGTCATACACCGAGTTCCCCACCGTCAATAAGCATATTGGAGCGGGTTCGATTGGGCAGGAGTTGATCACGAGGAGAAGGTCTACAGTCAAAGAAGTCTCACTTGATCACGCCTCGCAGCAGTCGTCATGTCACTCTGATAACGAAATATGCATGCGCTACTCCCGATGCTGTAGAAATACACACCTGTCGAACCCCTCGTCGTCATAGCTGCCCCGCCCAAAATGGCTAGCAACAATGTCCCGAAACCGAACTCCCCAGCAGTCCTGTCGACGCCTCCGAGCTTCAGAAGTCGTCACGATTCCATCAACTCGATATCGACGGCCTCGCAGGCTGACAAGGATCAGTTGGCTCACACTCTTAACAGGATCCATACCTCCGCGAGCCAGTCCGACTGCTTGACGACCTTCAACGACTTCGCACCCCCTCCTTCCTCTCTTCCAGCGACCGAAACAAAGGCTCTGACCGGCGAGTTGGTTCAGAATGGACTTAGCGGACTTTACAGTCGCCTCAAAGAGGCTGTTGGTGCCGTCGGCGCGAGGGCGCAGGACGCAGACGATACAGACAGCTTCGACGCCGCTTCAAAACGCAGCACTAGCACGACGACCACTTCAGTAAGGACTCCGACGGCATCGCTTACCCGAGTAGAGATTGCTGCAACTGGCTCCTCATTCAACTCTGCCATGACGAGCGATGGCCCCATGTCGGCTACAACCCCCTCGGGCATGAATACAGCCATGTCTGATAGCCAGTCTCAGCCACCCCAGTCCTCCAAGGCGAACTCGATAGCCGCTATGACTGCTTCCAAGTCGAGCACATCAAGTCGACAGAGTAGCCTACCCAGTGTGTCTAAAGCGTCAGCCGTCACAGCTATCAATCCGGAGGTTGCGCCTGCCACAGCGACAAGAAGCTTGGCACACACAGAAGATGGACCCAGTCGACCCTCAGGGAGGCGAAGCATTAGCAAACCGGATTCTCGGCCGCTAGTGATCGGCTCTGAAAGCTCCCACAAGTTCGATGTTCTCGAACCCAAGCCCTCTACTGCCCTCGACCGAAGCCATGCAAGTTCTCGACCCAGGCGGGAAGACGTGGCTGGTGTTGACGGTCCTGCGGAGAAGCCTTTAAGTCCTATTAAGACGAGTGCTCCGCCGCTGCCTAAGCTGCATACAACGGATCCTCGATCTCCAGTGTCTTCAGCTGTATCAATGCTTTCTGCTCCCAAGCGACCGGCCGTTATCGACCGCATCAGTCGCTCAAGATCACCGGGGTATGCGCCTTCACGATCATCATCTATGGAGCATGTCACAGCAGAGCCAAGTCCGATCAGTACCACTGCACACGACTCGGTGTACCATGATTCCTTCGCCCACGATTCTCAACCAAAGCAAGGAAGGACTGGTGTCTTACGAATTCCTGGTACAACAACCAACGAGGGCGCGCCGGAGCAAGTCAACGCAAGGCTGGATCGTATGCGACGTCAGGTGCTGAGCAAAGAATTCTGGATGGCCGACGAGACTTGCAAAGAGTGCTTCATTTGTGGACAGCCGTTCTCAGCATTCAGACGAAAGCATCATTGCCGAACTTGCGGCTGCATTTTCGATTCGAAATGCACCTCTATCATTCCGGGCTCAAAATTTGGAATGACGGGAACTTTGCGAGTTTGTAAAACATGTCTAAAAGTCATCAACCAGCGCCTATACGAAGGCAGTGGCTCAGAAGACTCCGGGGACGACTCGTTTCTGCCGGCTCTCTTCCGTCAGACGAAGGCCACGCCTAAAGTCACCCAAGTTGAGGCTGAGGTCACAGAAACCAGTTTCGCTGACAGAATGGAGGGTTTGGATGATGCTAGGTCCGTCCAAACGCCCATGATGGCCATTCCGGCAACCAGACGAATCAACGATTCAAATCGGAATTCTGCTATTTTGGAAATCGACGCGCCACAACTCAGCCGCCCGAGCTCGTCTCGGTCTCTTAGATCCTTGACTTCCGCCAATCGTCCGCAATCGTCAGGCCACAGGCGACATCATTCAAAGCATCACAACAACTTCCTTGCGCGCTTCAAGCCGATGCCGACACCGGACGTTGACAGAGCTCCTTTTCGCAAAGGCATAACCGACGAGATGATCAAGAAGCCCAAGTATCCTGCATTTCACGACGACAACATTATTGATCCTGAATTAGCGGCCTACATGTCAGATGAGTCCAGCGGCGACGAACAGATGAGCATATTTGCCACGATGTCAAGTGCCGACCTACAACCGTCTAGTTACGACCACGAGAAGTCCAGTTTCGGGCCGTTTTTGAGTGCGGGAAGAAGACATCGTTTGGGTCGGGGCGAGAAGAGTGTCAGTGGGCTGAGCTTCACCAGTCGTGGAATGGATGATAACGCCGGGTCCGGTAGCCTAATGCATGGCCGACCAGCAAGACGACGAAACTTGAGCAACGTGAGCCATCAAATGCGGTCCCCGCGCCCCAAATCCGGCATCTTCAAGGGGCCTTCGGCATCGAATGAACACGTCTTCACAATCGAAAACCCTGCCATTGAAGCTACCAAGCTCACCAGAAGCGACTCCATGCGAGACGACAAACAGCCACAGGTGGAATTGAACCCGTCAAGCATGGTGCATGTGAAGAAGCTACTGCATCAACTTCTCGAAGATTCGGGGATACCCAATGTGCCTGCCTGGGAAAAGGCTTTGGTCCCTATCTTGTTGCAGTGTACGGATGACGTTACCCTCGATATTCGGGCCGGGGACGACATGGATATTCGCCATTACGTCAAACTCAAGAAGATTCCAGGGGGCAAACCCGGCGATACCAGTTATGTATCGGGGGTCATTTTCACCAAGAACCTGGCTCTCAAAAGCATGCCTCGTCGCATTATCAATCCTCGCATTGTGATAGTGTCGTTTCCCATCGAATACCAAAGGCATCAGCAACACTTCATGAGTCTTCAGCCAGTTATCGAACAGGAGAAAGAATTCTTGCGGATTGTAGTCAACCGGATTATCAACCTACGCCCACAACTGCTTCTTTGCGAAAAGTCGGTTTCTGGTGTTGCACTACAATACTTATCCGAGGCTAACATCGCGGTCGCCTATAACGTCAAGCCTTCTGTCATTGAAGCAGTATCACGTTGCGCGGAGACGGACATCATCTCCTCTCTCGACATGCTGGCGTTGCAGGTCCAAGTAGGCAGGTCTGGCGGCTTTGAAGTCAAGACATATGTCAACAAGAACTATCCAGGCAAAAAGAAAACCTACATATTTCTTTCTGGTTGTTCCGAAAAGCTCGGGTGCACCATTGCCCTTCGTGGAGACTCTACAGAAGTCTTGTCCAAGATGAAGAAGATTACCGAGTTCATGGTTTACGTCGTTTACAACTTGAAGCTGGAGACATGCTTGATGAGAGATGAGTATATTCAGTTGCCTGCAGAAGTTGACGAATCATCGTCCTTGGCATCATCTCTTCGTCAACCCATCGAGGAGGGCCCGCGGTCTTTGAGCGCATCCATGGAGAGCGCAAAGAATGAGCCATCCGCTGCCAAGACGTTGCTGACTGACTCCGAGCATCCTTCTCAGACAAGTAACGGCACATCGATGGTGACTGCTGAGGGCACTGTCTCATCCGACCAACCTGAAGAACCGCCGGTAGAAGAGAGGCCGAAACCGGTTTCTTTGCACGCCTCTCACCTCCCGCCTACGTCTCCTGAATCACAAGTGCCCGAAGATGTTCCGATGCCAACATACTACAGCGACATGGTTGCGCGATACGAGACAAAGATTCTGTCTGCGTCTCCATTTGTCAAGTTCGCTCAGCCTTATCTCCTCATGAAAGCTCGCGAGCAAGAGCGAAGACTTGTCTACCTGAAAAGGTTGAGGGATCAGGACGTGATCGAAGAGCAGACTGATGCCGAGAAGTCCAGATCGCAGAGATTCCAGCTGATCAAACCCGAAATGGTACACGCGATCGGACAGAAAGCGCCACGACAAATCATGGAAGTGCTCCATGCTGTCCACGACGCCGAGTACGATAAGGCACTTTACAATTACCAGACTCAGACAAGACAGTGGGAGAATTATATCCAAGGCAACCTCGATTTATTCGATCCGTATTCTCACCAAAACATCGTCGTTCTGTACTCGGAAATCTGCACAGAGACGAAGATCCCTTGTTCCGAGCCCGGACTGATAGCCATTGGTTTCTACGACGAGCATGTCGATGATAGTGGAAGCATGGATCCTGATTGTACACTTGGCCAGTACATCGAAGATCTTTGCATGAACAAGGACTCGATTTGCACCGCCAATGGCTGCGATCGGAAAATGACTGAGCATCACCGCACCTACGTGCATGATGATTCACGAGTCACTATCTTTGTTGAGCAACCAGCCCTTAAGCAGAGGCGCAATATCGATGGCATCACCATGTGGAGCTATTGCAAAATCTGCAAGAAGAACTCGCCGGAGATGGGTATGTCTGACAGCACTTGGAAGTACTCATTTGGCAAATATCTCGAGCTCCTCTTCTGGAGCAGAGGTTTGCGGCTCCACGACATGACGGGCTGTGCTCACGACCATCATCGAGATCACATTCGTTATTTCCAGTACCGCGACACATGGGTTAGAATCCATTACGACCCGATCGATCTTCTCGAAATCATTGTTCCCCGGGCTCGAATCACATGGAAGGTTGAGAACGACCTGAAACTGAAGAACGAGATTTTCAATAAGATCGAAGAACGATGGGTTCGCTTCATCAATTCCGTCAAACTTAGAATCAAGAGCATTCGGATTGACAGCGTTCTCCCCGAAAAAGCGGAGGCTTGCAAGCTTGAGGTTGATAGACTCGCCAAGAAAGCCCAAGAGGACCAAGTATCTTTGATACGTCGCCTCCAAGAGACCTACGTCAACTCCAAGTACTACGAGGTCATTCCTTTCAACGCAATTGTCAGAGAAATGCTGGAAAAGGCCGGTGATTGGGATGCCGCATTCACCAAATTCGAGGTCGATTTCCTTCCGGACAAAGATCTACGGCAACTGACAATGATTCAACTCAAAAAGATCTTCACCGACAACGAGTCAAGGGAATCCCTTCCTTCGACAGATGGCACCGCATCAACCATCGATACTGGAGAACCTCCTTCCCAGACATTTTCGGATATTGACGAAAAGTCCTCGACTCAACCAACGGATGCGACTGAGCCCAGTGCAGATGAGAATCCAGACGTTTCCAAGGCCGAAGATGAAGACGAGGCCAAAGGACAAGAGGAGGAAAAATCGAAGGAAACGGAATCCGAGGTAGGATCGGCGCCAGTTCCAGTCCCAGAACAACAATCGGGCCAGAAGGTCAAGGGGGTTGCCAGAGAAGAACCAGCATCGGACGCTAGCAAAATACTCACCCCGGCCGAAGCCATTCTTGAGAGGGTGGAGCCTTTGGATCTTGCCACGCCAGGTTCGCCTACAGTGAAGAGCCAATTCTCTATTGACCCAATGGACACTGCAGAGAAGTCATCACTCTCTAAGACCATCGAGCCGGTCTCCCCTGGTGCCAGGCCTCCGCTTACCGCAGCCTCTACGGGCATTTCCCTTTCAGAAAAAGTCGAACAACTTCGCCGTGAGCGTCAAGCCATGGGTGCCGAGACGCCATCGACAGAAGAGCCGGCTGAGGCGCCGCCAAAGCCGAATCCCGAGCGAGCTATCGCCCGTAGGACTCCGATGATTAGAACTCTGTCGCAACCTGCTCAGACGCTACCGCGATCACAAGCGAGCTTCGGAAAACCGATCATGCCTAAGGATGTTAGTGAAACATCAACTGAATCGTCTTTTAAAATAGACAAGAAGCCTTTCGATCGCCTTGGTTTGGGTATGAAAAGCCATAGGAAAGCTGGCCCCTCCTCAATTCCTCGTCTGATCACCAAGAAGAAGGATACACATGTGTCGTCACAGGTATCTAGAATTGCCCGGCACTTTGAGCAGTTGAGCCGTGAATTCGAAAAGGAGAGGCAACGCGAAGACCGGAGAAAGCGCTTGGCTAAAGGGAACGTCCCTCGAGCGGGTTTGCCACGGTCGGCTACTAAGGCCATTGTCGAAGTTTACCACAACATCGACAATGCCGTGCAGGAGCCCGGGCCTTCAACTACTGACCAAAACAACGACATCAAGATTATTGAGCCCAAGACGGCGCCTGTTACTCCAGCTCCACCACATACAGTGCACACGGAACCCTCGCCCGAGCCACCAGCGGAAGAGACACCGCTGATGCCAGAAGCTACTCCTCCTACAGACGAACATCATGTTGGTGGCGAGACAGACGATACCGCGACAGTCACTGCGAGTCACGGTGGCTCTGACGATGAGGGCCAAAGCGACAATGAACAGTCGCTCCTCGATGACCTGCTCCCCGATGTCAAGGAGCTGGCCGACTCTCTAGAGCCAAGCACTGAAATTCCATTAGAATTGCCTAAGCACCAAAAGACTAGTCTTATGAAGATGCTCACGAACTTCTGGGCCGAACGATCTGCGAGTGGTTGGCCATCGCTTGATTACCCGGTAAACGCTAGCGATCACATTTTCCTCGATTCGGACGTTATCGTACGAGAGGACGAGCCAAGCTCTGTCATTGCTTTTGCACTAAGCTCAGACGACTACCGGACAAAGCTAGCAGACATTCGTCGCCAAGAGCGTATAGCGATTCAAAATGACCAGGAAGCCTCGATTCTCGATGGAAAGTCTTCCGGCATGTCTGACACTGGCGGCGAGTTCGTCATGGAAGAGGGCGAGTTGGAGAAGAGTCTACTCAGGGCAACTGGCACCCACCTGAAATACCAGTTCAAAGAAGGCTCTGCGACAATGCTCTGTAAGATTTTCTACGCGGAGCAATTCGATGCTCTCCGTCGAAAATGCGGCGTGGCGGATCGCATTGTTGAGTCTCTTTCGCGGTGTTTGAAGTGGGATTCCAAAGGAGGCAAGACCAAGTCAGTGTTTCTCAAGACACTCGACGACAGACTTGTTTTGAAAGGACTGTCTCCCATTGAGACATCTGCCTTCTTACGTTTCGCTCCAGCTTACTTCGGCATCATGGCAGAGGCTCTCTTCCATGACCTCCCTTCCGTCATTGCCAAGATGTTAGGTTTCTTCCAGCTTATAATCAAGAACCCAGTCACTGGTGTGGAGATCAAGTTGGATCTGCTACTCATGGAGAATTTGTTTTACGACCGAGGCCCGACACGTCTTTTCGACCTGAAGGGTTCTATGCGCAATCGAAAAATTCAATCCACTGGCGAACAGAACGAAGTGCTTTTAGACGAGAACATGGTAGAATTCATTTATGAATCACCCCTCTTTGCGCGAGAGCATTCTAAGAAGCTCTTGAGAGCATCTGTAAGTTGCTCATTGTCAGTTTTGAACAATATCCCGCTAACAGGAAAGGTCTGGAATGATACACTGTTCCTTGCTCGACAGAACGTGATGGACTACTCGTTAATGATCGCGGTTGATGAAGCCAGAAAGGAGTTAGTCGTTGGCATCATCGACTGCATTCGTACATACACGTGGGACAAGAAACTAGAAAGTTGGATAAAGGATCGCGGTTTTGCAGGCGGCGGCAGAAATCGTCCAACGGTCACCAGTCCGAAAGAGTATAAATCTCGTTTCAGGGAGGCAATGGCAAGGTGAGAATTTCCAGAATTTTCAGCTGGATATTTTGTTCTGACCTTCCTTCTAGATATATCCTCCAAGCACCAAATTGCTGGCATCAGTTCGGCGTGCCTCAGCAGACGGCTAGCTCCGTGAGGCCGCGGTTCGAAGACATCAAGCTGGAGTAAACCTTTGCCGTACGAGAATTCGCCATGGCCTCAGGTTGCAGGTCTCTGGGCTGTAATTACGCTGGTTATCAAATAGGGCTGTAGCATATTAGGCGTTCGTTAGACTAGGGGATTGGCAGGACAAGCAAGGAGTTGGAGTCGTCAGTATTTAATAACATGGGCACAGCGTGTACTAGTGTTATAGCATTGATGAATTATGCCCTTGAAATTTAGATACCCATCAACAACATCTAAAGTATCTCATGCCTTCAAGTCCGCAAAGGCAGGTAGAAAGCATGGTATGGTCTAAATACCAGGGTAGAATTTCATCGCCGAATGGCCCAGATCGGCCCACTAAAATGCTTCTTAGTGTACCTTAGTGACCATGGGAGTTACCCAGGCGCCCCTGGTCACCAAGGCCCCAGTCCGAGTCAAACGTAACTTCACCCACCCATCTCACTCAATCCTCGAGACATGCAACAGCAACGAAGGGCCTTCGAAGTTGGATGTACAGAACCAACATTTTGATCGACAACTCTCATGTATTTGATCGACAACTCTCATGTCAATAGATTTGAATTGGGAGACGCTCACCGCGGGCCCTGATGGAGAGGCACTAGCCATTCGCATCCGCGACTTCATCCACACAAAATTCCAGGCCGTGCCACTCCCTCGCTTCATCAAGTCCGTCAAAGTACACGATTTCGAGTTTGGCACCATCGCACCTGAGCTAGAGCTCAAGGACATCACCGACCCCTTGCCAGATTTTTACGAGGAAAACTCCGATATCGAGGACAACGAGGAGGAGGATGAGGCGGATGCCGAACCTTCCCCTCCAACGCCACAGCAAATTCCCCGCGAGAGCAGGATGCAGAGGGAGGACGCCTCACTGCCGCCAAGACTGAGGACAAATACACTGAGGGGCCAATCTGGAGACTTTCCAAGTCCGTTCTTGGGTGTCTCAACGCCGGGCATTCTGGGTGGTGCGTCGAACTTGCACTATTTTCAATCGCATCTTGGCACAGGATGGTCGGGGACGCAAACGCCTCTTGCTGCCGTAGCCGGCGCGCACATGGGCAACAGGATGGACTCTTCGGCTGCCGTATCTCCCGTGAGCTCGCCGGCACTGCATTCGCCGAGCCACAGCCGTCAGGCCTCGCTGAGTTCCGTGTCCGCGAGCGACTTCAACCCGGTGGCCTTTGTCCAACAGCAGCAGCAGCAGCAGCAGCAGCAGCAGCAACAGCAACAACAACAAGATTTACGGGAGAAGGTGAGCGTGTCGACGTTGGCACCTACTTCCGCAGGGGCTTCGAGGCCGCCGACGAGGGATACGCACTTTCCTGCAGGGTCTGCTCCGATCCAGGAGGAAGATGACGACGAGGGTGAGATTGCGCCTAGGTTCAAGGAGCCCAAGCCAGAAGACCTGCAAGCTGTCTTCAGGATACGATATGCTGGCGATGTCAGGCTACGTCTGACGGCGGAGATTTTGCTGGATTATCCGATGCCTAGCTTTGTGGGAATCCCTGTGCAGCTGAGCGTGACGGGACTGACGTTTGACGGGGTGGGAGTTATGGCGCATATACGTAAGAGGATACACTTTTGTTTCCTGAGCCCGGAAGATGCAGTCACTGCGGTTGGCGCGGACGAGGCTGGGCCTAGCGAGCCTGGGAAGAGGTTCGGTGGGCTCCTGCAGGAGATTCAGGTCGAGAGTGAGATCGGGCTGAGGGACGGTGGCAAGCAGAGCCTCAAGAACGTGGGCAAGGTGGAGAGGTTTGTGCTGGAGCAGGTGAGGAGGATATTTGAAAATGAGTTTGTGTATCCCAGCTTCTGGACGTTCTTAGTTTAGACACGGTTCCGGCATTCCTAAGAGGTATCAAAAACGTGGGCATCAGGGGCGGGCGGTCTTTTGGCAAAATCTCAATACATGCATAGTTGGTTACTTTACAATGTTATCTACTAGCAAAAAAGAAAGCAACATCACCTCTCAAAAATCGACGCAAATGATTAGGTGAGCGTGCTTTTGAATCCCTGGTAGGCCTGTTGGATGTCCATCTCCAACTCACGGGCCTGCTGCTCGCTCAGCTCGTCAGTAGCCTTCATCTGATTCAGTGTAATAAGCCACTGCACGATTTTGCCCCTATTATCGAAGTCGCGATCCGTCACTTTGTTGACTGACTGGATGACGTCGGACAGCAACGGGTGCAGCTGGTCCTTGGATAGCAGGCCTAGCTTGACCGCGTCGAGGAAGGTGATGAACTCCTGAGTCGCCTCCAAAATCAAGGCTCCGCTGGTATTACCTGCGGCTGCTGGAGCCGGGGCGGCGCTAGAGGAGGCGGTCACGGTTGTTGAAGGCATGCCGACACGGATGCGCTCTGTCGCTCGGGGAACTTCGAGCTGTCGAGTTCTTGTGTTAGCGCTGAGGCACGCAAAGATGACCACCGAAGGTACTCAGTGACGATAATACGCACGTCCCATTCTGCCTTGAACTCCTCAAGGCCTCTGAAGGCCTTTGCGACAGTTTCGTCGGCTAAGATGGATTTGTATTGCTTCAACGAGCGCTCACAGATCTCGGTGTAGTCGGCCTCAGGTATCGCGTCCTTCAAGAAGGCTTTCTCGAGCTCATCAAGCGTCACTATAATACTGAAGATCTCGGCGAGCGAGTCTTGAAGGTCGCGCTCGGCGCGGGTGTCAGCTAGCTTCACCTTCTGTGGTGACGCATCACCGTGTTAGCACTGATGCGCTGCGGGGGCGGGGCAGACAGATCGCTGGAGTGAGTGCAAAGGGACAGAGGATGTGTTACCTCATCAAGATTGATTGTTGCTGATAATGTCGTGTTGGGAATATAGCTATGCGGCGTCGGCGCATAGGGTTGCCGGGGCATCATCTTCGCGGCTGATTCGGACTCGCTGCCGGCTTCATGATCGATCGGCAGTCGTCACAGCTTGGAGCTGTCGAGCTCGGCGTGCCGCAGTCAGGCACACATATTACCAACAAGTGAGACAAGGGTGTCGAGGTTTCATTCCTCAGCAGGAGCCTCAGCTTTGGGGCGTGGGGCAGCTTTTGACGCTAGTCCCAGACTGGTCTGAGTCCTTCCGATAAGATAACAGAAATTTTTTGGACGCTGCGAGTCGTTCTGCTGACGGGAAAGTTCCTGTTCCACAGTCCCTGCAGCCAAAACCTCTTTCCATCTCTCCTCCAGAAAGCAGGAAACCCAATTGACCGGCCCCCTCCAATCCGTTCATCATGGGCTCCAGCAAGAAGAACCTCAAGGCGACGAAGAAGTTCGAGAAGAAGCACCTGAAGGGTGTTCTCGACAAGAGGAAGGAGACCGCCAAGGTCAAGCAACGCGCCCAGGTCAAAGCGAAGAAGCAAGCGAAGAGACCCAAGGATGAAGAGTTCTTCAAGGGTGGCAATGCCGCAGGGGCTAAGCCCAAGAATTCGAAGGACGCCAATGTTAGCGCCATGAGCGTTGACGACTTCTTCCAGGGCGGCTTCGAGGACATCATCGACAAGAAGAAGAAGGGCAAGAAGCAGCTCGGCAAGAGGAAGCGCGATGCACCGGAGGAAGACGAGGAGGACTCAGACGAGAGCAACGGATCGGAAGTTTCTCATGAGAAGCAGCCTGTTGCCAGCGACAGCGAGGACGGCGGCGACGACGACGACGACGACGAAAACCTCGGTATGACCAAGGAGGCCATGGATAAGCTTTCCAAGGACGATCCTGAGTTCTACAAATTCCTCAAGGAGAACGACCCCGAAGCCCTCGACTTCGACGAGAACGCCGACCTGGCCGAGGTGGACGAGCTGAGCGCCGGTAGCGATCAGTCCGACGACGAACAGCCGAAGAAAAAGCGCAAGAAGGCCAAGAAGGAGGAGGCTGAAGAGGAGGTCCTCCCGGACAACGAGCTCACGCGCGAGATGATCACCCAGTGGAGGAAGTTGATCGAGGAGAAGCAGAGCTTGCGTGCTGCCAGACAGATTGTCCTGGCTTTCCGCTGCGCTGCTCACCTCAACGAGGACGACGCCGAGGAGAACAGCGCCGCTCAGCGATACAGCATAAACAGCCCCGAGGTGTTCCACGATGTTCTAATCGTGGCTCTCAAGCAGATTCCTGCTGTCATCTCCCACCACCTGCCTATCAAGGAGTCTGCGTCCGGCAAGATCTACGTCCCGACAGACTCGAAGAAGTTTCACACCCTGTCCATCATGATCAAGACGTTCACTGCGTCCATCATCCACCTTCTCGGCACTCTATCCGACGATGCAACTCTGAAGCTTACCATTGGCTCATTAGAGCCTCTCGTACCTTACCTATTGTCTTTCCGAAAGCTTCTCAAGGTGCTGATCAAGACTGTCGTCAATTATTGGGCCAGGCCTGCCAGCTCAGAGACCACCAAGATCACTTCTTTCCTGGTCTTACGGAAATTGGTGGTTATCGGAGACAAGGGCATCCGCGAAACGGTTCTCAAGGCGACGTACCAGGGACTCGTCTCGGGATCTAGAGCGACGAACGCCAACACCATTCAGGGCATCAACCTGATGAAGAACTCTGCTGCAGAGCTTTGGGGTATCGACCAGAGTGTAGGCTACACGACCGCCTTCACTTTAATCCGCCAACTCGCCATCCACCTGAGAACCAGCATCGTGAAGAAGGAGAAGGATTCGCACAAGGTCATCTACAACTGGCAATATACCCACTCGCTCGACTTCTGGTCATGCGTGCTTGCTGAACACTGCAGTCCTTTGAAGGAGGCAGAGGCTGGCAAGGAGGGCCAGTTGAAGCTCCTGATTTACCCTCTCGTGCAGTTGACTTTGGGTGCAATGCGCCTGGTTCCTTCGTCGACGTTTTTCCCTCAACGATTCCACCTGATCCGCTCTATTCTTCGTCTGTCCCGAGCAACAAATACGTACATTCCTCTTGCATCTGCTCTTCTCGAGGTTCTCGACTCGGCTGACATGAAGCGTTTCCCCAAGGCTTCCTCTATTAAGCCTCTCGACTTCAACCTTGCCTACAAGGCGCCCAAGTCGTACCACCGCACGCGTGTTTACCAAGACGGTGTTGGAGAGCAACTGGTCGAGCTGTTCAGCGAGTACTTTACCATTTGGGCAAAGAACATTGCGTTCCCCGAGTTCGCCCTGCCTGTCATTATCCAGCTGAAGCGCTGGGTCAAGCAGGCGCGCAAAGTTAGCACCGGCAACAAGAACAACAAGGTCATCTCTTTGATCGTTCTGCTTGTGCAAAAGCTAGAAGCCAACGCCAAGTTCATTGAGGAGAAGAGGTCCAAGGTCGAATTCGCGCCCAAGGACCGCACACAAGTGGATGCCTTCTTGCGGGATTTCGACTGGGAAAAGACCCCTATCGGCGCTTACGTCGTTGTGCAGCGCAAAATGCGTGAGCAAAAGTCCAAGGCTCTGGAGGAGGCGAGGAAGGAGGATGAAAAGAAGCGCAAGGAAGAGGAGAAGGAGGCGCGAGGTGCTGTTGCCGAGGAAGAAGACTCTGAGGAGGAGTTTGGCGAGGAGCTATTGGACGGTGGAGATGACGAGGATGTCGATGAAATGGACGAGGACGAAGATAAAGATGAAGAACTGGAGGACAACAGTGAATAGAGGCCTACTGTCAAAGTGGATGGACATATAAAAGTGTTTAACGGTGTAGAACTTCACACTGGTGTTTGGGAATATCACGGAGGCAAATGCGAATAATTTCAGAGGCTGTCACCTCGTTCAAAGCTCTCGTTCTACCGGAAACATATATTCAACGCAGAGTGGACCTTTTCAATCGAACAACCTCCGTTCCAATCGCCAGTGGCTGAAACATTCTGACTGCTGCGAAACCTATGGAGAAATTGTTCAAGTAGGGTCTGTGGCATTATCCCACCAACAAATCTCCCCTCCGCAGCGTCAGCTGCACAAACGACCGGAATGGGCAAGCAGCTGGGACCCTGTCGATCCTTCTGATGTCTGCCTAGAGGACGATAACTTCAGACCAACCAATATCCACTTCGACAACAGCCCTCCCCATCCATCTATCTGTCCTCTCTGCTCACTCGTCGTCTTCTTGACTATCGATTGACCGTTTCCTGTGAGGCATATCATCTGGGGTTTAGACAGTCAGATAGTAACTTTGCTCACATGACAGTCTTCCAATCACAGCTGCATCCCCACTACCTGGATGAGGTAGACATCGCAAACCATGGCTCCCCTTGCTGCGGATCCACGCCAGCTGATGGTTATCCTCAACACGGCTCGTTGCCGCGTCTTCTACACCCTCCTCTTCGACATCACAAGCTACATGCGCACGCAACTTGAGCTCAAGGATGGCAGATACAATGTCACGTCAGCCGGTCCCCAAGACCGTCATTCGGCTCCCCTCTTCGTTCCAGATGCGGCGGGTCAAGGCGGTCCAGTACTTTAGCGTTACAGTCGCAATACCAAAAAACTACAGTCGCAATAACCGGACTAAAGAGGGGTACTCCTATGTTTAGTTACCACAGTGGATACCAACAGGGGATATTAATTAACTCGAGTCAAGTAGTACTGTCTCAATCCGAAGTCTAACTCTATCCCAGACCGAACTGCAAAGCGTCAAGTCGTGCGTTCGTTCGCAACCCCAGCCCAACCTCTCCTACTTAAACCGCCTCTGAACTCCGTTGGCGGGCATTGTTCATCCGATCATCATATCTCTCTTATACTTCGAATCAATCTCTCTCTCACTAAACGCTCTCGTTGCCAACTGTAAAAGAGTTTCGTCGAACCAGCATATAGTTTCTCGCAAAAATACCAAGATTCTCAGTGAGTCCTTAACTCTCACGCATTAGGTCATTTCGAGCTGAGTCTAAAATGAATTGGTAGTCATGGCTCGTTTTGTCGTCGTTGTCGCGGCTCTCTACGCTACCCTTGCACAAGCTGCTCCCCAAGCTGGCAACGCAAGCACATGCTGGGTCGATTTCGAAGATAAGGGAGGATATACTGGCGCCGTATGCACCGTTCCCGACAATAGTATGGGTATTACCCTTTACAACAACCGGTATATTGAGTTTAGAGTGGGTCCGAAATGCGAGGTTACTATTAAGAACGGCCCATTCCCCACCCTCATAGTCAATTCTTCAGCTAGGGCTTGTACCTAGTGGAAATATTGGGACGTGCGGCTCAATGACCTCGAGGAAGCGCGGCATTAGACTTATACTAGCAAAGATATTAGTCGGCGTCATCTTGTCATTCTGCGAATAGAAAGAGCGATGCTTGATAATTGCTCCCACATAGCAGTAAATTCGCGCTCAAAGTTGCTATGCTCGTCTCCTTTATTAAAGGCTTCAGCGCAGAGTGAAGGAGTCAGTTACAGATATGAGTATTTCGGGTTTAATATTTACCTCTAGCCCTCTTCTCCTAACTTATTGGGGCCCTTAACTTATCTAGAGGTTACCTAGTGCCTCTCTAGCTATACAGGCTTCTCTTAAAACCCCTTTAAATCTACCTTAATATTATAGCTATTTACTACTAGAGCTTAAAACTATATTATATACCCTAGCTAATAAGGCGTAAGCTACTAGAGCCCCTTTAGCTTATAATATAATTCCCCCCTTATAAAGTTTATCTCTAGACTAAATCCTTAATAGATTACTAAGTAATTATCTAGAGTAATTATTTTATACTATAGTCAACATATATCTAAACTTTAGGGTCGTTTATTCTAGTTATATTAATTCTATAGGTAGGCAGATAGCTTAGAGGAGTAGCTAGCAAGTAGGTAGATTTCTATTCTTAATTCTAGCTGCTCTTATAGCTTCTTTTTACCTAGAATTATTAGGTAGCTTAGAGGAGTAGCTAATAAGTAGTTAGGCTCTTATTCTTAACTCTAGCTGCTCCTATAGCTTCTACTTCTCTTATAGAGTTAGATAGCTTAGAGGAGTAGCTACTAGTAGGTAGGCTCCTATATATAACTCCTAGCTGCTATTATATCTCCCGCTCTGCTTTAACCTATTCTGGAGTGTAAGGATATTCGGATATTATCACGGCGTGGCTGTGACTGGCCTGAATTTCAGGTCACGTGACCTATAAGTCACGTGACGTATAGGAGGTTCTGACTTATGGCATGGGATTTAGCTAGGCTGACTTTCAGGTTACGTAACCACTAAGTCACGTCACGTAACCCACAAAGAGCTCTTTACCTTCCAAGGCCCACGCTAGCCTATAGATAGTTCTTTTCTTCTTCAACTCAGAATCCATTCAATATAGTATAATTAAAGCGCGCTAGCCTTTGCTCTTTCGCTATTTGTAATACTATTTTGAGTTCACTAATCCCTTCTCTAGAGATAGAAGCATAATATCTCTAATTAACTAAACCCCCCCTTTATTATTAACTAATCTAAAAATTATGGTGCTTGACTAAGCGCCTAGCTAATTAACTTATACCCCAACTAGACCTAATTTAATTAATATACCCCCTCTATTATACTAAGTAAGTCCTAACCGCCTAGTTATAGCTATAAGGCCCTAATTACTCTAATGCTTAATACTAAAAGGTTCCTTAAGCCTTGTATTAAGTTAGTTAAGTGCTACTATACCACGCTGCCTGATTATAATACTCCGCTTTATAAAGACCTCAAACCCTTTAACCTAAATAAGCTAGTTTTTAAATAGCTAATTAATAGTCTATTTATTAACCTAGATACTGAGGGGCGCAAAAGCTTAACTTGAAGTATTATAAGTTATAGAAGCTCCCTAACCTTCTTATAATTAATTATATATACCTAGGAGAAGGCAAAAAGATTACACTTATATAAGATACTATAACCTAGCTATTTTAAGATAACTTAGAGTTAATTTTTACTTAGATCTATAACTAGCTTATAAAAAGAGCTACCTAAGGTACTAAGTTATAGACTCTCTATGCTAGATATATTTTAGTTAGTAATAACCTTTATACTCTCTATAATACTGCTCTTCGCCTTAAATATAAGAATTAAGAGTTTTGTAAATACCTAGAAGAGGCTAGTGCTGAAGGTAACCCTATAGGTTAGGCTGAGACCCTTAAGTGCTATTATTAGGAGCGCAATAAGGCCTGAGAGGAATGCAATAAGGCCTATTAGGCTAATAATGCCCTCCTTTAGCGTTTTGAACGCAATATATCTAATACTCCCCCTCCTAAATAATAGTTAGCTCCTTTAGGCGACTATAGCGCTACTCTTTAGGCTATTCTTAACTAAATAACGCACTTAGAAGGATAAGTTAGAGAGGGTTTACCTATATCTACTACTAGTAATAGCAGTACTAATACCCAAGCTACTAAGATACCTAAGGTCCCTATTTATATAGGCTCTAATATAAATAACCTAAAGCACCTAAAGTTTAATATTTAGCTCTTCTATATTAAGACCCAACTTACTAGTAGTAAGTGCTATAATAACTCTTAGTAGTTTAAGTATATACTCTTATACTTAAGAGGTACTACTTATAATGTTATTTTACTCTTGCTTAAGGGAGACCCCCCTCAGATTATAACTACTAAATAGCTTATTGAGGAGCTTAAGGGTACTTTCTTTAAGCTAGTCTAATAAAATAAAGCCTAGATAAAGCTCAATAACCTCACTATTTCCTTTAAGGATATCTAGATTAAGTGGGCTACTTTTGCTGAACTTACTTATAAGTTTAAGCTCCTAGAGTCTTAGTAGTACTAGAGGTTCTATAAAAAGCTGCCTATTTCTCTTTAGAACTAATACTTAGTCTTTTATAGAAATACTACCCTCAACTTTTAGAACTATACTACCTAGGTCTATACTACCGCCTATATTATAGCGCCTTCTAATTCTTAATTAAGCTATTTAGTAGGCTGGGGCGGCTCTATTATAGCTTATAATAACTCCTCTAGTAATAGAAGAAACTGCGCCTAGCTTACTAGACCTTGAGCTAATAGAAACTATATTCCTGAGGTTCTATATAAGAAGCTCTATAAGTAGGGCGCTTGCTTTGTTTGTGGAGAGACTAGCTATAACTCTTATAAGTGCCCCTACTAGAAGTTAAAGGCTACTATAAATATAATAGAGCCCGCTAAGGACTTGGATAGTGCCCCTAAAGTATTAGAAAACTAGATCCCCTAGTAAAAGTAGACTCCCTATTAGGGGGAAATAGAAGACTTAACTAGTAATTAGTAATAGCTTTTATTAACTTATAATAGTTAATTAGTAAGTAACTACTAGAAAAAGAATTAGTTCTAGTATTTAATAAATATAGTATTTACTTATAAGCTCTTCTTGATACTAGAGCAAATAGATATGCTTTTATAAATACTTATATAATACTCTTAGTAAGGGATTTTTGCTATACTAAATAAAATATACTATAGCGCTCCATCTACTATAGGATTTAATAGCAAACTACTAGATATAGTTAGTAATATCAACTACTTATATATAGGTTAACTACTAAGAATTACTATAGATACCTCTCCTCTAACTTAATATAGAAAGATATAATCTTATTCTTAGCTGCCTCTAGTTTAATTACTATAATATTAGCCTAAATATGCGCTACTGTTATTTACGCTAGCTGGATAGTACATCTATGCTATAGGACCTCCCTTATATAATTATATATGATATTATTAAACTCCTATAACTAGCTAAAATCGATATAGAATACTAGCTAGATACTAAATGCTGCTAGGCTGCCTTTAAGGCGGATAAGAAGCTCTATTACTCCTGAATAGCTTCTGATTGCAAGCTATAGCTGCCTATGAGAATCCTCTAGCAACCTAAGCCGCCTGGGGACTTAGGGCGTAGCAATAACCTCCAAAAGATAAAAAGAGCGCTAGATAGCGTACTTATAGCTACTATAACCCCTCTACTAAATTGCTAGAGGGCAGGATTACTAAGTCTAGAAGCTTAAAAGGCAAAAGAAGACCTAAGTATAGCGTTTATTAGCGCTATTAGATTTAAGATAAATTTAAAGCAAATAGATATTAAGCCTAGCTTAATCTTATTATATAAGCTTAATCTAATAATTATAAATAAGAAAGAAGAAAGGGATTGTCGCAATAACCCCATAACCCATAGAGTGGCAGGATGAGCACTCTGTGAGATACAATATCATATGTACGTACATACGTCACGTGACTATATTCGCAGGCCCAATATGGCACAACACCACTGCCCACGTAGCTATTTATATCTTAGACTTATATATATATACTCGCACTATAGAATAGCTTTAATATAAACAATACGTATTAGGGCTATGCGCGCGTACTGTTACCTACCCCGTGTGAAAACTAATACTAATTAGTGGTTAACTTCACTATTATACCACTTTGGCTATGCTATGAAACCGCAGATCAGCAAGGTTACCACTCAAAGAGACAAAAGCTCTACTAGTCTATAATTAATTTATATATTGAATCTATTTAATAATTATAATTAGTAGCTCTTTTGTGCTACCTAGATTAAGTAATGGACTATAAGTAGTTAGATATAAGCTGACTACTTTAAAGGACTCGATTTGATCCTTGTGTCCGTTATATAACCCTTATTATTAATAATATTACTATTATGAGACCTTTAAGTAGGAAGATAACTATAAAAGAGGTTTGCTAATACCTTAATAGTTAATATTTATGTAATAATTAACTCTCCTGAGACCCTTATATCACAAAAAAAAAGAGCATATTAATTTAACCTAGAAATATAAGTTAAAGTAAAATAAGATGACTTAAGCCTTAAATAACGTATTATTTAACTATATAATATAATACCTAGCTAGTAGAGATATTAAATAATAAGAACATAATATTAACTTATATATATTATAAGCCTCTACTTTATATAAGGGCTACTTATTATTATTACTACCTCCTATTAATACCTATTACTAAGAGCGAGGAGAGCTAGAATCACTAGAAAAAATAGCATATAACTACCTAATTAATCTTTTAATTTATTAATTACGCCTTATTTATATATAATAGCAACTTTAGGGCCCTTAATACTAATACCCCTACTACTACTTAAATAGCTATAAATAAGTACTCCTAAGGGGTCTTTAGTAATATCAATATCGCTAATACTACTAGGCTAATAGCTAATCAAGCTTATTATAGAACTACTAATACTAGTAAAGAGTAAAGCCCTAGTAAATAAGGAGAACTAGGGCCAAGATATTAGATTTAACGAAAATACTATAATAAAGTAAGTAACTACTGAGATCCTATATTATATTAAGACCTATAAGTATAATAAACTCTTTAGTAAAGAACTATAGATAGAGTTTATATTAGACTTCGCAAGCCTACCTATCAAATTCTTCCAGAAAGCGAGCCTAGCAACCATAAGGAAGATTTACTAGTACCTAATAGATAACAGTATTTATATTATCTAGAATAGATCAAGTATTACAAGCTATATATATAATATTATAACTACAGATAACTTCTACTTCTAGACTACTAGGGAAGTAAATAAGCAAATTAAGAGGAGCACTATATTTATAAAAACTAGAATAGGGAAGAGTTCAGCAGGGATATCACTAACTTCTAGAATAATAATATCATAATACTAATAAGTGCATCAGCTACAGCTACTATCCCAGGCCCATCTATAAGATAACCTACTGCAGAAAAGCCGCAAGAGGATCACCAAGAGGCAAAAGACAACAGCACCCGCCTATTAATACGCTAAATCGCAGACCTAGCTAAAATATATACCAACGAGATAAAATATAATAGCGAAGGTATAGATATTCTCAAGCTAAAACTACAGATGTTTCAAGATACTTATAAAAGGATAGATATCATAAAGAACCAAACCCCAGCAGCCTTTCTAACAATACTTAAGGGAAGGGCGCTAAAATACTACTATAAGAGCCTTTACTACCTATAGCCTCATCTAAACAGCACCCAAATCGTCAATAGGCTTAAGGGACGCTTTAAGACTAAAGAGTCTACCCAAGCCCATCTTACAATATAGAATAATACTACCCTCATCTCAATTATAACAAACTATCCCTCAAAGTCCAAATTAGAGGCCTTAGATACCCTAATTAATACCCTCACATCAACTCCGCTAGCACTTAGTAAAGCCTACTAAAACAATGAGATACTATGCAATCAACTCCTTTAAGGCTACCAAGAGATCAAGGAGTATAAATAAGCTACCATAAACCTATTAAAAACCTTTAAAAGCCTCTACAAGTAACTTAAGGTCGCTATTAGCAATACAATAACATTTACAAACAGTTAACTATCACAAAGCTAATATTACGCTAAATAATACTAGATAGACTACAAATATAATAGCAAGGGTTGAAACAGCAGATTCAGAAGGCCCAAGCCACAGAGAGACAACAAAAACAGCCCAAAATAATAGCAACAGAATATAAAATACTACATTTACAAAAAACCTAGATACTATTTAACTAACTATATATAAAAGGAGAAGGAGGAGGCATACTCATAATAGCAAAATAACCCATAAGCCCTCAATAAGTTAAAGGCAGCCTACTACCAGTTCCTAACCTACTATAAGGGGGCTATAGAAAGAATAACTAATAATTCAGCAGCAAATAATAATAAGGATAAGGAAATTAAAATATATTTCTAATTACTTAGTGAGAGCAGGGACTATTATAATAATAGTGTAAGGAACAATGTTTGGGTATACCTCGCATAGCCGCGCCGTCGGCGAAACGCCGGCGAAGTAGCGGCTAGCGAACACATAAACGGGAAAATCCTGTCACATATAAGAGTTTAGACCTTAAGCAATAGTCTAATATAGCAATAAATACCTATATTCTAGTATTCTAACCTTTCCTAATTAAGGCCTATAGCTATACTCTTATAATTCTATTACTTCTACCTTAATTTAAGTAACTAGCGCTAGTTAGGATATTAGGAATAAATTAGCGATAGCTTGTTAACTAATTAGTAGCTGAGTTTAGCCCCAACGAACTGCGAACCGCGCATACCGATTTCAACTAACAGGGACTAGGCCGACACAACCCCAATCGTTCGCTAAGTCCCAAGATATAGGAGAGTTAGCGCGATAATTGCGCTAATAGAATAGATAACCCCGACGATACTATCATTAAGGAAATAGGGGATAGGGGTTATACTAGGTTCTAGCTAATACTAAATCGGGTAGGCTAACTACCGCTTAGTAAATAGATAATAAGCATTAGCTAATAGGGCACCCCACTAGAATCTATACCTAAGGGTATTATTCCTGGGATTTTTAGGTAAGTAATAGCACTATTACAGAAGCAGCAGGAGAGCTACCTAGAATAGATGCATCTATAGCAGCAGTAACATGAGGAGCAGACTACAACGCTACTACAAGAGCTCGCCAAGCATCTAATAAAGAAGTACTCCCAGAAGGAGTATAAGAAGCTACCTTTATATAACTATCGCACTTTAGGTAAAGATACTACTATAGATTAGGTTAGCAACTAGATTTAGGCTATTAAGGAGGGAAACTAACTACACCCTAATAGTTTACTAGAGTAGTAGGTTTAATAGGCTCTTATAAAGATAAGCCTATTACTATAAACTAAGTAGCGAAGCTATAGGGGCGGGTTAGAAGGAGACCTAACCTAAGCTAATTACTTAGCATTTACTTACTATAAGTATATTAACCCTGAGCTTTAGGAGCGGAGGTACTGTAAGAAACTTAATGCTGTATATTAGAAAGAGATATAGTCCCTAATAGAGTTCTTTGCTAAATAGTTAGTAATATACTATAACCTAGGTATAGTAGATATTAAAGATAATAAGGCTAAAGCCTATACGCTATACTTTTAACTACTATTATTCCTATATAGAGAGCTAGAATATTAGAAGGTTGAGGTATTAAAACCAAGGGATATAGCTACTAAAGTAGAGCGCCTATAGGATATATGTTGCCAACGCGGCGCTAAGTCTTTATAGAGCGAGAGTAAGAAGAGATAGGTAAATAAGGAGCCTGCTACAAGGCCCGCACCTGCAGCGAGGATAAAATAGATAAGTTAGTAGAGCTAGAGGCGTAGAACCTCACTAGGATGACATAGCCTGATACCTTACTAACCTTTTAGCAATATACCTCAGGGGCCTAGCTATAGTTCTAGCGCGCATAGTGGCCTAGTAGATAACTCTATAGTATATTTTAGCTATAATAAGAAGGGATATAAGCAGAGAGACTATCCTAAGATAAAAGCAAGGCGTAAAATAAATATAACGCTAGTGGGATACTAACCGTCCGCTAATAAGGCGAGAATTAGTATAATCTAAACTATAGCAAAAGTTAAGGAACTTAACTTATTAGAAAATAAGTAAGCTAGGGGCCCACTCTAATAACCCCCACGCTAGATTCCAAACTAGAAGTTCTTCTAATAGGAGATACTATAAAGGGATAGGTGCTTATCCTCTAAAAGCTTACTAAATAGAAAGTTATTATAGATATAAACTCCTATTTCTAAGTTAATATTATTAGTAATTAACTAGTATAATCCCTCTAGCTAAAACCTATAGAGGCTATGGCCCCTACTTTAGAAGGGTTTAATAAATTAGCTATAGTAATAGCTCTAAAGATATACTAGCTAACCTTTTTCCTAATAGACTTAAGAGGGAGGCTAAAGAAGATTAGGCAACTATTTACTAAGGCTTGCTAACTAGAGGGAGCTAGAGACCTCCTCCTATTATAATAGTCTATAGGCTGAGAAGGCATTATAATTAACACCTAAATAAATATATAGGAATATAAGCAGATTAGCATTATAGAGCCGTTAGTATTTGCATAAGAGGTTATTAAAAATAGCTAGAGGTCCTATATATTATATATCTCAGGGAATATATCCCTCTATAAGCTAGCTATAGAGGCCCTAGGCGAGGAGACCTCCCTAGATATAGATAGAGTATTACTACTTGAATATATCCCTCTATAAGCTAGCTATAGAGGCCCTAGGCGAGGAGACCTCCCTAGATATAGATAGAGTATTACTACTTAAATTAAAAAGCAAACGCATAATATTTAATAAGTAGGTAGCAAAAGAGTTTTTGTTCCTAGAGGGCGTAAAATACTCTATTAATTTAGTTGAGGGGAAGAAACCCTTATATAGTCCGCTCTATCCACTAAATAAGAGGCAACTTAAAGAGCTTTACTAATACCTTACTAATAACTAGGCGGCAGAGAGAATCCAGGCTTTAATAAGCAAAGCGGGAGCCCCAATACTATTTATTCTAAAGAAGAATAGAACCCTAAGCCTTTGTATAAACTATAGGGGCCTTAATAGGATTATAATTAAGAACTAATATCTCTTACTACTTATTAGTAAGCTATTAAATACGCTTTAGGGAGCAAAGTAGATTTTGAAGATTAATATTAGGGATACTTACTACTATATTTATATTAAGCTGTCCGATTAGTAGAAGACAGCCTTCAGGATATAATATAGCTACTTTAAGTATATAGTTATGCTATTTAGATTTATAAATACCCTAGCTACTTTCTAGGTATATATTTACTAAGCGCTTACTAAGCTTCTAGATACCTACTATATCACATATATAGATAATATTATAGTCTATTTATTATTAAGGGAATAGTATATAGAAGACCTTCGCTAGGTGCTCTATAAGCTTTGCTAATAGGGACTCTATACTAAGCTAAGTAAATATAGTTTCTATTAATAGTAAGTAGAGCTCCTAGGGTATATTATTATACTAGAGAGTATATCCATAGAAGAGTCTTATATCTAAGCTATTACTAAGTAGAAACCGCCAAAGATATATAGGGAGATCTAGGTCTTCCTAGGATTTTATAACTTCTACTGCAAGTTTATTGCGGGCTATTTAGGCATAGTATCCCCAATAACCTCCCTACTAAAGGGCAGTAAGAATAATAAGAAGACTAGAAAATTCATCTAGCTAGAAGAGGCATAAAAGGCATTCAAGCAGCTATAAGCCGCCTTCTGCTCTATAACTATTCTCCAATATTAGGATCCCATCTAAGAGATAAAGGTTAAGATAAACGCCTCTGTTAAAGCTATTTCTAGTATTCTATTATAGTATATTAATAGCTAGTAGTAACTAGTTGCCTACTACTTATAGAAACTTAGTAATACTAAGTAGAGATAGGGTGCAGAATAATAGGAACTTCTCGCTATTATAGAAAGCCTTAATTATTAGGCGCACTATCTGCAGGATATATTAAAGAAGTTTATAATCCTAATAGATTACTAGGCACTTAAGGGCGTTATTAGCGCCTCAGCGTGGGACCTTTAGGGAAAGCTTACTAAATAAATATATAAGCTCTTAGTATTTAACTTCAACTTAGAGTATAGGTCTAGAGTACCTAACTTAGTAGATAGTCTATCTAGGAGGCTAGAATATATAGAGGGGGAGGTAAAATATAATAATATCCTCCTAATATTAGTAAAGAAGCTAGGACTTATTGCAAACCTCCTAGCAGACCTTTAGAAAAGCATTTTAGGACTAGAAGGCTATACTGCAACCTCTAAGGTATTTATTAACGCTATAAGGGCTACTATATACAGCCCCATCTAGAGGGATAGCTCCTAGGGCGGAGATACCTTAGTCTCTAGTTAGTACTACGCTCTATAGCGCGCTAATAATACTATAACTATTATAGCTATAATAACTTAATATTAAAGCGCGAGGGCTATTATAAAGAACGCTTAGCGAGGGGTTACTAACTAAGAAGACTTACCTAGAGCTAGAGTTACTATAGCATAATAGTATATCCTATATAATATTATAAGGGAGCTTATAATAAACGAAATAGCATAGAGCTAACAACCCTCTAAGCAAATAGAAGATCTTATCTATAGACTATAGGCTAATAACTTATATTACTAGATATAAGCAGAGAGAGTTTAGTAGCTAGCTAGTAATTATAGAGGTTATATAATTAATAACTACAGAACTTTATTTTATAAGGGAAGATTAGAAATACTATAGGAGGAATTACTTAGACTTGAGATCCTTTGCTAATACTATAATAATAGTAGGGCAGGCTATATAAGTACCTAAAAGACTACTAACCTAATCTTAAGGAAGTTCTATTAGCTAAATTTAGCTATAGATATTTATAAATATATTATAAGCTACTAGATATACTAAGGGATTAGGGTCCTAAGGTATAAGCCTTATAGGAAGTTTGAGCTATTGCTCTTCCTAGTATATCTATTTCCGGAGATTAGCCTGGATTTTATTACTAGGTTGCTATTAAGCTATTAGTATAGAGGTGGGGAGTATAATATAATTCTCGTTATTATTTACTAGATAATTAAGTTTGCTATATTTATTCTAATAATAAAGTAGATAATAGCTGCTAAGTTAGTGCAGATCTTCTATAAGCGAGTTAAATATTATTTTAGTACTTTAGAGGATATTATTAGTAACTGGGATAAACTCCTTACTAGTTATTTCTAGGAAGAGTTTATGTATATTAGGGTAATAAAGCGTCGCCTTTCTATAGTATATTATCCTCAGATTAATAGATAGACTAAGTAGATATATTAGATACTAGAGAAATACCTATAGGTATATACTAGCAACTTGCTATTAGAATAAGTAGTATAACTACTAGAGGCTGAGTTTATATATAATAATAGTTACTATAGTACTATTAATTATTTACTAATGGAGGCTCTATATAGGTACTACCTGCGTTATATAGAATATATGCTGCTAGTAAATAAGGTTATAGTGTAAGGCGTGTGCGAGCGTATTGAATACCTTGCGACCCTTTGGCAAAGGGCCTAGGAGCACTAGTAGTAAGCTATGGAGGTATAAGCTAAGTACTATAACGCGCGGCATTAGGAAAAGACTTACTATTGGGGATAGGTTATCGGACTATTAATAAAGAACTTTAGGTTTAAGAATAAGAAACTAGCGCTTAGGTTTATTTAGGTTACTATTATAGAGCTAGTTAGTAAATAAGTATGTAGAGTCTACCTACCTAAATAGTATCATAGAATATATAATATCTTCTCTATTACTCTACTAGAACCTTAGGATAATTACTAAAGTAATAGTAAAGGCTTATTAGTATATCTAGAGCTTGAGGATAAGCTAGAGAAGTGGGAGGTAGAGGAGATTGTTACGCAGCAAGGATCTAGCGATAAGGCGTAGTACCTTGTGAAATAGGTAGGGTAGCCTATAGAGTATAATATATAGGAGCCTATAGAGAACTTAGTGAACGTGCAGGAGGCTATTTAAAAGTTTAATAGATAAGTAATAAAAGCTTATGGGAAGAAGGATAATTAGCTAAGTATAGTTATATATTACTAATACTTAGGCAAAAGAATATAGTAATAGAGATAAAGCTTAATATAATAATAGTTTAATTAGTGGAGAAGTATTGCTAATATGGCGGCGAGAAGCTAAAAGGGTATTATTCTATAAGAAAAAAAAAGAGCTAACTACCTATATAATTATTTAATTACTACTATAACTACTATAAGGAATATAACTAGTATAAGAAGCATGAGGACTATAGGAACTATAAGGACTATAGGAACTATAAGGACTATAGGAACTATAACTACTATAACTACTACTTAGCGAATTATTATTATCGCCTCTCTAGCTACTATTAGTACTACTTATACTACTACTGTTAGTATTAGCTGCTCTATTACTGCTGCTAGTAGGCTAATTGCTATCTAATTTATTACTAGAGGAGCTATTGGGGATAGTAATAGCGCTCTTGGCCTTTTTGCTGCTCCTGTTCTCGCCTGCTAACTCGTTACTACCTAGCTACCTATATTTCTTAGTAGGAGTGTGAAGGTAGGGGGTATAAGAGATAGGATAGGCGCTAGTAATAGTAATATAGTAGGAGGGGATATTATTTAATGAAAATATAGTGAGGCGACCCTAAAGCTTATTACTAAAAATAGGGAAAGAGTTAATATTATACTTATAAGTAAGTATTAGGACTAAAACTATTAATAGGTTAGCAACTAGTTAGTTATTCTTATAAATAAGATATATAGTAGGGGTATTATTATAAATTTAGGGCAGCTAAGTAGCATTTAGTTACTAGAGAATATTAGCGCTATTATAAAGGGTACTAACTCAAGTAGCTTATTAATAGGGAATAATTAGTATAAGAAGAGTAAATAGTAATATATATAAACTAAAATATTAAGAGTAAGATACTTATAGATAGAGGTAAGCTCCTAGAGCTATAGCTGCTTGATATTCTAGGAGCTACTACTAATAATAGGATTATAAATAAGCTTATTAATCTTTTTCTATACTACTAAATAGTTAGTAAGCGCCTAGAGAATATAAAAATAATAGAGAGGAGTTAATATACCCTTACTCTCCTAGATCTAGAACTAGTAGAATATACCCTGGGTTATTTAGGTTACGCCCTAAAGCTCCTAAGGGACCTATTAAGTATTAGAATATAATAAATAGATAGTAACTAATTAGTAACTTATAGTATAATTCTTCTTCTTATTATAGTTATAATAGATATACTTCTATATATACTTGCTATATATATAGTAAAGGTTAATAATATTGAGATATATTTAGTTAGGTATCTAAAGTAGGGGCAGCTACTATTAGCCTTACTAGTGAGGTTACTTAAGAGATTCTCAAGCTTATATAAGTAATTCGCGAAAATCGCACCTATACAAGCAATATAAGATATTATAGCGATTAGTTAGCAGAAGCTTAGGGAGTAAAAAGGGGGAAGTAAGTAAAGAGAGAGAGAGAAAAAGATTAAACTCTATAATATAGCAATAAGTTGTGGAGAAGGCGCTAAAAGGAGAAGAGGAAGCTAGCTGAAAAAGTTATAAATGGGAGGAAATTTCACTAGGTTAGAGACCTCAAAAGAAGAGACCCTTTTATAGTAAGGGTCGCAGGGTAATAAAGGTTAATAATTACTAGATATATACTAGTAAATAGTCGCATAATAAGTAGTAACTAATTATAAATTATAATAAGTAGTAACAAATTATAAATTATAATAAAGGATTTTAAAAAATAGCTATAATATAATAGCTAAAAATATATTATTTACTAGAGTTATCTAAGTCTAGTAAAAAATAGCAGAAAGAATAAATAGCAGCTAACAAGGCTAAGTGCTACTATCTGCTGCTGTTATATCGCCCTGTAGTTAGTGCGATAAGCTGTAGCGCTGGGAGCTGTAATACCTTATTTTCTCTTCTTTGACGCCTTAGGGACTAAAGCTCTAAAGAGGGGGATAGTTGTAAGGAATAATGTTTGGGTGCACCTCGTATAGCTGCACTATTGGCGAAACGCTAGCGAATTAGCAGCTAGCAAATATATAAATGGGAAAAACCTGTTATATATGAGAGTTTAGACCTTAAGTAATAGTCTAATATAGCAATAGATATCTATATTCTAGCATTCTAACCTTTCCTAGTTAAGGCCTATAGCTATACTCTTATATTTTTTGTGATACTGTTAATTAAGATTGGGATATTTAGTGGCTCTGGAGATAATTTTCTTCGGCCTAGATGAACTTAGTACTTATTAGGTAATTATGAAGCTTAAAATGTGATGAGGGTAATGTTGTTAATAACTTCTAGTGGGTATTTTGTTACTTTGGATTTATTTCTGTAGTTGTTACTTCTGGGGCTGGGAATAGTAGCCTTATTATAATATCCCGGGTAGGCTTATAGCTACTTACTAAAGAATTAATAGGTTAATTAGACTATGCTGAGGACCTTTGACTATTATTAGTTTTATGTATATGAAGTATGTAATAATTATTGGGTTTGCTTATATGAGGTATGTAATAATTATTGGGTTCGCTAGGTTTTATTTTTATATGAGATTTGTTGGTGGTATGGCCTAGGAAGACCGCCTTCTATGAAGTCCTCGTAGTGACTTTAATCCTTAAATAAAAGTCTGAAGTCGGGTTAGCGTCTGAAACTACTGGAATATGCCCACTTATGTTGAGGTTGGCGTGAATATCTTCTTTAAGTACTTAGAAGAACGTTAATTTAGGAGACTATAGGGGAGTTAGTAGTAGAGCAAATTTTGCTTGAGAATAGCTATATATCAGCTTTGCTACTAATACTTTACTATAGGTTTAGTTATCTTTATCTTCTATATGTTGTGGGTTATTATTTGGGTTTATAATAGCTTTAGAGTTGCTCTGAATAGTAGTTCTCAGGTTGAGGAGCATAGTATAGTGATTTTGGATCTCCTCTAGGGTTATGTCTTTAAAGTTATTGTGGTAAGTATCTATTTACCTATTGAAAATAGCCTCCTTATGGAAAAGCATATCTTGAGTGGTAATAACCTGTCCTTTTAGAGGGTTCTAAATCCTATAGCTGTTTGAGGTAGTATAACTAATAAGGTAGCTATTTTAGGCTTTTGTAGCTAGTTACTAGCGATGGTTTTGATGAAGTTGGGCGTCTGAAGTTATTATAAAAGACTTATTTCTATATACTTGAAGATAGGTAAGATCTAGGACTGTAAAACCCTCTTTTGATGTCTTGTAAAGTATTTCATAAGGGGTCTTCCACCCCTTTTGCTGTTTTTTGGCGTCTAGTTGTATAGGTAGGTAGTAGCTTTTATGATTTTAGGTTATAATACTATAGGTAGTGAGGCTGAGAGTTGTAGTAAGTGGGCTTTTTGCTTAATAATAGCAGCGATCTTTTTGGCGCCTCTATTTTGGGCTTGCGTATTTGGAGTGGAGGGATCTATTCAAATACCTTTGCTCTTGATTCTTATTATGACTCTTAGGTGCTGAAGTATTTTATTATCCGCCTTAATAACCTGAACTTTGGTTTTGTACCATATGTTGATAGTTAATATAACTTTATTTACTACTTGGATGAGGGATTTGCTTATTTAGTTAGCTAAGTAGAAGTCTTAGGTGAAGCCTAAGGCTCTGTCTGCTATAATAGCTGCTAATATATACTCTCTATATCCCTTATTATAGTTGTGGAAGTTAATGGCGACCCTTTCGCTAGGTTTTGATGATATTACTAACTCTCTTGGGGCTTAGCGGACCTGTCTTATTATCTTCGCTATAGCGTAGGAGTCGCACTTAATTGTATTAATAGGCTTTTTATTATTAATATAGATATCTCTTGTGGCCTTACATAGCTATTATAAGGGTTCTGGGCCGCAATAGCTAATATATTAATGCTATAATAACGTTAAACCTCAAAGGGGTCTGCAAATAGTTAAAGAATCATACTTTTAGCAAAGAGGGCGTTTATATATCTCATCTAGAGGGAATTTGTAGCCATTAATTATAGCTATCGCTACGAACCCTATAGGGATGCTTGCTCTCTTATGTAGATCATACTTAAGTAGATACTGGTGGTTGATATTGAATATCTCCGCTACGTAGGTATAATCTCTTTGTTGAAAGTAGTTCTAATTAGGGTTGCTAGGTCTTGTATCCCACTATAAACTTTTTTTTAAAGTAGTTATATAGATATAAGGCTGGTAGCGAGGTTTTTATAATATATTACGTTATTAAGTTGAAGGGTTATTGGAAGCCCTCTAGGGCCTTAAAGTTGAAGGTCTAAAGACCCCTAGCTATTAATTACAGCCCTTAATGTCCTAGCGATAATAAAGTTATTGTGAGAGGCTCCTTGAAGGTTAATGAATTATAATACGTTATTGAATATGTGGATAGTTGCTCTAGTATTAGGGAGAATTAAGAAAGAGAGGGAGTATTGAACTTTATTAATTGCTATAACTATCCCCCAGTATCTACTATTATGGCGTCTACTATTATAGTTATTCTGTAGTTATTAACCTGAATAGCGAGTCTTTACCTTCTTAAATTCCTCTACTAGATTACTACTAGGCTAGATTCTCTTGAGGATATAGTTAATAAGGTTTTTATTGAGGTTAAATTATTTAGGCTAGTCTTCTAGAAAGGCGACGTAATAGCGCTAGAGAGTATATCCCTTATAGTAGTAGAGAGCATACTACCTATTATTGCTGCGGTTGTTTTAGTGAGACTTTTTATTATATAAGTCTCTTTAGCTACTAGCCTTATGCTTATGACCTCCTCCTCAATATTAATGCCTGCTACTAGTATTCCTAGCTATATTATTATTATTATTGGTGATATTGCTATTATCCTCTACTATAGTAGGCCTAAATATACCCCTCCTAGGCTTGCTTCTAAAAGTAGTATCTACAAGCTGCTAAATAGCTTCACGGGTAGCTAGAAGGATATTACCTGCTTTAAAGCTATCCTCATTAGCCTTCACGCTCATAAGTACTTAATAACCTCTTATCCAGGTAGCTAGGAGAGAGCTACTTAAGACCCTATAGAAGTTACTAAACTATAGGCTTAACTGCTCTATTTGCGAGACTTTGGCTGCTTAGCCTTTGAAGATAGCTATATTCTATTGCTCGACCTAAGGAGTAATCTCTTCTTATATAGTAATAGTCTGATTTTTCTTATTTAAGAGGATATCTTTATATTTATATACTGTAGCCTTCTTTTGGTTAATAGCAGAGCTACTAACTCAGCCTTATAGCTTTAATACCTAAGTGGCGATATCCTCCTTTGCTAAGCAGTAAGTCTCGAGGTATTAGCGATAGATAGTATTAGATATCTAGTCCTATATTGTGGCGATATTTCTGATGTGCTCAGAGTTGTTGAACTGGGCGTACGCTGATGGGCGTATGCCGATTTGACCCAAAATCCGTCCCGACCGATAGCTGGATTGTAGGTACCTATATCTAGCAGAGATTTTAGTGGAGACCTTTATACCTCAGAACTAATGAAATATACATACCGATTTTGACCCAATTGACGCGAAAAGTCCGACAATTAAGAGTCTCATACGCATCGTTACCTGATTTTAAAGCTATTGCAACCGGACAACGCGTCAAATTGCACCTAAACTATTCTTCAACCTACCTTTTAGCCACCCTCTAAAGGCCTACAATGCCTCCCAACATGTCCAAGCCCTCTGCCGATGAGGCTATCACGAAGATCCAGCTGAATAGTCCGAAGGATTGGATATTGTGGATCATTTAGCTGGAGGCTCGCGCCTCTAGAGTCAAATTATAGCACTATATCGATCCAAGTAAGACTAATAAGCCATCACTTAGTGACGCCATCACGAAACCCGACCTTCCAGATACAAGGCTTATTATTAGGGCCTACCTAAGTACTCAAACAGCGAGCAACGCAGCAGCCCCTACCAACGAAGAGGATGCTATTTGCAACTTTAAAGAGAAGGAGATAAAGTTCTATAATACTATAATAACTTAATATGCAGAGGAGAAGAAGGTCTACTCTAAGCATATTAGAAACGTCGCCACAATATAGAACTAGATATCTAATACTGTCTATTGCTAATACCTCGAGACTTACTACTTAGCAAAAGAAGATATTACTATTTAGGTATTAAAGCTCTAGGCCTGAGTTAGTAGCTTAGTTATCAATTCAAAAAAGGCTATAGTATATAAGTATAAAGATATCCTTTTAAATAGGAAAAATCAAACTATTACTATATAAGAAGAGATTACCCTTTAGGTTAAGCGATAAGATATAGCTATCTTTAAAAGCTAAGCAGCAAAAGTCCCTCAAATAGAGCAGTTAAGCTTATAGTTTGATAATTACTATAGGGTCTTAAGTAACTCTCTTTTAGCTGCCTAGATTAGAGGTTATTAAGCCCTCGTGGGCGTAAAGGCTAATAAAGATAAGCTTGAGGCTAGTGATGTCCTCCTAGCTACCCGTAAAGCTATTTAGCAACTTGCGGATATAGCCTTTAGAAGTAAGCCTAGGAGGGGTGTATTTAGGCCTATAATAGTGGAGGCCAACGATAATAATACTGAAGATAATAATAATAAGCATTATCGTCGAGGAGGAGGTCATAAGCATAAAGCTAGCAGCTAGTAAGACTTATATAAAAAGAAGCCTCACTAAAATAACCGCAGTAATAATAGGTAGTATGCTCTCTACTACTATAAGGGATATATGCTTTAGCGCTGCTATATCGCCTTTCTAGAGGACCGGCCCGAATGGTTTGACCTTAACAAAACCCTTATTAACTGCATCGTTAAGAGGATTCAGCCTGGTGGTGACTTAGTGGAGGAATTTAAAAAGGCGAAGACTTATTAATTAGGTTAATAACTATATTATAGCTATAATAGTAGATATAGGGGGACTATTATAGTAATTAATAAAGTTTAATACTCCCTCTCTTTCTTAGTCCTACTTAATACTAGAGCGATAATATATATATTTAATAATCTATCCCGATTTATTAAGTTTTAATTAGTCTCTCACAACGACTTTATTATTGCTGGGACCTCAAGGGCTGCTATTAATAGCTGAGGGTTAGTAGACCTTCACCTTTAAGGCCCTAGAGGGCTTCTAATAACCCTTCGCCTCAATAATGTGGCGTATTGCGAATAACTAGCTACTAGCCTTATATCTATATAACTACTGCGAAAGAAGGGTATATAGTGGAATACTAGGCCTAGTAACCCTGATTAAAACTGCTTTTAATAAAGAGATTATACCTATGTAGCGGAGATATTCAATATCAACTAATAACACTTGCTTAAGTATTGTCTACGTAAGGGGGCGAGTAGTATCCCTCTAGGGTTTATAGTAATAGCTACTAATAGCTACAAATCCACCACCCCTCCAGACGAGATATATGAACGCCCTCTTCACCAAAAATACGATTCTTCGACTATTTGCAGACTCCTTTGAGGCTTGACTCTTTTGTGGCATTAGCGTATTGGCTACTGCGGACCTGAACCCCTTTGTTGACTGCGCGAGGCTATGCGAGGGGTCCGTATTAATAATAACGATAATAAGCCTATTGAGACTATTAAGTGCAACTCTTGCGCTATAGCGAAGATAATAAGATAGGTCCGCCGAGCCCCAAGAGAGTTAGTGATATCGTTAAAACCCGGCGAAAGGATGGCTATCAACTTCTACGACTATAATAAGGGATATAGAGGGTATATATTAGCTGCTATTATGGCGGATAGAGCCTCAGGCTTCGCCTAGGACTTCTACTTAGCTAACTAAATAAGTGAATCCCTTATCTAAGTAGTAGATAAAGTTATATTAATAATTAACATATAGTATAAGACCAAGGTCCAGGTTACTAAGGCTAATAATAAGATACTTTAATACCTAAAAGTTATAGCAAGGCTCAAAAGCAAGGGTATTCAAATAGAGCTATCCGCTCCAAATACGTAAGCCCAAAATAGAGGTGCCAAAAGGATTGCTGCTATTATTAAGCAAAAAGCCCGCTCCCTATAACTCTCAGCCTCGCTACCTATAGTGCTATAGCCTGAAATTATGAAAGCAGCCACCTACCTATCTAACTAGATGCTACGAAAATAGCAAAAAGGCTAGAAAACGCCTTATAAGATACTTCATAAGACGTTAAAAGAGGGTTTTATAGTACCTAACCTAACCTATCTTTAAGCATATAGTAGTAAGTCTTTTGTGATAACTTTAGACGCCTAACTTTATTGAAATTATTGCTAGCAACTAGCTGCAAAAGCCTGGATTAACTACCTCATTAGTTATACTACCTCAAATAGCTATAGGATTTGGAACCCTCTAAAAGGAGAGGTTATTACTACTTAAGACGTCCTTTTTAATGAGAAAGCTATCTTTAATAGCTAAATAGATACCCGCTATAATAACTTTAAGGATATAACTCTAGAAGAAATCTAATAGCACTATGCTGCCCTTCTCGACCTGAATACCCCAATTAGAAGCACCTAGTCTATTACAGACCTAAATAATAAGTCTCAACCCGCTTAGGATAAGGATAACTAAATAAATAGTAAAGTATTAGTAGTAGAGCTAGTTTATAGCTATTCTTAAGTAAAATTTGCTCTACTACTAACTCCCCCTTATTCCCTAGAGGCTACTTTCTTTTAAGCGCTTGAGGAAGGCATTTACGCTAACCTCAATATAAGGGGGCGTGATCTAGTAGTTTCAGATACTAACCTAAGTTCAGACTTTCGTTTGAAGGTTAAAGTTACCACGAGGACTTTATATAAGGCGGTCTTCCTAGGCTATACTACTAATAAATCTCATATAAGAGTAAAACCTAGTGAACCTAATATTTATTACTTACCTTATGTAAGTGAACCCGATATTTATTACTTGCTTTATATAAGTGAACCTAATATATATTGCATGCCTTATGTATATAAAACTGATAATAGTTAAAGGTCTTTAGCGTGGTCTAATTAGCCCGTTAACTCTTTAACAAGCAGCTATAAGCCTGCCCGGGATATCACAATAAGGCTACTATTCCCTGCCCCAGAAGTAATAACTTTAGGGATAAATCCAAAGTAGTAAAATACTTACTGGAAGTTATTACTAAAGTTGCCCTTATTATATATCAAACTATAAAATCACCCTATAGGGGCTAAATTTATCTAGGCTAAAGAGAGTTATCTCTAGAGCTACTAAATATCCTAATCTTAGTTAATAGTATTATCAAAGACTGCAAAGAGTTATAAGGTCCTTGGATGCTATTAGGTATATACCTATAAGCTTAATGAGTATAGCAGGCTAGTAAAAGTTAAGGCAAGACTTATAGTAAGAGGTAATTAATAGCCTCACAACCTTTGCAATACCTATACTACTATATTAGCTGGGATATTATTTAGGACCCTCATCGCTATTACTAACTAATTTAATATAGATCTAATCTAATATAATACTATTAATGCCTTTATATATACTAACCTTAATAAAGAGGTCTATATAGAGATGCCGCTAGGGTATTAAGAGCCTGGAAGAGTGCTCAAGCTGCTGAAGGCCCTATATAGGCTTTGTAGATCCCCTCTCTTATAGTAGCGACACCTTGAAAAGGGTCTAAATGCCCTCAAGTTTGAGCAGATACCTAGTGAAAACTGCTATTAGCGCTATAGTAAGGTCTTATTCTTCTTCTATATTGATAACTACATTATAGCGTATCCTCCTAAAGATTATAGTTATGCTACCTCGCTAATTAGATAACTATAGAAATAATACTATCTTAAGGGTAGTTAAGACCTATATTAGTTCCTAGGGATTAAAGTCCTTTGAGATTATCTAAATAAGAGGCTATAGCTATTATAGTTAGTATTTATTGATAAGTTGATGAAACTGCTGAAAAAAGAGGACCACGTTGATGCTAGCTCACGATATAATACCCTGATGGCTGCTGAAGAGCTGCTACTATATAAAGAGCAAGCGATACCTTAAGAGATTCAGCTATATTAATAAAAGGTCGGATTACTACTATATGCTGCTATAATGACTAGACCTAATATCGCTTTTATAGTTAGTCGTCTTATGAGATTTAACTAAAACCCTAGCCTAAAATACTACTAAGCTGCTAATTAGGCTATATAATACCTACTGAAGATAAAAGGGCTCTACCTTAAGTATGGAGTGAAGGATACCGATAGGTTAGAGGTGGCTTCAGATGCTAGTTTTACAGATAATTTAATAGATTAAAAGAGCTCTTAAGCCTTCACAATAAAGCTATTTAGAGGGATAATAGCCTAGAGGGCTAATAAATAATAGATAGTAATAACTTCTACTATAGAAGTAGAGCTTTTGGCCCTATTGCAGGCTGTGAAGGAAGGACTATTTATAAGCCGGCTAATAACCGCCTTATGGGTGAGCCTCCCTCCTGGAGGAGAGCCTTCCTATGCAGTTGCAGTCGATTAGCATCACAATAGCCTTAAGGTAGTTATCTAATGTAATAAAACCTAAATAATACGGCTAGTAACCTAAGAGATCATCTAACTATAAACCAAGTTACGCCACGTTAATATCCACAACTATTAGCTACGACAAGAGATTTAGGATAACTGTATAGAGGTTATTTATACCCAATTAGCTGAAATAATAGCAGATGGGATAATAAAGGCCCTGCTAGCTGCTGCCTTCGCTACCTTTGTTAGATAACTTAACCTCGCGGATAAGAGCAACCTTCTTGCGGATAATAGGCGTACTAAATTAGAGGCTGAATAGGCTAAAATAGCTCTATAAATGGCGTTACTCTTTCCTACCTACTGGGAGGTTTTAATAAGCATAATAGGAGCGATTTGAAGCGATAGATATACCCTCAAATAGGCTATATATAAAAGGGCCTATAAGTGGGGGATTTGAGATTTGTAAAAGTAGCTATTTTGGCTATTTTGGCTAGTTTGTCCAGTTTGGACCCTTTGGGGCACCAACCTGAGGGGGCGTGTCAAACTGGGCGTATGCTGATGGGCGTATGCCGATTTGACCTGAAATCCGTCCCGACTGATAGCTGGATTGTGGGTACCTGTATCTAGCAGAGATTTTGGTGGAGACCTTTGTACCTCAGAACTAACGAAATACACACACCGATTTTGACCCAATTGACGCGAAAAGTCCGACAAGAGTAGACCTTCTTCTCCTCTGCATATCGGGTTATCATGGTATTATAGAATTCTTTCTCTTTAAAGTTGCAAATAGTATCCTCTTTATTAGTAGGGGCTGCTGCGTTGCTTGCTATTTGAGTACTTAGGTAGGCCCTAATAATAAGCCTTGCATCTAGAAGGTTAGGTTTTGTGATAGTATTACTCAGCGATAGCTTATTGGTCTTACTTAGATCAATATAGTGCTATAATTCAACTCTAGAGGCGTGAGCCTCTAGCTAGTTAATCTATAATATCTAATCCTTTAGACTATTTAGCTGGATCTTCGTGATAGCCTTATCAGCAGAGGGCTTGGATATATTGGGAGGTATTATAGGTAGTTAGTTAGGTTTGTGAATATAGTTTTGAAGTAATTGAGGTGCAATTAAACGCGCTATCTGGTTGCGATAGCTTTAAAATCGGATAATAATGCGTATGAGACTCTTAATTGTCGGACTTTATGCGTTAATTGGGTGAAAATTTGTGTCTGTGTCGTCAGTTCTGAGGTACAAAGGTCTCCACCAAAATCTCTGCTAGATACAGGTACCCACAATCCGGCTATCGGTCGGGGCGGATTTCGGGTCAAATCGGCATACGTCCATCGGCATACGCCCAGTTCGACAAGAGGCAGCATACTGAGACCTCTCTAATGCCTTAGCGGAAGACTTCTACTAATAAGGCTATAAAGACGCCTAGTTAACTAAGAAGCCCCGCGCTACCTCCCCTATTCTAGAGGGAGCTAGGAACCTTATAGATCCCCCTTATTATAGCTGCAGTTACTTACTATATATAGATAAAAGCTCTAGTTACTACCTCTATAGTACCTATAGGCGCTACTACTATTACCTATATAGCTAAGGCTATTAGCCTCTATCTACTACTACTATTAAGCTCTACTAGGCATACTATAAGGCGTTTAATAAGAATAACTAAGTTATAAGTATACTAGTATCTATAGGAGTATATTTAGGTATCTAGAATAAAGCAAATAATACTATTAAGGGGCTTACTTTCTATTGCTATACTCTCTATACTATATTAGAGAAGGAGAAGGAGGAGGTAGAGGAGGAGGCAAATTATGTAGAAGGGGG